>CM065804.1:220171000-220728500 GCA_033398695.1 Orobanche coerulescens
TTGTATGCATATTCTAGTATTCGAATTATGGCTTCCCGTGGCGTTGTGGATGATATGTGTATGTTCACCTAGGGATTGGTCCGACGGGGCCTCTAGGGATACGTTGCCGTGAGTTTCGTATCGCGAACTATGGTTAACCACCCAGGGATGTCCGACGGGGCTCTGCGGGGTACGGTGGCCGTGAGTCTCGTACCAAGGTTAACTTTGAAATGTTGTGTTGGAGAACTGTGATCTTTGGCGCATATTTCGTCTGATTAGAACGGCAGTTCAAATGGTATCGTACTTGGCTGGAATGGCACCAATAAATGTGTTGTGTATGATTCGTCTCTTGGTTGTGATAATGTGGTATGGGTACGTGAGTCCTATGGTTGCTCTGTGCATTGTAGCTCTGTGTTATGTTGAGTGAGACTGTTGTCATGGTAATGTTTGATACGGTGTAATTTCCACCGGGTTATTCTTGCGAGTATGTGATGTGGATGATTTGGGTCGTGGACCCCTGTGTTGTGATTGGAATGTTATGATTGGGTCGTGGACCCTGTTATCTGCTATCGGAATTGTATTTTGAAATAAACGATTGTTGGGCTATGTCCCTAAGTGTTTCGAAAGGCTTGAAAATTCTTAAACCCCAAATGCTTTCAAAACTCCCGAGATCGTACAATGTTTTGTAAGATGTAAAATGGTTTTATTTCCTATCTTTCATAATTCAAACGGTTTGATCAAGCGAATTATTATTCATGATTTCTATGTTCTTGGAGTATGATATGTATGGCTTTTCTTTGTATTTATACTTGCACTAGCAAAACAGTGGAGTTTTGCTAACCCCCGAGTATTCGGGGGGTGGATGTCTATTTTGCGTCCAGGTACTTGCAGGTTGCTGAGGAGCAATTCACAGGATCGTTACGAAGGATGATGGAAGGCGGCGATACTAATCATATGAAGACCGATGTTGAGTATTGGGTGATGTCTTGTTTTGTCCTTCCGTTGTGTTTAGGTTTCCCTATGTGGGAACGTTGATTTATGTTAACCCCTGCGTGGGTATGAGTTTCGAGAAAGAGTAATGTATGGTTGATGTGTATGTTGTGGCAAAAGACCAAATCGGTCTAGTGGTCTGTTAATTACCCATGTCGGTATGTATTATATTATGGTGTTTCTGTATTTAGCCTGGTAGATCCTCATGGAGAGGGTCTACGGCGCTGTAATATTCCCGAGTGGTTTGGGGGTGTTACACTAAGGAGGCTTGGTGGTGGAATGAGGAGGTCCAAAAGAAGGTTAAAGCTAAACAAGTGCTATTTAAGGAGCTTTTATCGGTTAGTGTTGGGGAGGAGAGAATCTTGAAGATTGTAGCGTACAAGGTGGCGAAAAGAGAGGCTAAGAAGGCAGTGGCTGAGGCTAAAGGGGAGGCTTACAGGAGATGTACAAGCACCTAGACACCAAATAAGGAGCGAATGCTATTTTTAAACTAGCGAAAGCTAGGGAAAGAGGGCGACGCGACCTGGGTCCCGTTAAGTTTATTAAGGATGATTTGGGTCAAGTTTTAGTGAACGATGTGGCTATTAAGGAGAGGTGGAATAGGTATTTTTTTGAACTTTTCAATGAGGCTAGGGGTAGTGACTCGGTGGTGTAAGGAGTTAGTCTATCTTCTGCTCGTTCGTTTAGTTCCTGTGAAAACATCAGCAATGAGGAAGTAAAGGGTACCCTAATGAAAATGGGTAGAGCTAAAGCGGTAGGCCCGGATCAGATCCCTATTGAAGTTTGGCTTTGTCTGGGGGAAGTCGGAGTTCAGTGGCTAGCAGAGCTGTTCAACATCCTCCTCAGAGGTTCTAAGATGCCGACGGAGTGGAGGCATGGTATTGTCGTGCCGTTTTTCAAGAACAAAGGCGATGCTCAGAGTTGTAGTAACTATAGGGGTATTAAACTCCCCAGTCATACTATGAAACTTTGGGAAAGAGTGGTGGAATGCAGGGTTAGAAGAGAAGTTGAGATCTCAGAGAACCAATTTGGCTTCATGTCGGGGAGGTCCACGACTGAGGCCATTCATCTCGTCAGACACCTTATGGAGAAGTTTAGAGAGCGGCGTAAGGACCTCCATATGGTGTTCATAGATTTAGAGAAAGCTTATGATAGCATTCTGCGCGATGTTATTTGGAGGAGCCTAGTAGAGAGGAGGGTGTCGTTGCCGTTCGTTAGGGCTATCCAAGACATGTTATCCCAAGCTAGGACGTGCGTTAGGACCCCAGCTGGTGACACCCAGTATTTTCCGATTGAGATAGGGCTACACCAGGGGTCGGCGCTAAGCCCTCTTCTCTTCGCTCTGATCCTTGACGTCATTTCGCGGGGGATACAAGATGGCGTCCCGTGGTGCATGCTTTTTGCTGGCGACATTGTGTTAGTGGCGGAGTTGAGGAGGGAGGTGAACTCGAAGTTGGAGCTATGGAGGTCTAAGTTAGAATCCCAGGGCTTGCGTGTGAGTCGGTCTAAGACAGAGTATCTTTGGTGTAACTTTAGTGGTGAGGCCAACGAGGAAGATGTAGAGGTAATGATTGCGGATCAGATCGTTCTCCGTACGGATAAGTTCAAGTATTTGGGTTCAATCATTCAGAAGGAAGGTGAGTGTGAAGATGATGTCACTCATCGCATTAGGGCGGGGTGGCTAAGGTGGAGAGCAGCGACAGGGGTCTTGTGCGACAAGAAAGTCTCTCTAAAGTTGAAGGGTAAATTATAAAGAGCGGCAATCCGACCTGCAATGTTGTATGGCTCTGAATGTTGGGCGATGAAGAAGTCGCTTGAGAGCAAGTTGGAAGCGGCTGAAATGAGAATGTTACGCTGGTCGTGTAGTCGCACAATGTTAGATAGAATCTCGAACGGGGTCTTCAGGAACGCGCTAGAAGTGACGCCCATTTCAGCGAAAGTTAGGGAAGGGAGATTGAGATGGTTTGGCCACGTCCGCAGGAGGCAGACATCTGCTCCGGTGAGGAGGGTCGAGAGTTTAGTAGTTGGCGGGGAGAGGAGGAGAGGCAGACCGAGGAGGACGTGGGAGGAGCAGCTGAGATTAGATTTGAGGGCCTTAAACCTTTCCGAGACCATGACGGTTGATAGGTGCGCTTGGAGGCGCCAGATCAGAGTTGTGGATTCTTTAGTTGGGAGTGGTGCTGTAGTTGAGAGCCTCAGTGTTGGGTTGTCTCGGTTAGCTTTGACCTAGAGCATTGCATTTTTACATTTATTGTATATTTTATTCTATTGCCTTTTGCGTGTGGTGTATTTTTGACAGGGAGCTGTGCGCGGAGTCAACCTCTCTTCTGTTTGAGCAGCGTTCATCGGGAGTGAAGTAGCCATATTCCTCTTAGGTAAGTCCCATGTGGATTAAGCCATGGGCTCAGGTATGATATTGAGTTTTATCGTATCATATGCTTCCCTTTGTATTTTTCACTCAATATGTTGTTGTGCACTAAGTTGAGGGTCTTCACGGAAACAGCCTCCCTACCGTAATAGGTAGGGGCATGGTCTGCGTACATCTTAACCTCCCCAAACTCTGCTTTGAGCGGGATATACTGAGTATGTTGGGTTTGGTTTGGTTTTGACTTGGGTGGATTTTGTTCACCGGTGTTTGGTAATTTGGGCCCGAAGCTAGATTTTGGGCCTCGAGTCAGGAGCCGAAAGTGATTTTCGATTTTAAGTTAACAATTGTAAGTTTTTTTTAGTAATTATATCTCTTACCATTAGGGCTGAGCACAAATGGTTCGGACCCGATTTTTACCTGGATCCAGACCAGACCTGTTAATTAGGTCCGGGTTCCGGGTCTGTATTTTGTCTAAATCCGGGTTCCGGGCCGGGTCAAAACCCGGAAAATCCGGGTCCAGTCCGGAACGACCCGGTAAAAATAAAAATACATAAAAAATAATTTTTATTGTAATTTACCCTCGGTGGTGATGAAAAAATGATGATTAATGGCTCGATTATGATTGCACATTATTCTAATTAAGTTTATTTATACTAAAATATTGTTGAACTTGAAAGTTTGGTGAAATGAAGATATTAAGATTGATAATTGTATTTTATGGGAGTATGTAAAGAAGAAAACATTTTATATATAATAAAAAAACACTTAATATGATAAAATATATATTCTTATTTCCTTTTAAACGTTGGGTTTGACTCGGGTGGATTTTGTTCAGCGCTGTTTGGTAATTTGGGCCCGAAGCTAGATTTTGGACCTCGAGTCAGGAGCCGAAAGTAATTTTCGATTTTAAGGTAAAAATTGTAAGTTTTCTTTTAGTAATTATATCTCTTGTTTACTTTTTTTTTTTTATTAATCTCTGAATGGATTAAGCTGTCTGAGTGGATTAATCTGTCTTATTGGAAAAATATCTTGTTGTTTCTTTCTTTTCTGAATGAACTATCTGAATGACAGAAATGACCATTTTACCCCTCAATATGATTAAGTTCTTTTTGATAAAATGTTCTTTATTTTTTAAGTTGAATGATATTCACTACTACAAAAAAGATATTTAACATCGCCCGTTTAACATCGGTTCTTAAAAAACCGATGTTATAAAAGACGCGGTGGCATGATTGAAAATTTTAAAGCAAATTAACATCGGTTATGCTAAAAACCGATGTTAAAAATAAAAAAAAAATATATTTAACATGATTCTAATAAAAACGATGTTAAAAAAAATCTTCAATTTAACATCGGTACCGAATAAAAACTAATGTAAAAAAAGTCTTCAATTTAACATCGATTCCGAATAAAAACTAATGTAAAAAAAATTCAATTTAACATGAGTTCCGAATAAAAACCGATGTTAAAAAAATTATATAATATAGCTTAATATATAATAATATATATTTTAATTTATATTATAATATATATTCATAAATTATATTATAATTTTCAGTTATATTTAAATAATCAGATAATATTTTTATAAATATATTAAGTTATATTTTAATATATATTAATTTTTTTATCAATAAATAGTTTATATTTTATGACTTAAATATATAATATTAATATATAATTTATACTATATATAATCAGTTATAATTAAGATTATATGATTATTTATACTATATATACTCAATTCTTTTATTATTAGAGAGAGTAATTTTGGTATATTGGGGAACATTTTTTGGCTTAATGGTAAGGACACCCCAAAAATTGCTTAATGAAAAAAACAATATTAAGATCATTAAGTTGAAAGTAAACAGCAAGATATAGCTGACCGATTAAGCTGATTAAGTGAAAAATAAACAGGCCCCGAGTATGTTCAGGGAGGGTTAATTAATTTACCATCTAGCTTAATAAAAAATTAAAATAATATATTATTTATGTACTACGGTGATATGAAATATTCTTCCCGACCACAATTTTTTAGCTATTTTATTGTGCACAATTTGCTCCAAATCTTGAAGTAGCTACTAAAAATAACTTAAGATCATATAATATTTACATTTAAAGCGTAGTGGTTGATCTCTGATCTCAAAATCTTCTAAAGTATTTTTCATATTGATTTAGATGTAGTGTGGTTAATAAGCTACTGGAACTACTTACTCTTGATTTTCTCTATTTTTCGGAATATTTTGATTTTAGAAAAAATGACGTGTTCTTGTAATAATGGAATCAAAGACTTGTGACAAGATCCACAATTAAACACATTGTAGAAAATCGAAATTTCGTCGCGCTATAATGTTGAACCGATTGACCGCCATTGTCCTTTTAAATGCATCTTGAGCTACCCTATAGATCTTAAGTAGGATTGGAACAAAGACTCACAATGAACTTAACTTCAATTAATTAATTTCTTATCCAGTAATAGTGCCCTTCAATCTTATTATTATATAGAAACTTAGTCCACCTTTAAAATTTATTTATAATAATCCTCTTGAACTCGTAAGGGGATGTCATCAACTCAAACGAGTCGGAGCAATATTCCTAGCTAAAATATTAATTACCATATAGATAATAATATGACCCAAAATATCAAGCATATTGAATCAATCAATGTGATACTCGCCCAAAATAAATAAAAACAATAAATATTATAATATATAATTAATTAGCAATCACTATAATTAATAAATAATAATTATCCGAGAACTTCGTTTTTCATTTAGTCAGTACGAACGAATTTATCTCATCGTGATCCAATTTAACGTACACATACACTCATGTATGTTAATAATCAAAACCAACTAATGTCATGCATACACTATAACCTTTCACATAACTATTTAAAATTACATAGGTCGTAAACCATTTATATATTTTATTAGACACTGATAATGTAATCTTTCATATATTATCAACACACCACATTATCTCCGATATAAACTAAACAGACGATATTTGCATAACCATAACATGAATTAATATGCAAAATTTCTTACGAAAATGTAATTAATAATCTCATTGATAATACATGAAGGTGAGATAATATAAGCATCTCTCGCTTATACCCAAATCATACTTTTTATTATACTAATTTATACGGTCTATCATATGTCTCCCACTTATGCAAAGGAGTAATGCCATACATCGTGAGGCTAAAGCTCAACCTCAGGGGTAATTTATATAATTAAAAGTAAATTCCATCAAATAGCAAAAAGGTGCAGTCATTTTCATTTATGCATCATACATCATAACAGGTTGAAACTCCAAAAATACAAAAATACGCCGAAGACCACAGTTTTTTACGCTAATGGAACACTGGTCCCAATTCCTCGTCTCCTCTTCCGACCGTCCTCTGAGTGACTAATAAACGGCTCTGCCACCGGTGGCTTCGACCTACACCTCGACAAGATCAACACCAACTGGTCCAAAAACACCTTCCCTAGACCGACTACGCAATTTTCTCCACACGTCCACTATTTTTTCCGGCAAAACTCTCTCTACGAAAGTTGGCAATCTATTCCCGGTTCCCCAAATGGTTTGGACCTAGGGCGGGTTTTTGCCATCAAGAAAGCATTTGTGGTCATCAACGACTGCAAGAACTGCGTGAACATTTTCAGTTTGCTGAGGACATATTCCCGGTCACATTTCAAAAACGGGATGTTTAACACCGGGGGCAATAGGACGAGGCCTGTTAGGAGGGAAGAGGTTGATGAGAGTAGGGCAGATTGGGAATACAGGAAAATTCAAGCGGAGGAAATCGAGATTGCCAGGGGTGCAGGGAAGAAAAGTGGGAGTAGTTTTGAAGTTCTTGATGTTATGGAGATGATGTCGATGAGGAGGGACGGGCACCCATACGTGCATTGGGGAAATAAATGGATGAGAGGTTACAGCGATATTGTATACATAGCTACTGAGCCCGACCAATGTTCGGGACAAGCTTCTGTTCGAGTTGATTAAGAGACAGATGCTGTCATCAGAAAGTGAAGCAGGGTTATGAGTTTTGGTCTTCGAAGTTTAAACAGAAATGTAACTATTTTTCTATTTTTATTTTTTTAAATTTGAATCATTTACAAATTGGATATTCTAGGGGTGGGGCAATCGTGCCCGGAAGTCCTATCTAATAGAAACGGCCTTGTACCAAAATAGAATCACAACAAATTGGATAGTTACACAAATTGCCCCGGAGGTTTAGCCTATATTATCTTATAAAACCCCTTGGACTTTGTATTTACCTTGCAAAAGTGCACCCCCTAAGAGGGGTCAAAAAGGGACTATTTGTAACATAAACACAAATCTCAAAGGGTTTTTCGCAATTTTAAAAGAAAAGGGCATCTTTCTGTAATTAGACTAAGCCTCGGGGGTTGTTTTTATTATTAACCCTAAAAACAATGTGAGGAACATGATTTGACGTCAAACTACGAATCTTAGCTAACATCCTAAGAAGTATGAAACATACTATAATATATGTTGAATCATTAATCTCACATCGAGTAAATACAAGTCTTCTTGCTTCAATATAGGAAGATCCTACTCATCTGATTACCTGAGATGAACTCCACACTTTAACATGGTAGCATAGCAAACTCTCTACACTCATTATCAGAATTGTCTGCATATGCTCGCGACAATTTTGCCAAAAACTCATGCGGTTTCAGAAATAAGCCAAATTACAGGTTAAGGAGAAAATGTATACACATAAACATGTTGTAGAGACGAGATATCATTAAAACAAGGCACTAGTCCATCTAAACATAGGCTACCAAGACATCATTTCACACATATAAACGACGATGACGACAACAACAACAACAATACTGAGCCTTAATTCCAAAATGATTCGGGATCGGCTAACATGAGTCATACTTTCAAACCATCAACGACAGGTTACATATGTGCGACTTAGCACTACCCTCACTGCGGGCTGTTGGACTAGCACTAGTCAACCTTCCCTTCAAAATGAATAAGTAAAGTGGGCAAGTAAAAACAAAGGACAGAGATAAAGTCCATTAGTATAACTGAAACTGCATCAAACACTAATTTAAACTATAACGCCGATCATACAACCTACAACAAATTTTTTACAACCAAAAAACAACATTGTCCAAGAAAACCAACACAGGTTCAACATAAAACCGAAAACACAGCCTTACATCTCACTAATATAGTGCGTACCCAGAGTAAACGAGAAGAGTTCACGTACCGGTGGGTACTCGATCAATGAAATTTCCATTGCATATCCACTGATCGGCAGCTTTAAATCACGCAAAACATTAAACGCGTCAACCAAACGAGCCTTTGGAACATCCTCAGCCACCGAACAATAAGGGATCCATTTATCCGGACGATACTCCTCCCCAATTTCAATACCTTCTTTTTTCATCGCATCACATAACTGCGAATGAAACTGAAGGAGGGATAGAGATGGAGTCGGACCAAGAAATAACACATTGTTTTCGCTCGGGAAGCTCCCGATCGAAGACAAGGACAGAGCTAGAGGTTCATGCTTTGGGGAGAAATTTCTTAGTATGCTCTCTAGTTTAGTGATATCGACAAAAGGGCTCGAAAATAATGTAAGGTGAGGCCTAGATTCAATCTCAATCAGCTGAGTACTAATTTGCCGTCTAGCCAAAACATTCCATGATTTCAATACTTGGTTCTCAAGGGCCGGATCGAAGTAAAGTTCTATTGCGTAGCCTTGGGACATTTTCTCTGACCATTGCAGACAGAAAGATGGGTAAAAATAAAACAACAACAACAACGAAAAGTTAAATGAAAAGCAAGAATTAAGATCTAAAGATCACCTATCATTTCAACTAATATTAACACAATAAATTAGAAAAGAAAATGAAAGCTTTTTCCGAGAAATGTAAACAGTATACATGAAAATCGAACTGAAACCCTGAAGAAATGACTGAACCATCGAAGATGATCAAATTTGGAACATACCCGGCTGAAGTTGGAACAACTGAGGCAAAAGGACAGTCAATCCAGGCGCGTCGGCAAAAGAGAGAGAGAAAAAAAATAAAACATAAAAAGAAGGTCGAGTCAAATGAATTTACATGTCGATATGATAGATTTTCGGTTTTAGTTTCGTTGGTAAAAAATTCGGTCTTAATTTATTAATATAACGAAATAAATTTGAATACAATTTTTGCTTAATAAATGAATTTAAATAAAAAAATATTATACATAATTATTATTATAATTTTCTAAATGAATTAAATTAAAAAATATTATACATAATTACTATTATTATTTTAAATTTTAAATGAATTAAATTAAAAAATATTATACATAATTATTATTATTATTTTAAATGAATTAAATTTAAAAATATTATACACAATTATTTATAAAAATTAGGATTTTTATTTATAAAAAGGAGAGGTTTTGGTACGCAAGGGAAGGAAAAAATGTGATTTTTAATCGTTACTTTTATACAGAAGGGTAAAATGGTAATTTGTTACCATCCAAAGTTACCAAACAACCAAATTTCATTCTGCACTCAATCATACAGAGCCTCTTAACCATTCTGACCTCTCAACCATTCTGCACTAAATCATTCAACAACTGTCAAACAGCCCCCTAGTGTCTTTTTCCTCCAACGGATCACGCTATTGATGCTCCATTTTAAAGTTTTGTACAGTATTGCTCTAAATTTACAGCAATACTATTTGCTGCGCCATACTTTTGTAATTTTTTTCCTTTTCTTTTTAAATTATGTGTTTATTCATTTAATTTTTTTAGATTAATCTGCATTATATATTAACAAATAGTTTTAGAAGGAATCCTATCATAATTCTTTCTTTTAATGATATGAGATGATTTATAATGATATAAAATTACTTAAATAATATTAAATTAATTTTAATAATACGAGATTATTAAAATTAATATTAGATTAATAAGAAAATTACATTAAAATTGAATAGTTTATTTAAATATTATTAAGAATACATAAATAAATAAAAAAGGAATATTCTAGAATATTTTTTTTGTTGTATTTTTGTGTAAACTGTTGGAGATGAGTTACTGTTTCTGCATTATTTTAGTGTTAGTGCAACGGTAAAATAGAGTTTTCTCTTGGAGATGTTCTTAGCGCATTCTTTTGGATTTATTTTGATTTTGATTCGATTGATCGATTCGATTGATTCGATTCAATTGATTCGATTCAATTGATTCGTATCCATTCGATTCGATTGATTCTTCTTCTTATTATTATTACTAATAATATTACTATTATCGTTGTTGTTGATTACTACTATTATTATTATTTACCATTATTATTATTATTGTTTCAGTTCAGTTCAGTTCAGTTCAATTCTTTTTCTTATTATTATTATTACTAATAATATTACTATTATCGTTGTTGTTGATTACTACTATTATTACTATTATTTACTATTATTATTATTATTATTATTATTTCAGTTCAGTTCAGTTCAGATTCATTCAGTGCAAAAGAACAGAGGGGTTATTTCATATTTGAATTTCAAATGGTACGATATTAAATAGTGAGAATCAATTTTTTAATACCAAACCATAAAATTGATAAGTTATATATCCTCATTCATAAGAATATAAGTTATTGATACCATTTTGCTTAAAAAGACTAAAATGTCCTCCAAAAAGGTGTTGATGTTGACTTTCCTTTTTTACCTTTTAGTGATAGATTTAAGGGTATTAATGTCTTTTGGTATCAAAAACTTATACTCTTATGAATGAGGATATATAACTTGTTACTTTTATGGTTTGGTATTATAAAAGATAAAACCCTATTAAATATATAGTGTAACATTCTCAAATATTATCAGAGAGTTACGGTGTTGTAAATTTGAAATGAAACTAATGAGGTTAATTGGAAAGATAAAAACTTACTATATTTTATTAAAATTTATTATTTATAATATAAAGGATGATAGTATAAATAGTTGAATGCACCTGAAAAAACCACATTACACCTATTATTCGTCTTAAGTTTAATAATATAAAAAATTCAAAAACAAATCTAAATTTCCAAAATGACCCTTGGATTATTAAATTAAAAGACAAATAACCTTTTATTTTTTTTTTTGTTGGTTCTCTGACGGGTCGTCACCGACTGCCATTTTTTTTCTTTGATGCCTCCAGTCAGTCTGTTCTTCAACAGGTCGACGGTCAATCAGTATATATTTTTTTTTGCGCCTCTTGGCGGCCTGTTAATCGACAGGTTGTTGGCCGTCAGCCAGCTAGTGATTTTTTTTCTTTCTCTGGCCTTCCATCGGCCTGTTCTTTAGAGGCTGACCAATTTTTTTTTCTGGGCTCCCGCTGGCCTGTACTCCAGCGATCGATTAATTTTTTGAGATATTTTTGGCATATTCTGGCAACTCCGATGAAATTTGAGACATAAATTGTACAACTAGCTAATAATTAAGATATAATTGGATAAATTAATTACTTTGAGATGTTTTCGAGAAATGTAAAAATTAAGGGATGGTAAAATTATTCGCCCCTAAGTTGCTTCCAAAATTGTTATTTTTTTATTGAGTATATTTTTTCATTTTATAATTTTGAGCGTATTAAATTGCGCATTTCTATTAATTAAATTATACTTAAATAGATTAAAGTTTTTAAATTCCGTTAAAATTGATTGTAGTTTTTTTTAAATAGTTGATAAATAAAGTTATGAACTCAAGACGCTATAAATTAGGAACATCGATTAAATATGTTAAAAAAGTACTACAATTCGTAATTGGGTTATGGAAAATTTTCTGGGAACGCTATTTCGAACTACGACCAACTTAATTTTATCCTATTTTGGTCGATTTTTTTTGTCTCCGCCCAATATTTTTCAACCTTCTTTCAACAAAAAAGCACCACCACCATGTAAATGACCCAATACTAATAATCCACCAACCCGGATCATTCAAAATGGTGAACAAAAACAATATACATATTATATGGTGCATAATAGCCAATCGGTAAAAATATCGATATATTATAACAATTGAAATATGATAATTATGTACATAAATATGTATAATTGCTGCTTCCTGCTGCAATATTCATCTCTTTTGCACTACTTCCGTTTTGTAACTTTGTAACAATGGATATATTTGTGTCGTGGACGATTCTAAGTCGTTGATAATATCATCAACACGATCCAATTCACCATACTCCTCTTTCGCTTTGCCCCACATTACCGTATAGAATCCAATGGCTATTATTGCTGCTCCAATTATGCTGTGACATGTCATAATTCGAGTAAAGCACATCAATATATGTTGTAATAATAAGAGAACCGATGATGTATGTGAACAGTATAATAGTCAATATGTTGCAATAATAAGAGAACCGATGAAGTATATATTATTTCTGGTAACCTAAATATTAAAACGTTAGTTTCTTGAATTAAGGAAGGGAAGAAAAGAAAAGGAAAAAATCGAAGAAAGAAAATAGGGAAGAGAAAAACAAGTTAAACGAATAAGGAAAAAATATACTCTTGAAAGATATCATAAGGTTATTTGAAATATAAACGAATATGTCGATAAAACAAGTTAATTTATTTTTTAAATTTATTTAAAAAATCTCATTTGATATATGTATAAAATGCATTAACTTATCAACTATCAACTAACTTATCAATTAAAATATCAAACACACCCGAAACCACTATATGTATTTTCTTTGGCAATTAACCTATGAAGAGTAAGGTAATTAAGAAAGTACCTTCCAAGATAAAGAGTATCACCAAGGATAATAACTCCCATGGCTGCGGCTATGGCTATCGATAATGGCTTGAACATGGCGACGTAAACGGGGCCCCTCAAGTGCAAGGCCCACGTGTGAACAGCGTTATTGATGCAACAACCAAAAAACCCCTAAGCATAATTAAAATAAAATTAAACTAAAGAGTTGGAAAAAAAAAATAAGAGAATTGATACAGCAACCCGAGACACACACCCCGCACACACACGTGCTTTATGGGAGTTGTGCTCCGTCTTTACTATTAATTTTATTATAGTATTACTATGGGGTGTAGTTCGAGGTATTGATGTATCAATTCTCAAAAAAAATCAGTCATGCTTTGAAAAAGATGAACCATCTCTGTCACAGTCAAATCACAGATGACAAATGTATGGCGATGATTAGAAAGTAAAAAATATTAATGATAGTGTGTGGTGAAAATTAAAAAGTAAAAATAATTATTTGATTTAATTGTGAATATATATATATATATATATATAACTTTACGAAAACGACAACTTCTTGAAAAAATTATAAATATTTGGACGAAACAAAAAGAGTAATAGATGTGGGGTGGGGCATAGTCAGGGGTGGGTCAAATTGGACTATGGCTCGCCCCCAATTTTAAAAAATGATCACTTGAAAATAAATACTCCCTCTTTTCAATAGATTTCATTTTGATTTTGTGCGTACAAATTAAGAAAATTTTCTTATGTCAAAATTTGTCTCTAATAAATGATATTTTGTAATTAATAAAGAGTGAAAATATAAATTTTGAGGTAAAATAATTAGGGGTAATAATGGAATAAAGAGAAGAATAAACCTAAAGTGACATCTATTTTGAAAAAGTTTCAAAAGTCTAAAGTGACATTTATTTAAAATATGAAGGAGTAAAAAGGAAGAAAATAATTTTAGCGAGGAATTGATAAGTTTCGATCATCTTCGACCATCACCTAACTACGGCCCTGTACAAAGATTATGCTCGTAATTCATGATTTTATGTTGGTACATAGTACTCCCTCCGTCCGCCACCCATGTGCAATAATTTTCTTTTTCGTCCGTCCGCAACTTATGTGCATTATTTATTTTTGGCAAATTTTTTTACCACAAGTGGGCCCCCCTTACTCCACTAATAACACATCCTACCAACTAAGTCAACTGAAATATTAAAACCCGTACCGGTCAAAACAATGCACATGATTGGTGGACGGAGGGAGTATTAAAGATCATTCTACCATATTTTCAAAATTTTCTAGACAATCTTAATTTTAGGAATTAATTACCACTAATTCTTAGTAGTTCTTTTACTAAAGTTTTTAACCTAATCTTGTATACATCTCAATTGCAATCCATGTAAAGCAAGCAATACACAATTTTTTTATTTTTCTATACCTAATTCAAATTTTTTTGCTCTTCTCATTAGTCGAACATAAAATTACGTATTCCAGACATAAAATCATGAATTGCGGATATAGTCTTTGTACCCCGTGAACAAAAAGGCATTGGCGAAACACATTTCACCACTTACCCAGGGGCGCAGCTACATAGGGGCGGGAGGGGGCGCCCGACCCCCCAAATTTTTTTTTGCGATGTAGGGGGTATATAGTTTGCGTGTAGAAAATTTTTGGTATATTCGGTTTCGACCCCTCAAAATTTCGGTATTACCCGAAAAATAAAACAACAACATCTAAGCCTTAGTCCCAAAATGATTTGGGGTCGGCTAATTACCCGAAAAATAGCGTTAGGAAAAAAAAAATTTAGATCCCGACCCCCCACTGAAAATTTTCTAACTTCGCCACTGCACTTACCGAACATAAGACAGAGAGTAAAGCAACGTTAGGTCTGATTATCCATTTACTCGAATCCGGCTCTGCGAAAAATCCAACAATGGCAGCTAGAATGCTCACGCACGAGGTGTAGAAGAAGACCACAGTCAACTCTGCTGGGTATTCTTTCATAATATGTGCCTGCATGCAGGTTATATCTTATGAAACTTTGTGTTGCAGGAAAGGCTTAATTACATAAAACTACCCATGAATTTAGCTCAATTACAGAATAATCCAGTTATGCACATAGGCGGATCCAGCATTCAAAAATTACTGGTGCACCGATGTACCACAAAGAAAAATAACGGACGAGCAAATTTTTTTTATTGAATTTTGCACTCTTTTTAATAAAACAAAGGCCAAAACGATGTCGTTTTTATCAAAACGACATCGTTTTGGTATAATTTTTTTTTTTGGGTTCGAGAAATTTTTGGTGGTGCACATGCACCACCATGTAAAGGGTGGATCCGCCACTGGTTATGCATCAAAATTGAAAGTATATTGCCTTGATGTTTTTTAGGGTTAATTAGGTAAACAACCTTGAAATTTGGCCTAACTATCAATAAAAAACACAGCTAATTTTCAAAATTAAAAAAAAAAAATCCGGTGAGACTTTACTGAAGATTACGGACTACTCATTGTCAATTGATTTTAAAATAAAACTCCAAACGGTATTAGATGAGCCTCGAGTCGACACGGTAAGCTTTGAGTTTGACTATACGGCATAATTTTTTTACTTAAACCGGTAGGACGGGATATTTCATAAATTCGACAACCGGGGGTTATGTTACCTGAATAATGTACCACACGGGCACGAGAAAATATTCGACTGCGAGAAAAAGACTGCCAATCATCCAATTCGATTGTGACGAGTGAAGGGATTGGTCCAATGAAACAGGAGGGGGTGGAGCTGCAATGTTGATGCTCGGACCTTTATAGAATGTCACTATGAAAGCTCCTGATATAGAGACTATGGTGCCAACAATTTTGGCCCTGCTGCTTGTGCTTGATAATGCCAGCCTTTCCATCCTGCAGTACTCTTACAAAGTTGCTTACATTTTATTCGATTTCTGATTTGAGTACCGTTTATCAAAATATTCATCTTAAAAAGATAAACATAACAAGATCACTCATGACTAGGGCTGAGCATCGGGCCAGACCCGGATCGACCCGGTCCGGAATAAACCGGATTATAAATGGTCGGACTTTGGGTATGTTTGGTAAAATTAAGCTAGCTTATAAGCTAGCTTATAAGTTGAGCTTATTTAAGAAGTTCTGTTTGGAACACCTAAAAATAGCTTATAAGCCAAATTATAAGCTAGCTTATAAGCTAAACTGCCAAACATACCCTTTATCGACCCGAAGCCCGGACCTGTTCGAACCGGGGCGGTTCGGGCTGGCTCGGTTCTAGCCCGATTTAGTAAAAAAAAAAATGCATATTAAGTGTCCTATTATTACATCTAAAATGATTTATTCTTTACATACTCCTTAAAATACACTTATCAATCTTAATATCTTCATTTAATCACCAAACTCCATAAGTTCAACAATATTTTAAGATAAATAAACTTAATTAGAATAATGTGCAATCATAATCGAGCCATTAATCATCATTATTTCATCACCACCGATGGTAAATTACAATAAAAAATATTTTTTAAGTATTTTTATTTTTACCGGGTAGTTCCGGACTGGACCCGAATTTTCCGGGTTTTGACCCGGTCCGGCCCGGAACCCGGATTTAGGTAAAATGCAGACCCGAGACCCGGACCTGATTAACAGGTCCGATTCGGGTCCGGTCGGGATCCGGGTAAAAACATAGTCCGGACTATTTGTGCTCAGCCCTACTCATGACTATTTGTGCTCAGCCCTACTCATGGTCCGGACTATTTGTACACGTCCAGAAAAAAAAAAGATTTAATAAATAATGTAAAATAAGAGGAATTCTACTTTAGGGTGATTGCAAGTATTGTGATATTTTCATATTAGGGAAGTGTTGCAAGTAACTGAGAACAGATGAAGTTAGTACTTATTTTAATATATATCAAATTTGAAAAAAAAAAATAGTCCATCTGACGTTTTATAATGCTGTTTTGTTGATAAAGATACAATGAGCATGACCGTAACTCATGATCTTATATTGAACCTACAGTAAAATCTCGATAAAT
The DNA here is from genome assembly GCA_033398695.1 of Orobanche coerulescens. Taxonomy (NCBI): domain Eukaryota; kingdom Viridiplantae; phylum Streptophyta; class Magnoliopsida; order Lamiales; family Orobanchaceae; genus Orobanche; species Orobanche coerulescens. The sequence goes on from CM065804.1 coordinate 220,188,112, forward strand.
AAATATGATCCGAACCGGTGAAAAATATTTATTTAGCGAAATTATTCATTTATCGAATGAAAATTTGAATATGTTATAAAAAGTTGGGATCGGAGAAAATTATTCATTTAACGAAGTTATTCGTTTATCGAACATTCATTTATCGAGGTTTAACAGTAGTTTCAAGTTTTTTCACTTCTTATATGTCGAACCATGTACATCTAAGTTTATGTAGTATTTCATTACAACTGTGCTCATGCGTCGATTTTTTATAATTGTTGAAATAAATTCCTACTTAAACTTAATTGAGCTCTTGTGAAAAGGGAAAAAGAAAAATTGAAATTAAATTTATAAAATTATGAGTTAGGAGCATAATTCGTGCACCCCACCAAAACAACCCAAATTTTATAAAAGATTCATTACACCCTACATCAAAATTTAATTCGCCATCGAATATCAACATCCGTTTTTTATAATTGCAATTTCGGAACTTTCACGTTTGTCAATGCACAACTGTAATTATTAATATTTTTAATTCTTTATTTTTAAAAATTAAAAAAATTGATGTTTTGAAAGTATATTTCAAGATAAATCCAACAAGATCTCGTATAGCCAAAATTATTAAATTTTCACCAACCATGACTGTCAAGAGCCAAAATAAAATCATCCCTCTATTTTCTTCTTCAACCATAAGAGCAAGAGGGAGGAGTCATAATTATTTTAATAACTGAACATTCTTAAATCAATTATTTCATTTTGATAATTATTTTAAAAATAATATTCAACGGTATTTTTTCAAACCAATTTTCTAGTATTTTTTATGGGTGTTTAGTTTCCTTTTTAGTTTGACACACCTATTTTATTGCTATTTGCGCTCTTGTTGTACAACTTGTTTGGACGATATTTTATTAAAAGAGTAGAGTTATATTAAATACCAAACTTTTCTTACATACCAAGGGACTCATCCCCACCATCCATCCAAAAAGAAATCAATGGTTGAGATTAAAAGCATTTAATATTTCACACATTTTTTATAATTTAAATATCTCTTAAACCGCTAATCGTTAGCGAAAAATAATTACACCATCGCGACGAGCATTTAATTATCTTTCTATAGACAGGCACTTTGATATACTTTCGACAAAAATTTTTTTCATTTTTTCACGTTTTTCGTGGCGAAAATATCATATGTGATATATCATATATGATATGTAATATCATATATGATATATCACATATGATTTTTTCTAAAAAAACGTGAAAAGCGGAAAAAAATTGTCGAAAGTATATCAAAGTGCCTATCTATAGAAAGATAATTAAATGCTCGTCAGAATTCAGATATTTTTTTGACTTAACGATTAACGGTTTGAAAGATATTGATATTTGAAAAAAAATGATGAAAGTGGGTGTTTTAAATTGTTGGGATTAATCTCATTCTTTAGATCAAATAAAGATGGAGGGAAGATGAAGGGTGGAGATTAATCCCTTGGTATGTAAAAAAAGTTTGGTCCTCAAATGATCTTAAATCTTATTAAAAATCATACACCAAAAATATAAGGTAATCATTGCTGTCTTATTAAAAAAATAAGTCACTTGGTCTGTTTTTTATTTTCAGTTTTATCCCTTATTTTTATATTAATAATAAAAATTACTCATTACCAACTTCAATAATTTACTTATTCACTTGCATGTTATATAATAATAAGGGCTGCAAAAGCAGAATCAAGTTTTAGCTTTAACAAGCGAGACTTGTTACTCTTCACTCGAGCGTGAGCGCGCGAACCGCATAATCCCATCTCGATCTCGGCTCGAGCAGCATTAGCAAGCGTTCACGAGTGATTGGCAAACATATTTTTTTTAAATAATAAAATAACTATTTTTAGAATAAATATAATTATTATTAATAAATAATTAAAATATGAAGGATATTTATATATAAAAGTTAAAAATATATATAATTTAACTGCTCGCGAGTCCGAGTCGAGCTCTATCAATCAACTCAAGCTCGAGTCACGTTTTGATCGAGCATGCTCGTGAGCAGCTTGACTCGTTTGTGGCTCATATAATAATGCAAGCTGCTACATCAGGCAAAAATGCTCATATTTTGATCTAAGGACATATATGCATTTTTAATATATAGAAATTGCAATACAACACTAGTTGCATACGAGATCCTAATTGTTTTTTTTTCTTAAGAAGAATTTTACTACTATTACTATCAATACTACTATCAATAATGATAATAATAAATGTGTGGGGAATTGATTTGTAATTTGTTGTTACCCAAAATATTATCCGTAGATAATATGCTGAAATGGAAGAGTAACAAACAAAATGCGAGAATACATCCGTGGGAAAGTAAATAACACAAGATTTGCCGGGGTTGTTAGTCCCGGGCTTGAATGCTCTCGCGAGATTTTATTAATACGAAATACGTGGGAGTACAAATATTAACGTTAGAGTACAACTACAATGAGTGTAAAAGACCCTAGTTATCTAGCTTTTGAGTGCAGTAGATTGCCAGAAGAACCAAAGGTGAAGCTCTGTGAGTTCTTGTAACAAAGATCAAGTATAGAAAGGGGACTCGTATACGCCAATCGTCTCTCTGTACTCGTGATTTCTCTTGAGGGAAAATATGTGTATTGATGAATTATTCTCTTTCTTTTCATCGTTGTTGACGTCGTGTATATTTTTCCTTGCGCCGGACGTTTTTTTTCTCCCAAATGCTAAGTCCTCTATTTATAGAAACAAAGGTAGTTGGGATGTCCGTATTCCGAACGAGCGGTCGCCTTTCTTGTATTATAATAAGCGGACGATCGTCTTTGGCACATGGGACGACTTTCTTAAAGTCCGCAGCTCCTGCAGGCAGCCAGCTGTGCGATCCAATGGGGAGACAACACGCGTCTCCTGTCGCTGTCTTGGGAGATCCTACCTAGTACCTTTCGGCGGGTCTGTCGGTTGGTGAGGCCGTCCCTGTCACTGACCGCTGCTGAAGGACTAGAATAAGATTATTCTACAGCGCCTTATGCGGACCTGCACGTGGGTCTTCATCCCGAGGTTCGGTCTCCGTGGTCTTTGACGGATTTTGGTTCTATACATGACATAGGGCGGTCGTCCCCGGTCGGGCACTAGACTCGGTCGCTAGGTGCCAAGAGATGATCGCCTCGGGACGTCGATCGCTAGATGATCGGAGATGAGCTGTTACCTTCGATGGGCAAGTCTGTCGTGGCTCACTTGATCATGAACTCGGTCGCTCGGCCTTATGCCGATCGCCTCTCTGGGCGTATTAATCACCGCACAACAATTGCCCCCCAGCTTGCTCCCATGTCGAAGACGTGGGGTGAGGTGGCTCCACTGACGATCGCTTGAATTTAGACGAGCGACTTTTTATGAGTTAGACGACCGTCTTCGAGCGAACTGGTTTCGAATTTGCACGATCCACTCGGTCGCTGAAAAGAGCGGGAAATAATAACGGGCTTTGAAACACCGCGGGGGCACGTGTCGCGATGCGATTGGGGGAGTCCGACGGTTAATCAAGACTCCTCGTCTGGTGTGTCCTCGAAACGACGCATACGCGGGTTTCAAGGGCGGCTTTGATTACGACTTATCCGACGATTGCACTTCAGCCCTCGAGGTTCTCCTTATTTGCACGGAAGCCCCCGCCTTCTCCTATAAAAAGGGCAAGGGTTACAGTGCAAACCCCTTACGCGATTTCGTCGGAGAAGAAGATAGCCCAAATTTTTGAAGCTTTGTCTGCCGATCGTCGTTCGATTCAATCCTTAGGTAAGAAACAATCCTCTCTTCCCTTTTCTTCTTTTGAGAATGTCTCGAGTACCTACAACGTCTGAAACGGGCACCACCTCCGCCGCCGGGACTTCGACTGCCCGGGAAGGAGCCTCCGCGGATTTCCACATGGAGACAGCCGCCGAGGCTATCTGCGCCGGTATTAATCCCGCGGAAGTCGAGGAACTATTCAACGAGGCCGAGGTGGCAAGGGAGGTGGCGACTAAGCAGAAACGTTCGGAGGTCGAGAAGGAGTTGGCGGTGAGGGCGTACTGGGAGCAACATAGCGCCTACGACCAAGCCTATTCAGCCTTCGCCGAAATTATGGAGAGACTGGACGGTCCGCGTCCCAAGTTCGTTTATCGAATGTACTCGATCGACCATCCTTTCAGGGCCGCACAACGTGTTAGGAGTATGCCCTCGAATGCCACTCAGAGGATGTTGAGTGAGGGCATTGCACTTGTAATTATGTAAATCAATTATATAAGGCAATGAATGTTTCTTTATTTACTGGAAGTTACTGGCATTCCTAACTCGTAAATAAACGTGTAGAAACTAGTCCGTGTATTTGAGAGCAAAACGTTCCACTCCTTATTGGATAAGGGGATCGGCACTGGAAAGGTTTATAGCTCAAATACTTAATCGTTCGCAAGTCAATGAAACTTGACTGGGCGTTAAGTTTATGTGAAGACTTGTATGACGTGTTCTTTGACATGGAGAGTGCCTGTCGAATGCTATTGGTTAGTGGGAGCACACGTTATAGGTATGCTAATTGGATTAGTATACTCGAACCGACTCACCCTCAATTCGTCACACGGATTTCACTCCGGAGACGATCGATAGCGGAATCGAAGGTTGCGATAGGTATTCGTGAACCTTCGACTTGAGGATTTAGTAGGGATGTGCTTGTGACGTCAAGATTTTCATTAGAGTAGTCGGACCTATAAACCTGGAAGGCGGGGTCAACCTCGACGTGCATCTTGATGGGCAAGTAGCAGTCTCTTGAATACCAAGATAGAATTCTTTCTCTGTTAGTGAGCAGGTTATATGTCTATGCGGTTATTGGCAGATGAGATCATAAGTCTTTGGCCAAAGCATTGGAGCTAATCGTATTAGATACGAGAGCTCGATGATCTCGATTTGCATTAACGCATGCATAGCGTCAAGTACAGATAGGGTTTGGTCGACCGTGACCCTATAACTTGATCGGGACATTTGAAAGAAGGGTTTATACGTTCTTGGTATTCACGCAGAATGGTTCTTGAATGATCCCAATCATTCGTTCTCGGTCGAGTGCAGTGTAGGCCACCAGGCTGGCTAGGTGGTGCTACTACTCTTTGGTTCCTCCCATTGCTGACTGAGACGGACCTACCGAGTCGCGCATTAGGATTGACGACGGAATGAATCGAGCTTAATCTCTCATTATAAATATTAGATATTGGATATCTAATTTGGGACATTGGATGTCTAAATCGATTTATTAGATAAACTGATTTACGGCCAAATGAATTAAATATATTACTCGGTGATTAATTTAATTCATGAATTATTTCTTGGAGAAATTAATTATGTTATTATGTATTTGATATGATTAATTAATTGGATTAATTAATCAATATAAATACATCGGAACGGAATCGGAGTTTATCTGTTTGGACTCACGGGAGTCCGAAACGGACCGAACTCGCCCGGCTCCTTCTAGATGGCCACCCCTCTTTCCTTCCCTTTTCCTTGGTCATAGTCTCCACATGTTGGTGGAAGACTTATGTTCAATCAAGGGGACAAATATCACACCTTGGTGATATTGTCTAAAGTAGGAGATCTTGGGGAGTTGAATAAGAATATAAGTGGAGACAAACTCTCACTTGCTACTACACAATTCCAGCCGTGAGCTTTGAAGAAGTGAGAGAGAAAATTATTTTTTCTTAGTCTTCATCTTCATCTTCTTCTTCACTTTTGTTCTTGAGTTTTCTTGGAGAAAATTCAAGATATATTAAGAGAGATATTATACACTTAGAGTGTAATAACAAAAGCTTCACCACTTGATTCTAGCCGTAACCTTAGAGGTTAATCGAGTGTTGTTGTTCCGGTCGTTTTTCCGGCGCGTGACAAGTAGAGACGCGGTGTTTTCGGCGTTGGATCGTTCAAGGGCTTGGAGCGGATTAAACTCGTAGAGATCAAACTAAAGCTTGGGGAATAGCTCAAGAGAAGGTTTCCATTTAATCAACGGACTTCGAGGGTTAGTTTCTTACGACTCTTGCTTTTCGTTTATATATTCGTATATACGTAGCTCGATCGATCCTCGCAGGGATTCGGATCGAATTAATTTTCGTTTTACCGCTCACTGGGCGCCGTTTTAGGCACCGAATCCCAACAGTGGTATCGGAGCGTAGGTCTTGCGATCGTATATACGATATTGGCATTTGGAATGCTTGATTAGATGGTGAATGATTTGGAATCATTTTAGTCATAATCGTGGTATATATTTTTACGTTCGTTGTAGTTATATTTTTCGTAAGTTTATGTCTAAATATAAATCTTAATTTCTTGGAAATATGATTTATATTGAAGATATGAATGTTGAAAAATATTGATATCGATATCCGGTGAAAATCGAGCTCGAATCGTCGTCGACGATTTTTCGGACAAAGGGCGAGGTTCTTGCCAGTGGTGACTCAGCCAGTGTCGGTGACACGGGCCGTGTCGGCGATCCCAGCACGCCAGTGCAGACCGACCGTGTCGGAGACACGGGCCGTGCCGGCCGCACCGGCCGAGCGTGATCGGCCATGCGACATATGTCTGCCGGCATCTTGCCGCGATGACTTCACCATGGCAGCCAATTTCGCCCGGCTCGATTTTTTCGTGTATTCTTGAAAATTAATCTCCATGTTAAATTGGATTTAATATGATTAAAATGATTTATGGTATTTCATTTTATAAGGGAAATTTGATTAATTGGAATATTTATGGTCGACCGAATTATTTTGAACGTTATCATATTACCGGTTGTGTGAATCGATTGGATCGGTTTGTATTGTTGATTGGATCAATGTATCTCTACGCTTTCCATTTATATAGTATTTATTGGATGAATGCTTTTGAATGGGGATGTGGTTCGTGGACTTAGTTTTGAATCGTTCGTTTTATTCGATTGGGTTGTAAAGGCCGTTTTGAGCCTATTTATTTTACTAGAAATATTTGTATCTAGGATGCAATTTCGATGTAAAATTTATATGTAATGACGAAGACCGGAGGAAGATCCATTTGGAGAAGACGAAGATTCAAGACGAAGACTTGTAATTAGATTACGGAGTTTTTGTTTTCTAGGAACGGTCCATGAACCACATGTTGGTAGCAACTAGGTTGTGAATGGTTGTTTCATATTGTATGAATGCCACAAACGCGCTAATATGATTAATGTGCAAAGTGTAACGTTAATCGCGAAAATTCTCCCACTACAAATTATTAAGTTTATAAGGTTTCAAGGTTTTCCTTCCCTCCATCGAGCTTTCGGGAAATTGAAATCTAAACCGGATGTGCTATGCTTCCGAGTTATCGGGGTAGTCGTTCGGGGAGGATGGATAAATTACCGGGAGCGCATTGGATGCCTTCGGTTGGAGCAAATTTTATCCCTAGAAACCTGATAGGTTGCCGGATAAGATTCAATTGTGAAACTGATTTGCGTCGATGGTATAAACTTAACTTGTTCACGAACCATAGAAACCGTATAGGTTGAGGGGAGTGAACAAAGGGAAAAAAAAGAAGATCGAATCATCCATTAGATGGGTTGGTGTTGGACACCACTTTATGAAAATTAATAGACTAGAAACCTGTTCGGTTGCCCTCTATTAAGATTTATAAAGAACTCGATCACCACTATGAAGTAGAGCGACGATACTTCCGGATTTCACATGGGAGTGTATTATTCCGAAAAAAATAGTGGGAGCTGGGTAACAAGAATAGAAAAGACCTTAATTCTACACTCAAAACATAATTGAATGAGTCACTAATTAATCTGTTATACTTAATGCAGACAAATCTCAATATGACAATGAATCCACTCGCAATTCTACTCGAAAAGAACACCTTAATGGGACCTAACTTTGTGGATTGGCTCCGCAATCTCATGATTGTCCTCAGTATAGAGGCACTGGGATACGTCTTGGAGACGGACATTCCGGCGCCTCCTGTGCGGACCCGAGCCAATCAGGAAGAGATTGAAAACCATGAAAAGTGGGTTAAGGATGACGTGAAAGTCCGTGCTTATATAATGGCTTCCATGTCTAATGAGCTTCAGAGAGCTCATGAGAAAATGACTTCTGCTAGGCAGATTCTATCTCACTTAACCGAACTTTATGGTGAGCACAGCAGAACTGCTAGATATGAGATATCCAAGCAACTGTTCGGTGCAAGGATGAAGAAAGGTGAGAAGGTTGGGGAACACGTCCTCAAAATGATATCCATGATCGAGAGATTGGAGGCTCTTGATTTTAAAATGGATACTTCTCTCCAAACCGACCTTATCCTACAATCTCTCCCTGATTCCTTCTCACAGTTTGTTATGAACTTCAACTGCAATGAGATTGCATGTAATTTAGCTGGGCTAATGAACAAACTTATGACCGCTCGTCTCGGATGAAGACTCATGGATGAAGGAGTCTGCTCTTGTGATTTCTTACGGACTTCTAAGTCTAAGAATAAGAAGAAAAAGACCAAGAAGCGGATGGACCACAAGCTAAGGACCTTAAGGGTAAGGGCAAGGCCCCGATGGTTAGAAGAGCAAGAAGAAGAAGGATGCTTGTCTCAAGTGCGGTGAGTGGGCCACTGGGCTAGAGACTGTCCGATTCTTCATGGCACTTCAGTGCAGAACTTTTAGTTTTGGAAACAAATTGTTACTCTTGTATTTTCTACTTCTGGATACTTGATTCTCGTGCTAGTTCTCACATTTGTACCGTGAATCGGGATCTGGAAAAAAGTAGGAAGCTTGGAGCTGGAGAAGTTATGATCACGGTCGGAAGCGGGCATAGTGTCGAGGCGACCGACATAGGATCACTTCTTTTGGGTTTAGAATCCGGCTTTGTTTTGACTTTAGAAGATGTACTTGTTTTGCCCAAGGGCACAAAAACATTGTATCCATTCGGTCCATGGACCGAAAAGGCTTTTCATTTTTCATTGGTGATGGTTCTGCAAAATTTATTTTAGAAATAAACTAGTGGGCTTGCTACATTGTTGAATGGATTGTATCATCTAAATCTCGGCAACAAAGTAGTTGTGAATACTATGACTAGAAAACGTGGTAGGGATGAAACCAATCAAGTTTTGAAATGGCATCTTAGACTTGGTCATGTTGGTCAGACCAAGGTTTACAAGATGGAAAAAGATGGACTTATGGGTCCATTGGGATCGGATCCCTTTCCTACTTGTGAATCTTGCCTTAAAGGCAAAATGACTAAGTCCCCCTTCATAGGGACTTTTGAAAGAGCCGCTGATAAACTGGGATTAATCCATACTGACGTTTGTGGTGCTTTGGAAGCAGCACGTGACGGATATCAATATTTCATTACGTTTACAGATGATCATACTAGGTATGGTTATGTATACTTAATGAAACATAAATCCGAGGCCTTTGAGAAATTCCAGGAATTCAAGGCCCTAGTCGAGAAACAAACTGGTAATCATATCAAAGCACTTCGGTCGGACCGAGGTGGCGAGTATATGAGTACGGAGTTTGACGAGTTCCTTAAGGAACATGGAATAGTTTCACAACTAACACCTCCATGTACTCCTCAGTTAAACGGTGTGTCAGAAAGAAGGAACCGGACCCTGTTGAACATGGTCCGTTCCATGCTGGGCTATACTGACTTGCCGATTTACCTGTGGGGGTATGCACTCGATCGCCGCGTATATCTTGAACAGATGTCCTTCCAAATCCGTTCCTAAAACTCCACATGAGATGTGGGAAGAAAGGAAACCAAGTCTTAATCATATTAGGATTTGGGGATGTCCCGCTTATGTCAAGAAGACTAAGGTGGAAAAGTTGGAAGCTAGGTCTGCGAAGGGACGTGTCATTGGATTCCGTGCAGGACGATGGGATATCTATTCTACATGCCCGAAGATCGAAGGATCATTGTTGCTTTACAAGCACACTTCCCGGAAGATGAGTTCATTCGGAAGGCGGAGCGGTAGAAGTATTTCTTTAGAAGAATACAATGAAACTCCTCGAGAGACACTGTCTGGCAAGAACCGAACTTTCGAAACACAAGTACAACCACCTCGTAGGTCTAGTAGGGTGTCTCATTTACTCGAGAGGTATGGGCTTGTGCACTTGGAGGAACCGGGTCTCCATGAGGTTCCAAGTGATAGCCAAGAGACCGACCCGACGACCTATGACCAAGCGATGGTGGATGTAGACTCGCGAAATGGCGTGAAGCTATGGAAGTGAGATAGACTCGATGCATGTCAATCAGTGCTGGACTCTAGTAGACCGCCCCAAGGGCATAGTGCCTATTGGGAACAAGTGGATCTACAAGAGAAAGCGATGGTGATGGCAAGGTTGGCCTATAAGGCCAGGCTTGTGGCAAAGGGTTATACCCGAAGGAAGGGATCGATTACCACGATACCTTCTCGCCCGTAGCCATGATCAAGTCTATTCGCATGATGCTTGCTATAGCCGCTACCACGATTATGAGATATGGCAAATGGACGTAAAGACGGCTTTCCTTAATGGATTCCTCGAGGAGAAATCTATATGGAGAGCGACTAAAGGCTTTGTGTCCGAAGTCGATATTCAGAAAGTGTGCAAGCTTCAGCGTTCCATTTATGGACTGAAGCAAGCTTCGCGTAGTTGGAACCTTCGTTTTGACGAGGCGGTCAAAGAGTTTGACTTCGTGCAAAATGAAGAGGAACCTTGTGTATACAAGAAGGTTAGTGGGAGCAAGATCGCATTCTTAGTACTATATGTAGATGACATTCTACTAATAGGAAATGATGTGGGAATGCTCGATTACGTGAAAGCTTGGCTTTCGAGTAATTTCTCCATGAAAGACTTGGGAGAAGCTACCTATATTCTTGGTATTCGACTCTACCGGGATAGAGCGAAGAGAACAATAGGTCTTTCCCAAGCCCTCTATATAGACAAAATCTTAAAGCGATTTAAGATGGATGATTCTAAAATAGGGTTCCTACCGATGCGACATGGAATAAAACTCACCTTGAAGATGTGTCCTCAAAGTGAGGAACAACGAAAGGAAATGAGTAATATACCATATGCTTCGGCCGTGGGTAGCCTTATGTATGCTATGTTGTGTACAAGACGACATCGCGCATCTTGTAAGCGTGGTGAGTAGGTTTCGAGCAAACCTGAGTAGGGAACATTGGGTCGCCAGTAAGAACGTTCTCAAGTACTTAAGAAGGACTAGAGATATGGTTACGATGTATGGCGGTGGAGAATTGGATGTTGTGGGATTCACCGATTCGGACTTCCAAGGCGAAGGACGACTCGATGTCCACTCGGCTACATATTTACTCTTAATGGAGGAGCAGTATCTTGGCGTAGTGCCAAGCAAAGCGCGGCCGATTCCACTGTCAGTGAGTATCAAGCGGCCTCGGAGGCTTCGAGGAAGGGTTACGGATTAAGAAGTTTCGGGAGAACTTCAAATGATACCATGTCTTTGAAATTGCTGTTCATTTGTCTGCGACAACGACGGAGCTCTAGCGCCAAGGAGCCGAGGTTTCACAACACCAAACATATTGAGAGGAAGTATCATCTCGTAAGAGAATTTGTTCGCAAGGGATACATTGTCTTGCCTGAGTAGACTCGGCCGACAACGTCGCCGATCTACTGACCAAGCCACTTTCTCAGACTAGCTTGGAGCGTCATCTGGAGAACATGGGTATTAGATACCATAGTGTGTGGCATTGAGTGCAAGTGGGAGATTGTTAGGAGTATGCCCTCGAATGCCACTCAGAGGATGTTGAGTGAGGGCATTGCACTTGTAATTATGTAAATCAATTATATAAGGCAATGAATGTTTCTTTATTTACTGGAAGTTACTGGCATTCCTAACTCGTAAATAAACGTGTAGAAACTAGTCCGTGTATTTGAGAGCAAAACGTTCCACTCCTTATTGGATAAGGGGGTCGGCACTGGAAAGGTTTATAGCTCAAATACTTAATCGTTCGCAAGTCAATGAAACTTGACTGGGCGTTAAGTTTATGTGAAGACTTGTATGACGTGTTCTTTGACATGGAGAGTGCGTGTCGAATGCTATTGGTTAGTGGGAGCACACGTTATAGGTATGCTAATTGGATTAGTATACTCGAACCGACTCACCCTCAATTCGTCACACGGATTTCACTCCGGACGATCGATAGCGGAATCGAAAGGTTGCGATAGGTATTCGTGAACCTTCGACTTGAGGATTTAGTAGGGATGTGCTTGTGACGTCAAGATTTTCATTAGAGTAGTCGGACCACATAAACCGGAAGGCGGGGTCAACCTCGACGTGCATCTTGATGGGCAAGTAGCAGTCCTTGAATACCAAGATAGAATTCTTTCTCATGTTAGTGAACGGGTTATATGTCCTATGCGGTTATTGGAGATGAGATCATAAGTCTTTGGCCAAAGCATTGGAGCTAGTTTGTATTAGATACACGAGAGCTCGATGATCTCGATTTGCATTAACGCATGCATAGCGTCAAGTACTGAGATAGGGTTTGGTCGACCGTGACCTATAACTTGATCGGGACATTTGAAAGAAGGGTTTATACGTTCTTGGTATTCACGCAGAATGGTTCTTGAATGATCCCAATCATTCGTTCTCGATCGAGAGTGCAGTGTAGGCCACCAGTGGCTAGGTGGTGCTACTACTCTTTGGTTCCTCCCATTGCTGACTGAGACGGACCTACCGAGTCGCGCATTAGGATTGACGACGGAATGAATCGAGCTTAATCTCTCATTATAAATATTAGATATTGGATATCTAATTTGGGACATTGGATGTCTAAATCGATTTATTAGATAAATTGATTTACGGCCAAATGAATTAAATATATTACTCGGTGATTAATTTAATTCATGAATATAATTATTTCTTGGAGAAATTAATTATGTTATTATGTATTTGATATGATTAATTAATTGGATTAATTAATCAATATAAATACATCGGAACGAAATCGGAGTTTATCTGTTTGGACTCACGGGAGTCCGAAACGGACCGAACTCGCCCGGCTCCTTCTAGATGGCCACCCCTCTTTCCTTCCCTTTTCCTTGGTCATAGTCTCCACATGTTGGTGGAAGACTTATGTTCAATCAAGGGGACAAATATCACACCTTGGTGATATTGTCTAAAGTAGGAGATCTTGGGGAGTTGAATAAGAATATAAGTTGAGACAAACTCTCACTTGCTACTACACAATTCTAGCCGTGAGCTTTGAAGAAGTGAGAGAGAAAATTATTTTTTCTTAGTCTTCATCTTCATCTTCTTCTTCACTTTTGTTCTTGAGTTTTCTTGGAGAAAATTCAAGATATATTAAGAGAGATATATTATACACTTAGAGTGTAATAACAAAAGCTTCACCACTTGATTCTAGCCGTAACCTTAGAGGTTAATCGAGTGTTGTTGTTCCGGTCGTTTTTCCGGCGCGTGGCAAGTAGAGACGCGGTGTTTTCGGCGTTGGATCGTTCAAGGGCTTGGAGCGGATTGAACTCGTAGAGATCAAACTAAAGCTTGGGGAATAGCTCAAGAGAAGGTTTCCATTTAATCAACGGACTTCGAGGGTTAGTTTCTTACGACTCTTGCTTTTCGTTTATATATTCGTATATACGTAGCTCGATCGATCCTCGCAGGGATTCGGATCGAATTAATTTTCGTTTTACCGCTTCCGCTGGGCCTTCGTTTTAGGCACCGAATCCCAACACAACGCTCCCCGTGGACCCTCGGCCAAATCAGGAGCTCGGCGACCAGGAAGGATTTGGCCATCTAGAGGATGAGGTACCATGTCTCTTCTGATGTGGATCTTTTCGCACCTGCCGAGAACGAGCGAGCCGACCAACCTCCAGAGGGCATGGTCGCCGTGAACGAGGCGATAATGGAGGCCGAGCTGCGGTTTCCACTGTCGTTTGCCGTCTCCCATTTGCTGGTCGCTTGAAATGTGGCGCCGCTGCAGCTGACGCCGAACGCCTGGCTCCAGATTGGCAGCGCCCTCACTTTATTCGGCGGTCACCGACTGTTCCGCCTACCCTCGCCGTTGGAGATGAATCATCTGTTCAAGCTGACGGTCCAGAAAGGGTCTGTCGGTGGCTACCATATCCAAGGCTGCTCTGGTCGTGTCCCGAACAAAGTGAGGGGCGATCCGGCGAAATGGTTCTGGGTCGGCGGTGCATGGAAGGCATCCGCAAGCGACAATCCCACCGGCTTTCGGGAGAGGAATCCGAGTAAGGGTTCTGACTCTCCCTTCGTTCGGATACACTCTGAACTGGTCTAATTTGGTCTTCTTTTTGCAGGCTTCCTTATTCCGGCGATCGATGAGCTACCATTTGACTTTCTGATCGTCTGGGAGCGGATTCACAGTCTTCCTGACGACGACATAGATGCTCGCTGGATTAACAACGAGTCCTGCTGGTTGGCTGCTCGGCTATTTCATTTTCTGCGCCACCTTTTGATTCCAGGGACGAATTTCCACGATCTCCGTTTGCTTGGCGATCGTCTTGATTGAGGAAGGTGACTAACCATTGTTTGTTCGTTTTCTTTGTAGAGGTCCGTTTCCCTCGCTTTCTGGAGCCCCCGCTGGAGATCGCCATGTCGAACCCAGGAGTCATGAGTCACCTGCGCAAGAAGAAATCGAGCCGAGTTCCCCCGGTGGTGCTACCTCTTATCCCGGAAGCGAGGCCTCATGTGGAGCCGGTCGCTGAGGAGTCGGAAGTTCGGGAGGAGGGACTCCGGCTGAACCGCAAGCGACAGATGACGAGTGAACCCTTGGCTTCTGCCCATGCGGCTGAGCAGCCGATCGTCGCGCCCCCGCTTACCGCGGTCCCCTTGGTGGAGGAGCCTACGCCCTAGTCGGCTTTCCTTCAGGCCATGGCGACTGCCGAGGCCGAGACCCCGCGCGGGAAGCCGTTCTTCGGCCGCGACCCCGAGAAGGCCGAGAGGTAAGCTTCGGTTGCTTTGCCGAGTTTTGTCACTTGTGTAGGAGATGTGCTAACTCTTCTGCTCTTGACACAGGATCCGCTGCGCCAATCCAACTTGCTCGCCGTTGGTACTGGACTTTCTTGCGAGCCGATCTCCTCGCGAGGCCTGTGACGTCCCGCACTACGTCGCTCGGGCTGTCTCTGTTCTGCCGAAGGCCTGGATGACTGATTTAGATGCGATCGCCCGCCAGCGATCCTCGGACACGATGCAGGCGGCCTTTGCTCTATCCCTCCAGGCGGCGACGATGGCCGCCCAAGCTGTGAAGGACTTCGAAGGGCGCCCTTCTACTTCCCGTCTATAGGCGGATCTCGAGGATGCTCGGAAACAGAACTCTGAGTTTGCCTACAAGATCGTGGCTATGGAGAAGGATACCTTGGAAGCAGCAAAATGGGCAAGACAGGATCTCGAGCGGGCGAGGCAGGACTTTGAGCGGGCCCGGGCGACGATCGACCGGGTGCGGGACCAGATGACTGACGCTCGCCGGTCGCACGCGGCTGGTCAGAAGGAGGCTGATCAGCTGAAGGTGACCGTCGCCCGGCTGACCAGCGAGTTGGCGTCGGCGAAAGAAGAAATGGCTGCCAAGGCATCTAAGCTCCAGGGTGCACAACAGGCGGTTGCGGAGCTGAAGGGAAGGTTGGAGGCGACCGAGGCCTATCCTTGCCTCAACGTGGAGTACGTCAGCGAGTTCGCCTACTATATGGCATTCGCTGACTCAATCCGCACCGCTAGGAGGGGAGGGCTCGAGGTCGGCCCTCTGGTTGAAAACTTCAAAACTTATGCGCTGGAGCACCCTCTGCATCCTGCTTTCTCCCTGCCGATCCTGGACCTTTCGGATCTCGGTGTCGACCTGAGCTAGTACCCAATCCCCAGGAATCTCGTTCATCCAGATGCCCCGGAGGACGGGGAGACAGTTCGTGAAGTTGGCGGGAGAGCGCAGGTCGACGCAGCGACTGGTGGCGAAGGCCGCGCCGATCCAGCAGCCGGTGGTGAAGGCCAGGCAGGGGCAGCCTGAGTTCGTCCGCATTTCTTTTTTGTTTTTGCTTGACTTGTAATTTTTTTTTTACATTTTTGTGTATTTCGCCTCCGGGCGATCGTCAATGTAACTCCTTTATAATGAAATAAAATAGATTTCTTATTTCAGACTTTGTGTTCGTATGATTGTCTTTCTGGATCCCTTGTATGGTTGTCTATCTGAACTTCTTGTATGATCGTCTATTCGAAACTTATGCATAATTGTACACAAGTGTTTGGAGAGCGATAATAATTGTACACAAGTGTTTGAAGGGCGATCGTCGCGTATGCAGCTCCAAACGAATAGATAATACAACTGATAAACTCATACTGGATTACTTTCTTTACACAAAGTTGATCGTCATACGTGTATTCGAACAAAGCCGACCGTAGGTATGGCCCCGCTCTATGCCCCTTGTTTTGGTTTACTTAATGAAAGTAAGGGAACGAAAATAAATCGTTTAGCGGGGTTCTTCAATTTTGCAGACTCCTCGAGGAAGGCTGACCATCCCGGCCTAGAGGAACCGTGCACATTCGTGGAGTCTGATGGAACCGACTTCCGCGATCGTGTCTTGTGCGCGAGCGACATTCCGTTTGATGGCCAACTTCTCGCGACTCACTTAATTGTGAGGGTCCTCCGTAGGCTACGTTTTGCGTCGCAATGTAGCGATGGGGCGGACGATCTTAGCCTGGCGAACTCTTTGCACGGGGCACCGTCGGATGAATCGACTTCGCGACTGTGGCTTGGTAGCACTTTTTTGCCTCGGATCGCCATGTTAGCTGGCTATCCTCGACGGCACAATGTTGTGATGGGGGAACGGACGCGTCGCTTTGCCCGGGTTCACCATGTCAGATGATAGACCTCGAGGGCGGGAGAGCGTGTCCTCAGATATGTTTTGGAGGATCCTTCGGTTACAACCGCCTCGTATTTAAACGAAGGGAGAGCGATCTCTGCCCAAAGGAGCCTTGCATGGTCGCAGAGATCGGTTCCATCGACCTCCACAGCCATGTCGACAGTTTTCCTCCTAGGATCGTCATGTTAGATGCCGATCCTCGTCGGAGTACATTGTGTGAAGGGAGAAATGGGTGAGAAATGGTAGATCTCATTAAGTACTTTGTACATCAAGTAACGAATACAGGGCATTTCTACTGATAGTACTTCTTTAAATGGATGACGTTCCAAGGATATTGGTCTGGGGTCCCGTCTGGGTGTTGGAGCTCGTAGGTTCCTTTGGTTAGCCATTTGGATACCCTGAACGGGCCTTCCCAGTTTGGACCGAATACTCCCGTGTGGGTTTAGATCTTCTTTAGGACTAGGTCGCCGACTTGGAAACGTCTCTCCTTGACTTTTGCATTGAAGAATTTTTCGCATCTCCTTTTATGGACTGCGTTCCTCATCTCCGAAGTCAATCGCCGTTCTTCGAGCATATCCAGATCGATTCGCCGAGCTACATCATTATTCGTCGTCATTTGCTGTGCCGTTCGGTGGCTCAGGACGGCGATCTCTGATGGGATCACCGCTTCTGTTCCGAAGGCAAGGGCGAAGGGAGTTTCACTAGTTGAATTTTTGGTCGCCGTTCGATAGGACCATAAGACTTCCGGGAGATTGCTCGCCCAGCGCCCTTGTTTGGATTCGAGTCTGGCCTTGATCGTGTGTTTGAGGATCTTGTTTACAGCTTCTACTTGCCCGTTCGTTTGCGGGTGGTAAGGTGCCGAGAACAACTTTTTTATTCCCCATTTCTCGCAGAATTGCATGACTTCCAGACCATCGAACTGCTTTCCGTTGTCGGAAATGATAGCCTGAGGCAGACCGAAATGGCAAATGATGTTTTTCCATATGAACCTGATTACTTGCTCTTGGCCAATCTTGTTGAGTGGTTCGGCCTCTGCCCATTTTGTGAAGTAATCGACTCCCACGGTGGCGAATTCGGACCCCCTGGTGCCGTCGACAAGGGACCGATGAGGTCGATGCCCCATTGGGCGAACGACCATGGGCTATACATAGAAGTGAGATGCTCGGGGGAGATCTTGATGTTTGGGCCCATTATCTGACACTTGTGACAAGACCGAGCATAGGCGATCGCGTCCGCAAGGTAGGCCAGAAGAAACCCTACCTGGTCGTCTTGTGGAAGAGGGCTCGACCTCCAGCGTGATTTCCACAAATCCCGTCATGGATATCGGATAAAACCAGCTGGCCTTCCTCCGGCGTAATGCACTTGAGGAGAGAGAGGCTGAAAGCTCGCTTGTAAAACTGGTCGTCCAAAAGGGTGTACCTGGTCGCCCGGAGTTGAAGCTGGCGAGCCTTGACCCGATCTGTGGGGACTGTTCCGTCTTTCAAGTACTCAATGAACGGAGTCCTCCAGTTCTCTCCTGCGATGGCGACTGTGGCGCCCAGGCTCCTGTCGATCGCCGATTTCGCCAGTTTGTGTTTGGATGTTAGAGAAGTCCGCTGCCCCATCTGATGACGTGAGCTTGGATAGGGCATCAGCGTGGGATTTGTGCTCTCTTGGGATCTGCTCGATCAGCACTTCTTTGAAATTGGTGCATATTTCGGCGACCAGCTCTTGATATCAGATCATCTGTTCGCCGCGCGCCTCATATTCTCCTTTGACTTGGTTCACGACCAAGAGGGAGTCCATGAAGATGTGAAGGCGACGGACACCCATGACGAGCGATAGATCGAGCCCGCCTATTAAGGCTTCGTACTCGGCCTCATTGTTGGTCGCTCGGAAATTGAAACGCACAGCATTAGTAAAGCTCTGGCCATCGGGACTGATGAGGATAATCCCTGCCCCTGCTCGCGAGCTGGTCGACGAACCATCCACGAATAATTTCCAGGCGGGTCGGCCTTCTTGGGTCGGACTAGGCGGAAAAGTTAATTCTATCACAAAATCCGCTAGAGCTTGCCCTTTGATCGTGCGAGGGGCGTACGTAACACCGTATTGAGCGATCTAGAGGGAACACTTGAGGAGTCGCCCGTTGGTGTCTGGCCGGTGCAGAACTTGCCTTAGAAGGAGGGTCGTCAGAACCTCTACTTGGTGTTCGAAGAAATATGCTCTCAGCTTGCGAATGCTCATGACAAGTGCGTACGCGAGCTTCTCCAGAGGCGTGTATCGCGTCTCCGTATTGTGCAGAGCCTGACTGACGAAGTAGATCGGCAGGTGGGTTTGCCCCTCTGCTCGTACTAACACCGCGCTTAACGCGACCTCCGAGGCTGCCAGGTAAAGGAATAATTTCTCGCCGGGGATCGGCTTTGCCAAAATTTGGGGGTTAGACAGGTACTCCTTGATTACGGCGAACGCCATCTGACTTTCCTTCGTCCACGTAAATTTCTTATTCTTTATGGTGGCGAAGAAAGGCTTACTTTTGTCCCTGAGCCGCGAGATGAAATGATTGAGGGCGTCCAGACACCCCGTGAGGCGTTGCACTTGCTTGACGTTCCGTGGCTTTTGCATGTCGAGGATCGCCTTGATCTTTGTGGGTTTGCCTCGATCCCCCTCTGGCTTACGATGTGCCCCAGGAATTTTCCGGAATTTTAGAGGGGGTTTGCCTCGACCCCCCTCTAAAAAATATGGAAAACGTAAAAAATCTAACAAAAAAATAGAAACTTTTATTTTTTAAGAAAAAAAATATCCGGAATAGTAATATTAAAAATCAAAATTTTCTATTTAAAATTCGAAAATAAAAAGTAAAAAATAAAAAAAATTAAAAATTTTGGAAAATTTAAAAAATCTGACAAAAAAATTGGAACTTTTATTCTTTAAGAAAAAAAATATCTGGAATAATAATATTAAAAATCAGAATTTTTTATTTAAAATTCGAAAATAAAAAGTGAAAAATAAAAAAAAAATTCCGAAAATTCTGAAAAATTTAAAAAATCTGACAAAAAATCGGAATTTTTATTTTATAAGAAAAAGATATTTGAAATAATAATATTAAAAATTAGAATTTTTTCTTTAAAATTCGAAAATAAAAAGTAAAAGAAATTCTGAAAATTCTGGAAAATTTAAGAAAACGGACAAACAAATCTGAACTTTTATTTTTTAAGAAAAAAAATATGTAGAATAATAGTATTAGAAATCAGAATTTTTATTAAAATTCGAAATTAAAATTAGAAAATAAAAAATTCTGAAAATTCTGAAAAATTAAAAAAATCTGACAAAAAAAATCAGAACTTTTATTTTTTAAGAAAAAAATATCTGGAATAATAATATTAAAAATCAGAATTTTTATTTAAAATTTGAAAATAAAAGTAAAAAATAAAAAAAATATGGAGAATTTAAAAGTCTTACAAAAAAATCGGAACTTTTATTCTTTAAGAAAAAATATATCTGCAATAATAATATTAATAATCAAAAAATTTTATTTAAAATAAGAAAATAAAAAGTAAAAATAAATTCTGAAAAATCTGGAAAATTGAAAAAACCTGACAAAAAAATCAAAACTTTTATTTTTTAGGAAAAAAATATCTGGAATAATAATATTAAAAATCAGAAATTTAAAATTCGAAAATTAAAAGTAAAAAATAAAATAAATTCTGAAAATTCTGAAAAATTTAAAAATCTAATAAAATATCGGAACTTTTATTTTTTAAGAAAAAAATATGTGGAATTATAATATTAAAAATTAGTATTTTTTATTTAAAATTCGAAAATAAATAGTTTGGTTAATAATGTCGAAAGTTGTCTACTTTGTGTTTGAATTTGGCTACTTTGTGTTTGAACTTGACTACTTTGTGTTTGAAATTAAATTTTTAAATACTTTATGAATTTATGTTTTGATTTTTGGTTTATATCATTTATATGGTTTAAAAAATAAACAGCAATTTATATAAAAAAGGTTATAATTCATATTCAGAGGTAAATCGGTCATTTCTGTTATTTAGACAGTTTATTCAAATGAAAAAGTAAACAACAGCATCAATTTACCGAGACATACAAATTTGGTACACAAACCCCCTTATATTACATCGGAGCCACATTGGAGATACCCTCGGTGCATGGTCCCTTAACAACATTATTGATGCAGGTGAAAACAGATCGGATACGGGCGGATAGTGCTCTTCCCGTATCCTAATTCATATTTTTCTCTCGGATTTAGAGTCGGATACGGGAAGACCGAATACGGATACGAATTCAGATTATTCGGGATACGGACACAGGACGGATACAGGACGGATTCGGGCTGGATTCGAATAAATATAATCGGATAATACGTGTCATACAAAAATCATTTGGAAGTAATTGCAACATATAAAAAAACTACCTACACAATATTTCATAAAAGTTCTAATACAAATTATAGTAATTTTTTTAAACATCGTTTCATAATAACGTTCCCTCATTTTTACTTATTCAGTCTCTCTCATAAAAAACATAAGCTCCATACTTAGCAAAGACTAAAGAGTGTTAATTTAATTGTTTTTAACAATTATTATAATATATATAATTGCCCCTCTATTTATTTGAATAGAACATTTATTTTAAAATACATTTCATACGAAACAAATAACTTATAAATTAGTATTAAAGTGTTTGGCTAATACATTTCTTTTAAAAAAAATGTTTTTTTTTTAGAAAATAATTTTTTTTCGAAATATAATTTTTTTCAGAAAATATTTTTTTTTATTTTTCGCAAAGTAATTTTTTTATTTTTTCAAAAAATATAAAAAATCCAGAAAATAATTTTATTGTTTCGAAAAAATAATATATTTTTTCCAGAAAATAATTTTTTTTCGAAAAAAATATTTTTTTGCCAAAAAATAATTTTTCTCCAGAAAATATTTTTTTAATTTTTTTCAAAGAAATAAAAAATTTCCATAAATAATATTTTTTTCGAAAAGATACGAAAATATTTTTTTTATTTTTTCGAAAAATAATATATTTTTCCAGAAAATACTTTTTTTTTTTTGGATAAAATATTTTTTCTTGAAAGTTTGAAAATTTATTACACTGAAGTCCAAAAGTGTTATATATATAATAAAGTATATTTAAAATTTAAAAATATGGATATCCGGATTTATTATCCAGATAATATCTGATAAAATATGGGAAAACTCGGATACGGGCGGATATTGCATTATCCGAATCCGAACCCCTATCCGAATTCAACTATCCGGATCCGTATCCAAATCCGATCGGATACCTATTTTTCATCGGAATTCGATCCCGATCGAATATGGCTCCGGATCGGACTGGAAATATCCGCCCATTTTTCACCCTAGCAAGTAGTGCAAACCCGAGAGAGAGAGAGAGAGATGACAAAAGAAGAGTAAGGTGGAAGTACCTAAAAATGATGGCAAGCACAAAAGTAAACGCCGGAGCCAGGTTGCTCATAGCTGAAGCAAGCGTCGGAGAACCGTAATTGATCCCTGTATATCCCATTATCTGCGATGTATACCTAAACCGGGAAAAAAACCCCCGCATAAAATCAACTTCCTATTACAGTACAGAGAATCTATTACAACACCAATCCTAAATCTCATCACTCACCCGACAACTCCGAGGAGAAACATCTTGACCATTATCGAGAAATTTAATGGAGGCAGAACCCGTGATCTGTCACAACTCGAATCAATTTAGCATAAATAAAGATCAGAGCGAAAAATAGTAAGTTAAGCTTGGGAAACTCAACCGGCGGGCGAAGAAAGGCGAGGGGACGAGAACGAAGGCGGCAACGGCGTAGGCGTAGACGAGGAAGACGTGGCGGCTCATGTGGTGGCGCGTGGCGAGTTTAAACAGAGTGTTGAGGCCGACGTTGGTGCATTCCATGGCGACCAAGGAGGTGAATGGAACTATTTCTCTGTAGCAATACCTAGGGTGATCCCCTGCTCTTCCTCTAGCCATCTCTCTCTCTGTGTGTGTGTGTGTTTTGTTGTGATTCGTGTTTGTGGCACACGCAATATTTGAAAAACAAGATGGGATTGGATGTATATATATATTATTGTAACAATCTTGAGCTACTTGCCAATTAAATTTGACACAGTATCACTTCAACATCAACATGATACCACGCAAATTCTCAACACATACGAGTCCAACCGCTCATGATGTGCTAGCTCCGTGCCACCCAAGACTATAACATAGTATCGGAGCAGATCGATCCAAACTCCGCTTCTTCTTATACTCTTATCTCTAGAAAATATTAAAAAAAGTTCACGTGCTCGACACTTTTCTCCATTTACCGAGAGGAGCGTGGTAAAACCACTATCCTACATAGAATATAGAAATAAATATTGACGAGTATATGGACTTGAGAGCTACCCCTCCTATCACCAATTACTATTAGGATATACCCGTAAGGATAGCCAAGTTGGTGGAATAGGTGAGTGCGGGACTCAAAGGTCACGAGTTCGATTCCTCCTACCAACACTTTCTTGGTTGGCACACATGCGCCGCTTAATGTGGTTTACAGTTGGCGTAGTTTGCAGCCTATTACGTCCAGTAGGAGTTTATCCACAGACACTCAAGAAGAGTAGCATGATTCTCCCGGCCATAAAAAATTACTTTTAGGATATATAACCAATAGATTATCTCTCAAAATATATTGGTAAAAAAATTAAAATTATGTTGTAAATATCTTTTTTAATGTGAATATAGCAACTCTTATTTTTTTTAATAATATTCTATATATATATATCTATTACTCCCTCCATCCACACTCCACAAACTTCTTTCCGTTTTTGCTATTTTACTCCGTCCACTAAAAACTTATTCATTTCCATTTTTAGTAAGTATACACTACATGTTTCACTTTAAAATTACAATAAAAGTGGACACTTATTTCAATCACATAACCTACTCGACTAATTTCTTAAAATTCATGCCGAAATCAAAGAGGTAAATTCTAATGGACGAGGGGAGTATGAGATACTATATGGTTAAAATTTAATAGGAAGAGAAAAAAAACTCAACAAATAATAAGAAACATATGAGGTGTTTTCCACTGCCCCTTACTCGATACGAGCCATTCGTTCGTAAAATTATTTACTCAATTGCAGATATTTCTGAAACACCTCCAATAAAGGAACAAATAGTTGGGATTTAATTTATTTTTGGGTGCGGGAATCAAGTGCGCTATCATTTTCCATGGTTCTGTTTTTACTCGAGCAATAATTATTCATCAACTATTAAAAAAACAAATCGATAATGTTATGTGTGTTGTGTATAGGTCACTTGATGTAGACGTCAAAAAATTGCATTATTTGCACTCTCAAGGAACGGCAAGGGATCTACTGTGCCGCACGAAATTTTATTACTTAAAAATATTTTGTTATAAAATAAAATTTTATTATTACATAATATATCATGACTAACATATATATATATATATATATATCAAAAATTAGAATTTTAAAAAATCATATACCATAATTTTGGAATATTTTGATTATAAAATTATTATTTTAATTGATTATTCCAAAACTATGGTATATGATTTTTTAAAATTCTAATTTTTTGATATATATGTTAATCATGATATATTATGTAATAATAAAATTTTATTTTATAACAAAATATTTTTAAAATAGTAAAATTTCGTGTGGCATACAGTGTGGCACACGAAAGTGTGACATACAGTGTGGCACACGAAAGTGTGGCACAGGAGATCCCTTGCCCAGAGAAACCCACCTGTCTTGCTAAATTACATTAGCTATTTACATTCCCATATATAAATCAGATTGATTTCATACCGAACTAATTTATACTTTCTCCGTCCCGTAAAATAATCTCGTTTCCGATCCTCATTGGTACCAATTTTTAGTCTTAGGATGTATTAAAAGTTTTCATTTTGACTATACTTCTATTTATATTCTATTACCAATTAATCTGAACGCCATCTAAATTAGGTATATTTGATAATATTAAACTGAATATTTGCTTTTCCAACAAAATTAATTATAAATTCTTAAATTGTGAGAGTAAGTGGGATTTTCTTTAGCTGATGGAGGGAGCACATTCTTAGTGATTCGAAATTTGGTCTCTAGTTTGTTATTCGAAACAACAACGATAACAATAATAATAGTGTTGAGGAAATTGATATCACATAACTGAAAATCAGGGTCTGGATTGGACCAAGCCGCGACGAAACTTTTGAGGGCCAAACTTGAACCCGAAGCTTCCTGGTCGAGCTGAGATGAACCTTTTGAAAGTGTAATTCCGACGTGATGATGATGATGATGATGAAGAAGAAGAAGAGGATGAGCTACTTGATGAAGACCTCTCATTCCTTGTGATTGTTCTTGGATGGACAATAACTTTTATTACGTCGCAATTCTCTTGTATTTCCTTGGCGGAAGTTTCGATACCGGGGCTGCAATCATACAGCTCAATTATGTCGAGTGTCCGCAATATCTCCTATATCGGATGGGATCTCCCCCCAACTGCACTCCTTCAGAACAAGGTGTTGCAAGCGCGGGAAATGTGTACTTTCAACTCTCCACTCCACTAAATCAACCGGATTTTCAATCATTAGGAACTCGAGTTGCGAAAACTCTCCTTCTTCCGTCTCCCAAACAGCCCCCCGGAACGCTTCTTTTTGCAGCTTGAGAACTCTCAAATTAGGAAGGACACCGATGATTGTCATATGTTCCCAAGGGATTTGACAACCTCTCAGTGTCAACTTTTTCAGAGTAACCGGGAGGGTGAGTTTCTTAACTAGCGTCTCGTTCGGCACAACCCCATCAAAAAGGCAGCTTAAAGATTGTAACTCGGTCAGAAGGACGAGATTGCGCAAACGGTACTTCGACCACTTGGATGTCTTGGGATCATCAAAAATTATTTTCAACCGTCTTAAGTTGGGAAATCCTGCAAGAACCTTCTTCCTACAAACGAAATTCATTACCCCCGAAAGAGTCTGGAGATTTTTGAGAACTCGGGAGTGCTTTTTATCTCTAGTATCGGCAAGAAGATAACAATTTCCAACCTTGAGATGCCTTAACTGCGTCATATCCCAAATTTCCGGTGGCAAATCTTCTCCGGCTAAACAAGAAGCAATCAAGGTTTGTAGGTTCCAGAGTTTACATATTGAAGAAGGAAGTCCCAAGAGATGGTCAAGGGCCAGGTACCTTATGTTAACCAACTCAAGAACTTCCTCCGGGAATAGATCCGAATCTTTTTCAAAGTCCATTACCCTTAGTAATTTTGACCCAAAATTGAACTTTGATTTATTAGAAGGATAGCTAGCAGGAGATACAAAAGAACGGGTAAGCGGCATTGAGTTCATTACATTAAAAAGAACTTCAACTCCATTCTCTCTACTGAGAGACGAATCATCATCACTATCATCTGAAGAAGAAGAAGAAGAAGAAGAAGTATCCTCATCTTCTATAACACTGGGATGAATACTCAGACGGCGTTGCTTGTTTGCTTCATGGGGGTCAAAGCGGACATACCTGTTCAAGACATAAAGGAAGTTTTCTTGCTTTGCTTCCCTAATGCATATTTCCCTTAAGAGATCATGGATGTTGCATGTTTTGGGCCTCCCGTTCGACCCTTTTTTAACAACCATAATGAGATTTCTATCAATAAGATCCCTCAATGAATCCTCGGCGATTTCTTCGAAGCTTCTAGATTTAACCGGTTTAAGAATTCCCTCAGCAACCCATAGTTTGATGAGTTTCGAGATAGAAATCGTGTAATCTTCCGGAAAAACTCCCATATAAAGGAAGCAAGCTTTTAAGTTTTGAGGCAAGTATTTATAACTTAAAGAAAGTACCTCCAAACAATATTGCTCATCGTTTGTTGCTAGGATCGAACTCACATTGTCCGCAATATATTCCCAATATCCTTGTGTCTTCTTCTTCGAGAGAAGACCGACAACCACAACAATTGCTAGAGGAAGTCCTCTGCAGTTTTTCGCAATGTCCTTTCCGAATCTTACCAATTTAGGCGGGCAATATTGTTCGCCCCCATACAATGCTTGGCAAAGCATGTTCCAACTCGTATCCTCGTCCAGAAGATTCAACTCGTGATGATAAGAGCTCAACGAAGCCGCAACTTCCATGTGCCTAGTGGTTAACATGATTCTATTTCCAGTACTCACTGGGAAGAGCTTTTTCACATCATCCCAAGCCTTAACACTCCACACATCATCCAAAACAATCAAATACCTCCGACCGTACAAACTTTTGTACACATAATCGCCCATTTCTATCCTAACATCTCTTTCCTCGTTCAGACATAGTTCTATCTCGCGTACGAGGTTGCTAAAAACATCCTTGACACGATACTCTTGAGATATCGTAACCCACACACGAATATCGAATCTATCTACAACTGTTGGATTGTCAAATAAAGTTCGGGCAAGAGTGGTCTTACCAATGCCTCCCATACCAACTACTGCGATGATTTCAAGTCCGGATCCATGCCGGCCCACCAGTTCTTCCATTATTTGCTCCTTCAAAGCTTCGTTTAAGCCCACCGTAACGACACTTTCTCCCCTCCG
The DNA here is from genome assembly GCA_033398695.1 of Orobanche coerulescens. Lineage (NCBI taxonomy): Eukaryota > Viridiplantae > Streptophyta > Magnoliopsida > Lamiales > Orobanchaceae > Orobanche > Orobanche coerulescens. The sequence goes on from CM065804.1 coordinate 220,215,522, forward strand.
AGCTGCCGGCGTGGGCATTATCAGTTCCCCATCATCTTGACGATTAATGGCTGCCGGCGTAAAGACATTATCAGGTCTTTTTCGACCGAAGAAATTTCGTCCATGGCTGCTTTCTTCATGAAACTAATTTTTTTCTTGTTCCCATTATCTTCTTGTATCTGCAGAAAGTAATCTGCTGCGTGGGATTCGAGGATGTCTTCTGCTTTATATGCTGAGTCTCTGATTCTCGATTCCAAGCTCTTAGGTACTGTTTGGCTGCTACAGCTTTCCATAAAGGCTAGCAAGGACACAACAGTTTGTTTGAGCGAGTCGATCTTTCTCTTGGTGCAAGGAATAATAGAGCGTGCATGTGCATCATCAAGGTTCAGAATTCGGTCTGTTATATGCAAAATAGAGGCAAGAGCAGCATAAGCCATCACTGCAGTAAGTAGGAATATTACAAAGTAATTTGAGAATCAGGCTTTGTTAGATCTTCGATAAGTAGACCAACAGTATAGTTTGCTGTTCATCCTCCAAAGAAAGTCAAGCCTGTATTCAAATGCTGGGGGTGTTGGAAATTAGCGGATCATTATAGTGAATTTCTAATGATTTGAGAGAAAAATATTTGTTCTATTATCACTCAAGAATAGATACAAACTCACAAAATAGAAAAACTCTCAAACTCACTCAATCTCAACTTGGATTGTTATTCACTCTTTGAACTCACTCTTGGAGATGGGATACAACTCAACCAAATGCCTTGCTATTTATAGGAGTAAATGGTGAAGATTTTTCCAAGCATTTGAGGTCATTGATTACCTCATAACTTCCTTGTCAAACATGCCAACTAAATCTTGAGGATGGATGGCTTACAGATGTTGTTGATTTCTTGGTTGATGGCTTTCTAGATATTATTGGCAATGACTTTCAACACTCCCCTCATTGTCAACTTTGTCGTACGCATAATCATTCCGAGTAATTTTCAAACTCGTAAAACTTTGTTGCGGTAAGCTCTTCGTAAATATGTCTCGCAACCCGGTCTTAGGTCTGATTGGCTTCATGTCAATGTCTCCTTTAAGTACTTTCTCACGTAAGAAATGATAGTGTACTTCCACATGTTTGGTCCGAGCATGAAATCTGGATTCTCAACAAACGAATCTGGCGATTGTCACGGTGTAATGCAACTCCATCTTCTATTGGTTGATTCAAATCCTTTATGAGTTGAGTCAACCAAGCACACTCTTGTCTTTGCCATCGCCCCGCTCTATATTCCGCTTGGAGTTGAAAGAGAAACGGTAGGTTGTCTCTTCGCACCATGATATAGCTCCGAACCAAGATTGAATATATATCCCGTAGTCGACCTCCTGGTATCATGGTCTCCGGCATAGTCAGCATCACAATAGCCGATGACCTTGCTTTGTACTCCCTTCTTGTAGAAAAGTCCCCAATTTATTGTGCCTTTAACATATCTCAGGATCCTTTTGACTGCTTCGAGATGTGGCTTCTTAGGTTTCTGCATGAACCTGCTAGTAACACCTACAGCGAATGCTATATCAGGTCTGGAAAGAGTTAGATAGATAAGACTACCTACTATCTGTCGGTACATTCTTGTGTCCTCCAAGTCTTTCCCATCGTAGCCACACAACTTCAAGTTTGGCTCCATTGGGGTAGATATTGGCTTGCAGTCAGTTAGCCCAAACTTCTCGATTAAATCCTTTGCATATTTCTGCTGACCAAGAAATATACCATCATCTGTTCTTTCGACTTCCAATCCTAGGAAGTGTTTCAGTTCACCAAGTTCCTTCATTTGAAATCGGACTGACAAGTTTGCCCTTGTTTGTTGAATCTCGTCTTCGTCATCGCCAGTGATGATTAGATCATCCACATATACAAGGACTACTGCTAGCTTGCCTCCTTGAGTTTTCACGAACAAGCTTGAATCTGCTGGGGCAACATGATAACCACTTTGGATTAGAAACTCAAGAATTTTCCGCATTACCATGCTCGGGGTGCCTGTTTCAAGCCATACAACGCCTTTTTCAACTTGCACACGTACTCAGGCTTTTCATGATTCACAAATCCTTTGGGTTGATCAATATAGATATCACGATCAAGTTCCCCATGTAAAAACGCATTCTTCACATCCATTTGCCATAATTTCCAAGACTTACTTGCTGCTAAGGCTAGTAAGACACGAACTGTAGTAATCTTTGCAACTGGACTAAACGTCTCGTCATAGTCTATGCCATACTCTTGAGAGAATCCACGAACAACTAATCGAGCCTTGTACCGCTCAATTGTACCATTTGGACGAATCTTCAACTTGTAAACCCATTTGCGGGATATGGGTCTAACACCTTCTTGTTTTGGCACTAAATTCCAAGTTTGATTTTGTTTTAATGCCAAAATCTCTTCTTCCATGGCCTTTCTCCACTCTGGACTATTTGATGCTTCTTCAAATGTACTTGGCTCTTTGACTTCAGCATAAGCAGCATCTACATACTTTGGATTTGGCCGTCTTTCTCTGGTTGACCTTCGCACTTGAGGTTGTGAAGGTTCCCGCTCTTCCGGTTGACTAGTACGTACTTCATCGGTGTTTCATGTACACTGTTCTCCAAGGGCTTCTTGATTTGGACCGTACCTCAACTTGATCCGACGGGGATCTTGGTTCTTCTATGTCATTGTTGTCTTGAGAGGAATGTAGCCGCAACTTGCTTTGTAGCTTTCCTTGACTCATGTGTATCTGGTAATGCCACCTTGTTTGCCCACCATGAAGATGCCTCATCGAATACAACATTTCGTGAGATATAGATCTTGTTTGTATTTGGATCGCAAAGATCTCCGGCCTTTCTTTTGTTCATCATATCCAACGAATATGCAATGACTTTCTTGTCGAACTTGGTGCGATCTTCATCTAATAAACACATAACATACACAACCAAACACTCGAAAATAATTCACCGTTGGTTTTACATTATACAATTTTGAAATGGTGAAATAAATTCCGGCCTCGGTTGTGGTAGCTGTTGGTGATATAGACTACTGTCTTCATGCATTCCGCCCAAAATCTTGTATCAACATTCTTTGCATGTAGAAGACTTCTACATGTCTCGCTAGGTGACGGTTCTTCCTCTCCGCTACTCCATTTTGTTGTGGAGTTTTTGCACAAGTTAGTTGCCTTCGGATGTTGCACTCCTTGAGGTAGTTGTTGAATTCATTTGAAGTGTATTCTCCTCCATTATCGAGACGGAGGCACTTGATCTTCCTTCCAAACTCACATTCCACCGTATCCTTGAATTTCTGAATTTTTCAAAAGCTTCATCTTTATGCTTCAAGAAATATACCCATACATACCTTGAGAAATCATCAATAAAGGTTATCAAATATTGATAACCGCTTGTTGACTTTTGTTTGATCTTCCCAAGCACATCTGAGTGGACCAATTCCAACGGCTCTCTTGCTCGAACTTTGACTCTTTGTAAGGCGGTTGATGTGCCTTACCATATTGACATCCAAAGACACACACGGTGTCATGTTGGATCTCGAGTTGAGGAAGTCCCCTCAGCATGGACTTCTGCATCATAATCTTCAGTTTGCCGTAATTGACATGTCCAAGTCGTGCATGCCATAGGTCTCCAGTGTCACTTTTACTAGCCTTCTCAACGTAGGCTTCTTCAGCTGACATCACATAGATAGCCTTCATTTTTGGTCCTTCCACGAACGGTGTACCTATGACTTTCAATTCACGATACACTTTCACATCGTTCGGGCCAAACAACACATAATTACAGGCGCTTAATTGTGGTACCGGCAATGCAGTTCTTCTTCATCCCTGGGACATGATAGACATTGTCGAGTTGTACTTCTTCATGTCCGTACCTTTGTGGCAGTTGTGTCTTGCCAACATGGGCTATTGGTAATTGTGTGTTATCAGCTGTCACAATAACTCGATCTCCGTTGTACTTGGTCATACTTACAAGTTTCAACTCATCTCCGGTCATATGATTGGAACAACCAGAGTCAACGATCCAATCATTCTTGTAATCGACTAACTTCTCACATACCGCAGTAAGTGCGAATTCCTCTCTTGGGCCTTTTCCTCGTGTATCGGTAGTATCTACCTCCTCGGCATAGAAGGAAGTCTCGAAATCCCAATCTTCTTCTCCTGGAGCCTCGTCCTTAGATCTTGTTGCTGCATTTCCTTCAACTCTCTTGGACCAGCAATTTTTTGCATAATGTCCTTTCTTACCGCAATTGAAACATTCGTCACTTTGACGATCCTTTTGTTGCCACCGGTTCTGACCATTTCGATTATGTTGAGCTCCTCGAGCTCCCCCTGACTGGAAACCTCTATCTTGGTTTCCTCGAACATCTCTTTCTTGACTATTGAATCTCCCGAAACCACGTCCTCGTCCTCGACCACGACCGCGTCCTCGTCCGCATCCTTGATTGTCTCTTCTATTAGTGAAAAGGGCTGTCTCTTCACTATTGGTTGCTCGACTAGACGTGGATTTATCTAGATCCTCTTCATTAATGAGCAAATTCTCCAGATCTGCTAAAGTAGGCTCGGTGGCCCAGCCCCGAGTTGCCGTGATAATACTCTTATACTCCGGCTTCAATCCGTGGATGATAATTCTTTTCATCCTGGTTTGTGTAATGCCATTTTCAGGATCTAGTTTAGAAATCTCATCACAAAGAGATTTCACCTTTGAGAAATATTGACTCACAGACATATTTCTCTGGGAGATCGACAAAAGCTCATTTTCAAGCCTTTGTAATTTTGCATCATTTTTCTTCGCGAAAATAGCCGCTAATGTATCCCAAGCTTCCTTCGGTGTTCGGACATCTTTGATCCATTGGAGAAATTCATCTTCTACCTACAGATTAAAGGCATACATAGCTTTGCCTGCCTTAACCTTCCATTTCTTTAAAGCATCAGGGTCGGCAGCTGGCCTTTGATGTGCAGTATCTGGTCGTACCGGTGTTGAGGTTGAGATGTCGGGGGTTGTGTCTGTGCTTTTGGCCTCCCTTGGTGGTGTTGTCTCAGCTCCGTTCACGATATCCCATAAGTCTTGCCCGAGCAGGTAAAACTTCATACGGGTACTCCATGACCCATAATTGTTGTTATTGAGCTTCTCAATAGAGGTCGTAAAATCAGCCATGATTTTAACAAAGCTTCTGGGACCAAAAGTATAGTTTTTGAAATTTTTGGGGTCAAAATAAAAAATTTCAGAAATTTAGGGACTGAATTAAAAATTTTCGAAAGTTCAGGGACCAGTATGTAATTTCTGGAAAATTTATTTGCAGAAATTACTGTTCATCATCTTCAACCTTGAGACGATTCTTTCGGCAGCCCGTACGGCTTCGTCTGACGTCGGTTTTGTATTCCGAAAATACCTCCGAACTCGTCTCGACGCGAGGAATCTAACGATATTCTCAAAACTGAGTTTCGACCACCTTTGTAAAACTCGAAATTTTCAGCCCTCTACCACTTCCGACTAGCACTCCAAACCTTGCTCCGATACCACTTGTTGGAAATTAGCGGATCATTATAGTGAATTTCTAATGATTTGAGAGAAAAATATTTGTTCTATTATCACTCAAGAATAGATACAAACTCACAAAATAGAAAAACTCTCAAACTCACTCAATCTCAACTTGGATTGTTATTCACTCTTTGAACTCACTCTTGGAGATGGGATACAACTCAACCAAATGCCTTGCTATTTATAGGAGTAAATGGTGAAGATTTTTCCAAGCATTTGAGGTCATTGATTACCTCATAACTTCCTTGTCAAACATGCCAACTAAATCTTCAAGGATGGATGGCTTCTAGATGTTGTTGATTTCTTGGTTGATGGCTTTCTAGATATTATTGGCAATGACTTTCAACAGGGGGGGACGCCATTAATTAATGAGTTCAGTTCACACTTTGCTTTCGCCATTCTTATTGATGGATATTTTAATTTTTGGCCCAATTAAAGGGTAGTTGACAAGCTGCGGGTATGCTATAATTCTTATTTCTTTTCATCTTGGTGTTTTTTTTATTGATCGCCGTTTCTTATTGTAATAGATCTGACGTTTTTTGTAATTTTTTATTTGTATTTTTATGAATTTAAAATAAATTAACAGTAAATGGTGAGGAGGCAAGCTTTTTGATTCCTTCTCCGTAGGGTTTGTTACACTGCATTATCATTATATAGCTTGTTCTACACCGTGGGGACCATCTGAACTAGAAATGATTAATTGAAATTACATAACAATTCCAGTAAATGAAATATACTAATAGGATAAGATAGTGAGACAGCTGGGCTCATCTCAATCGTCCAGCGCATCTCAGTGATTTAAAATCACAACCGTTGTTTTAGCCATTTTCCTCCTCCCTTTTCTCCACTTCATAGATCTGGTCAATACCCATTTCTTCTTTGTCTGTAGCCAAAAGCTTATCCCTTTCTTTCTCTACGCTCTTCTCTTCCATTTCCTTCTTGTTCGACTCCGCTAAACCCTCCTCCATAACTACATCTATAATTCCCATGACTGAGTCCGTGACATTACCCCCCTGATTTTCAGATCCTTGACCGCAAGGATCGGAGACGGCGAATTTCTGGCGCAGGGTTTTCAGATCTACCCACTCAAGATCTCGGCACTGACTCGACCATCAACAAGAGCCTGCTGAATAGATTTTCCATTGCGATCGATGGTGCGATACTCCAAAACTGAAAAAGGCACAATCTTGAAATGACCATCGGCGTCGACATCCGGCAGTTCGGTTGAAGGTATGATATCTTTGGCCACACATTTCTTGAGTAACGATACATGGAAAATCGGATGTATTTTAGAGCCCTCCGGTAGCAACAACTTATAAGCAACCTGACCAATCCTTTCTTGCACTTGATAGGGTCCATAATATTTTGAAGCTAACTTCAAATTCCGGCGCAGTACGACAGAATTCTGACGGTATGGTTGTAATTTCAGGTACACAAAATCCCAACCATAAAGCTTCTTTCAGTTCGCTGTTTATTTGCATAAAAGCCCATTCTTTCCTGTGCCAAAGCCAAATTTTTCTTTAGCACCTCTACCATATCCTGTCTTCGAGTCAACCATTCCTTCACCTCTTGATTAGGAGAGTTCAAATAAGCACTCAACCCAGTATGGGGAGGGGGCATACCATATAAGGCCTGATAAGGGGAGCACTTTAAGCTAGAGTGGTAGTTGGTGTTGTACCAGTACTCAGCTAAAGGCAACCACTTAACCCATTGTTTTGGGGTAGCACCAGTCATGCACCTCAAATAGTTTTCCAAACACTGATTCACCCTCTCGATTTGTCCATCAGATTGAGGGTGATAAGCAGTGGTCATTTCCAATTTAGTACCAATAGCTTTAAAAAGTTCCCTCCAAAACTGACTGGTGAATACCTTATCTCTATCTGACACAATGCTGATAGGAGGCCCATGGAGCTTATAAACCTGATCCATAAACAACCTGGCTACAGTCTGAGCAGTGAATGGATGGGATAGAGCTAGGAAGTGAGCATATTTGCTCAACCTGTCCACCACCACCATAATAGTATCCTTGCCAAAAGATTTAGGAAGCCCCTCAATAAAATCCATGGTGATGTGTGTCCAGAATTTATCCGAACAGTAATGGTTGAAGCAATCCTGGGTATTGCACATGCTCAGCTTTATTCCTTTGGCAAATGTCACATTGCTGAACCATGGCCTCCACATCCTTCTTCATATTAGGCCAATAGAAAAATGATTTCAACCTTGAATATGTTCCCCAAATGCCAGAGTGACCTCCAAAAGGTGAGCTGTGAACCTCATTTAAAATGTTTTGCCTTGACTCATTAGATGACCCCACTACCACTCTGCCCTTGTATTGAATAATACCAGCCACCACAGAATAAGCAGCATAAGTAGAAGGGTCAATAGGCTTAGAAATGAGCACCTGAGAATAGTAGGCATCCCCTTCATAGCTTTGCTTGATCCTTTGCATCCATATGGGAGTGACTGTTGTGAGGGAATTGCACTGCTCATCACCCATAGGATATCTAGATAAGGCATCAGCTGCCTTATTCTTAACACCTTTCCTGTACTGAATTTCATAGTTTAAACCCAAGAGTTTAGTAATCCATTTCTGTTGGATTGGATTCATTGTTTTTTGGTCCAAGAGGTGCCTTAGAGCTTGCTGATCAGTTCTAATAAAGAACTTATGTCCCTGAAGATAAGACCTCCACCTCTGGACAGCCATAATCACAGCCAAGAACTCCCTCTCATAGACAGATAGCAAGTGGTTTTTTTGTGATAACGAGTCATTCAGACCCGGGCGATGCCCCGGGCTGTATATGATGGTATTATATATTTAAATTGTTATTGTTCAGCACAAATTTTCGTCATTTTGATCATGGATCCGTCATTAATTTTCTTCATTTTATATTCGGGACGTATTTTTGTCATTGTATATATAAGTTGTCATGGTAGCATACATTTTGTAGCATGATACGTATTTAAAATAGTTTATTGACATGTAATATTTTAAGATGTATTTTTTACGTAATATTTTTTGTCTATTTATTTTGGTATTGACTCTATCATTTTTAATTGGAACTAACTAATATTAATACATTGGGTTAAGTTATAACTATTTCTTATGATAGTCAACGATGCCCGTGCGATGCACATGTGCTGTATAGAAGTTTTCATAGATTTAAAATACGTGCGATGCACATGGGCTATATAGAAGTTTTCATAGCGTAATATTCGGCATTTATTTTCGTCATTTTATATTTAAGTTTTAATGGTGTCACACATTTGCTAAGCTTTATACGTACTTAGAATACTTTATTGAGTTGCACATGGGCTGTATATAAGTTTTTATATCGTAATCTTCAGAACTTATTTTCGTCATTATATATCTAAGCTGTGATGGTATCACATTTCTAAGCATGACACACATTTAAAATAGTTTATTGACATTAAAAGAGTATATGTGAAGGGATTTTTTTCAAGATGTTACATTGAAAAGAGTCTATTCACATGTAATTTTTTAATATGTATAAGTTACATAAATTATTTTAAATATGAAGCGATGACATTAATGTTGGAGACCTTTTATATTCATCCACGTGCAATGCACACAGGTTTAGACTGTCTCAGGACCCATGCGATGCACTCAGGTTGGATCTAATTGTTTTTTTCGTAATGTTCGGGACTAATTTTCGGTTCATGTTTGAAACTCTCATTTTTTTGTGAAAGACGGACTTCGTTGTTCAAATAAATTACATTATTAAAAGCGAACTATAAAACAAATTTCCTTTTTAACAAAACTATAAAAACATAAAATATTAAAGTGATTAGTATATTCAAGAGTATAAATTATAATTCGTATAATAAATTATAATTCGTATAGTAAAATATTGCATGTTTAATTTGTAACGTACTATTAATATGAATGCCAGGTATTCATCTATATTGACACCGGTGGCCGTGGCGTTGTTCTTGTTGTTGTTTTTCTTCTTGTTGTCGTTGTCGTTGTTGTTCATTGGCATTTTGCATGTTTTGTTCTTGATACAATTTTCGTGACTTGTCAATCTCTTTCTTTAATGTGAAGAGTTTTTTTTGCAAAATGTTATATTTAAATGAGGCTTTTCATATATAATTTTTTAATGTGAGTAACTTACATAAATTATTTTTTAATTAATGCATTATTACAACATTTTTCCATAAACTATAATATCGAATTTGGAGCATTCATTCGTAACTCATTCTAAGTATTTACAGTATGACGACATGAATCACATGATCTCAAACTCAAATGAATAATGCTTACCTCGTGATATGTGGATAACATTTGAAATACAATTTTCTTCTCCTTTATATACTTCTTCGATTTAGAAGATTCTCATTGTTATGATAATAGTGTGAAGATATTTTTATTATATTTTTATTATATACTACCATTTGCAATATGTAACATCGACATAATTTACACAGTCATATCAAATATCAAAGTCACACAATATTCCAAGACGTTTAATTAAAAAAGTGAAATTAACACAACGCAAGACAAAAAACTATATTAAGAGCAAAAATATTAAAATGCACCAACAAAGTGTAGTAATAATTATTGACTAAAAATTGAATGCTCGTCACATTATTTTCAATAAACTTACTTGCTAACGAATCAATAGTATTAGCCCGTTTATCGGTATTACATGAAGTAAAATATTGTATGTTTAATTTGTAACGTACTATTAATACGAACGCTAAGTATTCATCCCACCGGTGGTCGCGGCGTTGATCTTGTTGTTGTTGTTTTTGTTGTTGTTGTCTTTGTCGTTGTTGTTCATTGGCCTTTTGCATTTTTTGTTCTTGACATAATTTTTGTGACTTCTCAATCTCTTTCTTTAATGCTTCTTGATGCGCTACAAAAAAATAGATATAGTTGATCGTTAGTAACTTAAATACAGTTAATCAATATATTGCATTTTCGATCAAAGTAAAAATGTTCGTGCATGTTCCACTTAATTGATAAGACAACGATGTGTAAGATCTCTTAAACCATTAGAAAAGATGATGTTACTACCAAATCTCCTAAGCTACCATCTTTATGTCCTACATTGTTACACACAAAAAACACACGTGAAATTTACATAAAATAATATAAATCAATATGCTAAATAAGTAAGACGATATGATGCTTACTTTACCACCATAATAAGTTGTAGCCCAATGTGCACGCGGTGTGGAGGAAGTTGTGGTTTGTTGTATGTGATTTTTGACACATTATATAGTTGATAAAATATTTGTAACTCATGGACGGGAAGGTAAAAAGACTAACCACTAATTGGTGTGTTTAATTTATGCATTCATGGCATTTTTGGTTTGTATTCTTTGAGGTTTAGAGATGGCTTGAAACATGTTGTACCGTACAAACTTTTGTGCACGATTCCTATGTATTTACCATTATGCATGACTATTAAATCAATGTACTAACACATGAAGCTTTCACATTTTACTTTCAATTCATGAAACATTTATTGTGAGCACTTTGCATTTATAAGACAACTTAAGCTTTTAGTATATAAGATGATTTACTCATATAAGCCAAGGGTCTTTGATTTTGCATTAAAACAGCTCCGACTCCCAAACCACTGGCATCCATCTCCAACACAAATGGTTGTGTGAAGTCAGGCAAAGCTAACACAGGGGCTGATATCATGGCTTTCTTCAGTTCTTCAAATGCTTGGCCAACCTCTGAGGACCATCTAAAACTATCTTTCTTTAACAACTCAGTGAGGGGCTTACTGATTAAACCATAGTGCCTAATGAATTTTCTGTAGTAACCAGTCAAACCCAAAAATCCCCTTAACTGCTTGACAGTTTTAGGTACATTCCAATTCACCATACTTTCTACTTTCTGTGGATCAGTTGCTACACCTTCCTGAGAAATAATATGGCCTAATTACTCAATACTTTGCACAGCAAATTGACATTTACTCATCTTAGCATATAGAGTGTTTGCCCTTAACACATCCAACACTGTTCTCAAGTGTGTGATGATCTGCACCACTAGCACTGTAAACTAGTATGTCATCAAAGAAAACCAGCACAAACTTCCTCAAATATGGTTGAAATATCTGATTCATCAATGATTGGAACGTTGCAGGTGCATTACAAAGGCCAAAAGGCATCACCAGAAACTCAAAATGTCCATGGTGAGGCCGAAAGTCAGATATCTATCCTCTTCTTTCATTAATATCTGGAAGTAACCTGATCTCAAATCCAGTTTTGAAAAGTGGCTAGCTCCATGCAATTCATCTAACAATTCATCAATAATAGGAATGGGGTAGTCATGCTTGATTGTGAGTGAGTTGAGGTATCTGTAATCAACACACATTCTCCAGGACCCATCTTTTTTCTTAACTAGCAGAGCAGGTGAAGCAAATGGGCTTTTACTATACTGAATAGTACCAGACACCAGCAATTCATTAACAATTCTTTCAATTTCATCCTTATTACTGTGTGTAGTCCTGTAGGGAAATTGATATTTGGGAATGCTTCAAGGTTTGAGCACAATTTGATGTTCCACTGCCCTTGTAGGTGGCAAACCTTGGGGTTCATCAAAGATATCTTTGTATTCCTCCAGCAGTTCACACACTGGAGTAGGTGTTGGCTTGGGTTTAACTGATTCATTGGGCAAAATCAGGTACATCTCCTCTAACTCATTCAAATGGTAATGCATTAGTTGGTATAGGCCATAGGCATTAATCATTTGAAATAAGGCATGATCAGTTTCAGCTTTCAATTTAACTTTCTTCCCACCAGTAAAAGCTGTAAAAGTCATATTGTCATAATCCAAACCAATAGGGGTGCAGAACTTCAGCCAATCGCCACCCAAAACCATATCATAACCATCATTACCCAGAATTCTAGGAGAAAAAGTAAACTGATGGCCTTGCATTGTCTAAGTGAAATCCACAGCCCTCTCTCTGCTGATCAACTTGTGCCCAGTTGCTGATTTCACTATGATGGGCCTATATTTCTCAGAGACTACATTTAATTCCTTGGCCATACTTTCTTTCAGAAAACTGAAGGTGCTCCCTGTATCCAGCAAGATCTTCAACTGTTTCCCATTAACTTCCCCAATTACTTTCATGGTAGTTGAATTTGGGTTGTCCAACATAGATCCCATGGCCATGAACACTTCTTCAATTGGTTGCCCTTCTTCATACACTACATTCACAATCTCATCTTCATGTTGAAGGTGAGCCAATTCCTGTTCTGGTTCCATCCCCATATAAAATGTTTTATGTTTGCACCTATGCCCAAATACATATCTTTCATCACAATTATAACAAAGGCCCTTCTCTCTTCTTGCAGCCATCTCAGCACTAGTGAGGAGCTTAATTGAAGACTTGGTGCTGTTAGGAGTGTTGGGTTTTTGCACCAAGGTTGCATCAGGCCGCCTGTAATCTCTGCTAGGGCCTTGAAAGGTCTAGGGGCAGGCCTGACTCTCTTAGATAGTGCATCTAAGGTAAGTATCTGATGTTTCCCTGTCTCAATTGCTTCAAGTAATGTCTTAGGTTTGAACAATAACATGAACCCCTGCATTTCTTCAGATAATCCACTAATAAAGCTGGCCACAAAATATTCCTCTGTGTATCTCATGCTGTTGCTCAAAAGTAAACAGGCCCTTAGCTCTTCAAACTTTTCCACATAGTTGTCATAAGTACCAGATTGTTTCAAATTCTTAAACTCCATAACAATTTTGTTTTCATTCAAATCATCAAACTTAAGAGCTATCACATCCATAAACTGTTCCCAAGTTGCAGAGAATAGATCATCACAACCAAAGTTTTGTAACCATTGCAAGGCCTTCCCCTCCAAATTGTGAACAGCCAATTGAACCATATTCTCATTAGACATAGCGGCAGATAGCTTAAAATAGGTGTTGCATTTTAGGATCCAAGCTCGAGGGTTAGTGCCATTAAATTTAGGAAAATCGACTCTGTGATTTGAATGCCCCGAGTGTGTGCTAGATTGATGAGAATAATCAGATTTGAATCCAAAATTGAATGGGGTTCTACAGTTACCATCCTTTCTTGTTGTGAAATCGGGGGGTGTTGGGCCCAGAACAGATGAACTAGCTGCATCCTTATTCCCCTTCCCTGTTCCCACAATCAATTGTTTTAGCTCATCAAGGGATTTAACTAGGAACTCATGTTTGCTGTCCACCTTTTGATCCAGACTTTTGAATTGTTCTTTGATCTTATCTTCTAACACAATTCTGCTTCTTGATTCAGCTTGCAGCTGCTGCTCCAGTTTCTTTTGTGCTTCTTGTACCTCCTTTACACGAGTGTCGTCCGCCATTTTTTTTCTGCTTAATAAAAGCAAAAACCAAGCTCTGATATACCAATGTAATAGATCTGGCGTTTCTTGTAATTTTTTATTTGTATTTTTATGAATTTAAAATAAATGAACAGTAAATGGTAATACAGAAGATAGAGGAGAGGAAAAGGATAAGAGGAGGAGGCAAGCTTTTTGATTCCTTCTCCGTAGGGTTTGTTACACTGCATTATCATTATATAGCTTGGTCTACACAGTGGGGACCATCTGAACTAGAAATGATTAATTGAAATTACATAACAATTCCAGAAAATGAAATATACTAATAGGATAAGATAGTGAGACAGCTGGGCTCATCTCAATCGTCCAGCGCATCTCAGTGATTTAAAATCACAACCGTTGCTTTAGCCATTTTCCTCCTCCCTTTTCTCCACTTCATAGATCTGGTCAATACCCATTTCTTCTTTGTCTGTAGCCAAAAGCTTATCCCTTTCCTCCTCTACGCTCTTCTCTTCCATTTCCTTCTTGTTCGACTCCGCTAAACCCTCCTCCATAACTACATCTATAATTCCCATGACTAAGTCCGTGACACTTATTTCTTGTTTCAAACCGAACGCAATAGCCTGCAAATCAAGTCAACTAAGTGAACAATACTAGACAAGCTCTGTGTGACAAGCTCAACCGAGAAAGTATTAGCAGGAGGAATTGAATTCTTGACCTTTCAATTCCACACTCACATACTCTACCAACTCAACTACTCTTGCAAGTATCTTGGTATGGTTTCAATAATGAGGTTGAAATTCTCATCGTTGATTAGAACTTTGATATGCTTCTGCCAAAAATCTCAACATATTTTATTTTTCGTGTGTGTTTGACAGTTTAGTTGATAATTTAGTTGGTATCTGATAAGCTAATTTATTGTAATGTTATTCTATGCAGCATCTAATAAGTTGGCTTATGAATTAACTTATAGGGGGCGTCTAGTTCACTGGAAATGATGGAAAAAGAAAAAAATTTCCTTCAAAATTTTCCTTTTCTTGTGTTTGGTTCAAAATAAGGAAGGAAAATATTTTCCTTGGAAACCAGATTTTCCCTTACAATCGGGAAAAACTTTTCCACCACACCCCCAAAGAAAATATTTTCCATCCCCTAAAACAAAATTCCGAAAAGGGAATTATATCCCCAACCAAAACCCTAGTCCCGGTGTGCCAATCCCGATCCCAAATCTGCATCAGAGGTGCCTTCGGCCAAAACACCATCGACCGCCCTCGCCTTCCCCCTCGGCCAAAACCCTAGCCAACGGCCCTCCGATTTCCGATTTGCAATCGCCGTTAGACCCAATCCGTAGTACTCCCAATCGCCCGGCACCAAAAACGGAACTTCTTCCCGCCGTCTCCTGCTCTGTTTCATTTCAATCAGCCCGATCCATCGCTGCAACTCCCTCCGAAGCAATTTCCTTCCAGGAAATGGATTTGACGATTGAAAAGATTGAACCAAATAAGAAATGGAAAAGAAATTTTCCTTTTCCTTTTCCTTTTCCGGCCTTTTCCGCAAAACGCCCCCATAAAGTTGTTTATGACATACAAAATGAAGCTTTTTAAATAAACTCGAACAACAAGTTTAACTTATATATCAGCTTATTTTTGCCAAATACACATACTCTCCATCAAAACAATTATAAAGTCAGAACACTTTAAACACAAAATTTGATTTTATTTTAGATTATTTTCGAAACATAACGAGAAGTTTTGAAAAACTCCTAAAAGGTTTAGATTTTTCTGAAGTCCAAAACACATTTTGCTCTGCTCTTGGGTTGAGATGTACGAAATGTAGGATGTTGAAGAGTTTCAAACTTCCGACCGAAATCTGATCTAATTTTCTCTGAAGTTTTTTTTTTTCTACACAGACACGCACCCGAGAGGACTCAAACCCCAACTTAGTGATTAGAGGGAAAGCATCTAACCAACTAACCTGCGCTTTGCTGTCTAATTTTCTCTGAAGTTGAAACTGAGTAATTCGAATTTTCAAGTTGCCAAATTTCCGGAAAAAAAAGGTCGGCCTGATTTTCTCTGGACCGAATAGCTCGACAGCCCGATAGAGATGACCCAAAACCAAGCTGGCCCACTAAGCCGACTGATATACTAAATTTCTCTCCAACTTCCTTTTTTTTAGGACAGTCGCATTATACTGCAACCTTCTTTTGATTTAGGGTTTAATCAGACCCCACAAATTGCAAAGCAAAAACTCAGAACCAATGAATTAATTTCCTCCATAAAAATCATAAATATTTAGTCTTTAAGGATAATTAGGAAACCGTCAGCCTTAAGTTCTCCTCTTTTTCCTTTTCAGATTAGGCATCGAGCGGAGAGATTTCGAGCAACGAACCCCAGAATCATTAAGTGTGTCGTCATCCAGTAAAGGATAGTCAATCCGTGTTTCATCATTCACATTTAGTTCGTTATTACCTTCCACTGACGGATCAGCAAAATCAAGACCATTATTATTATTATTATTAGTCTCCCCCATCTCTCCATCTTCATCCGCACAGAATCCCCCCCCTAACTGAAGATAATCCTCCGACAATCGGCTCTCTTTCAAATGTCCATCCATTTTATTATCATCAATTGAACCAGATCTCGTCTTATTGAGTCCATTCCCATTGTTGCCCTGATTAAAGCTATCAATGGTTTGATCCGCACACGACTTCTCAGCCATTGAACATTTTTTTAGGCGATTTTCGTCGATCTCCTTGTCGTCCGAGTCATCAAATTCATCAGAAACATTGTAATTCACAGCCTTCCGAGTCCGCACCGACTGCAAGTTATACAGGACCATTATTGTTAATCAAAAATCACACGCACACACTGCAACAAAATAAGTAAATAAATGGGTCAAGTACAAAAATGAAAAATCACTCGAGGAGGTTTACCCTAATTATAATATTTTTAAAAAAGGTATCTTCCAAAATTACAAAAAGTTCAGGACATTTGATCATCTCTTACATGTGCAACCCTAAGCCGGAGTATATGTAAGGGGTAAAATACATGCGTCATTGGAGTATTTGCGATTTCGAATGCAGTTATGTAAAACCTAAGGGGTAGTTTTTGTAATTACCCTGAATAAATGAAACAAATAAAAATCCCAATATGCTTGCATCACCATCTACCTCACACGTCCACCAGAAAATATTACTCCATCTGTCCCATAACAAGAGTCCACTTCTCCCAAGGTTTAACTTTTTATCGGAGGCGAGGTACAACACCAGAATAACTTTGTTTCACCATATTCTCACTTACACCAGTATCTATTGAAAAATGTTTTAAAATGTTATCCATCAAACAGAAAATGTCAAATATCTAATTATATGTGTTAACAAGGGTCTATAAGATAATAAAAACAGAAAGCAGAGTGGGACAAAAAGAACAGAATTTCAAACAGGAGTCTTTTTATGGGTAAGGAGAGAGTACATTTAAAATCAAAGATGAAACACGTGACGGTGACAACAAGTAGAGACTAAACTCACCCTCCGAGCTCTACAAGATTCTTCTGATTCGTCAAATTGCATTTCTTTATCACTTTCACTACCCCCGGTTTCAGTCTCCGAACTCTTTTTCCTTCTCCCTCTTACACTTGCTTGCCCTTTGCCCCGTCCTCTGCGTTTTCCTCTCGCACATGATTCTTTCCGTCCTCTTTTTATCTGCTTAATGTTTGGTTTCACGATAGATTCATTAGTGGGGTCCGCACCATCTAGTCCTTCTAAAACTACTCCTGATTGATCGGCTTCATTGCCACAAGGCTTCACTTTTCGTTTTCTGGGCTGTTGTAGTGTTGTCTCGTCCATCTGCTCTGAGGATTTATGTTTTGTTATCTCTTTGACAGCCTTCTTTATTCTTTTACTTCGGATTTTGGCAAATCTTTCGTTGAATGTGTAAAATGCTTCCAATCTCAATTGTGTCTAGATTAACCAAAGCAAGAAACAAAATGGAAAATGTTAGATCAGCTCCCTATTCGCGCCAAAAAAAAAAAAAAAAAAAAAAACGAAATTTGATGTTTTTTTAAACTTAAGGGGGGCAACTGTTTTTTCCAATTAATGCAAAGGGTGTATTTAAGGTTTTGGCCTATAAGAGGGAAAAATAGGGTGGAAATCCACCTAAGGGATTTTTTGGTAATTTAAAAAAATGCTGGTCATTATTATTTTTTTAATAGCCCAAACCTTGGGTTGTTTGATAATTATCCTTGCATATTTATTTGAGCATTAAAAAATGGAGACAAGTTTTTCTCCATAAAAATTACATGGAGTGAGAGAAAGGGAGAGCCGTAAAAACCTCACGCTTGTTGTACTCCTTTAAAACTGGAACCAGCAACTCATCTGCTTTTGATGTGTTCCACCCAAATTTCTCCGAACACAATCTACACGTAAAACACCTCGGTCATTCTGCTACTCTTTTAGAGAAGAAACAATAATAAGTACTATTATTTTTACAATTGCAAAGAAAAACCATTATTATTGTTATGCAAAAAAATGCATTAGACTCACTTGCGAAGAACAAACAGGTCTGGCTTTCCCCACGAAAGCGTCTCTGTAGACTTATCCACTTGTGGAACAGCATAAGCTGAAATCACGGCATCACTAGGAAACGAAGAACTAATGTGCCAGTTCTTGCTCACGTTCCTCTGAACACATTAAAAAGAGAGGACATACGACGATGATTACCATATCTTAATAAAATAAAATAAAATAAAAAGGAAAAAACGAAAAGAAAGTGACATGCATGCTTATCCATGAATATGTGCTTTATCTTTCTATCATCGGCATGTTCTGGATTGCTGCTCGACCCATTCATGGCACTCTCACTACCTTCCGATACCTTCTTTCTCAAGTTGACTCCAGTTTCCACATCTAATTTTCCAAGAATACTGGGATCTGGCGATTCGATCCACTCTCGAAATTCACGGAGACCATCTTTTCCGGGAAAAGCATTTACAACCTCAATTGCGTTGACGATGCCGATACCACTGTAAAATATTATCACCATGTTTTACATTACTCAAAAAACTACAAAAGAATACTAGTGATAATGATGACAAGGATTACCTAATGCCTTCAGTATAATCACTCCCAAGAAGCAGTGCCATGTGTATTAGTTTCTCTCGATCTAACCCAAGCTCGTTTTCAATGTCCTATAAAGACCACCTACTTTTGTCAAACACTAAAGCTAAAACAGATGGATAATAGTAAATAGAACAAAAAATGACAAGACACCCAGAGAATACTATTGATGACATTTGCTTCTAAAATACTCCCTCCAGTTCATAATTTACGTCGTTCTCGTTTTTCGACAAAACATTAATATCATGAAAAACTATCAAGAAAATAATATTACGGAAGTGTTTAAAGAACGAATCCAAGGGTATAACTTTTATATTTTTCGGTATAATATCTAAAAAAATGGTCAAAATTCAATCTCGAAAAATTCAAACGACTTATATGAACAACTGGATGGAGTATTTAGTTACGGAAGCTAAGGTACACCGCACCTTCATGAAATATGTCTCCACGTATTTGCGATCATCAAAGATGTTTTTGTACACACTTCGTGCTCCAAACAAGAATGCATCAGAATCATCAGTTACCACACCATCAACAAGGTTCGACAGCTCCATGAAAGCACACTGAGCTTCGGCTTCCATTGGCGCAATTATATACGGTAAGCCAAACATTTGAAGCAACTCCTAGAAATTATATATTAATGTATATACAAGTCAATTAAGGGGAAAAACAGTGACCTACAAAAAACATTTTGATGGCAGAGACAGGTTTAATAGCATAATAACCTCAGCTCATAGCACATAGAGAAACACAGTAATAAGCTCACAAACCCGTGAGATGACCAAATATACCTGGCATTCAGCAAACATCTCATTGCTCACTGATCCTGAATTTCTCTCGAGTTTCCTTTGTTCACTTCCTAACTCTTCACGCTCTTTACATAGAAAAATCATTTCTTCCTCAAGACGGCCCTCCATTTCCTGGTCCTTATCGTTATCACCAAAAGAAGACTTCCTTGCAATTTCCTCCTTTTCCATTGAAAAAACACCATATATATTCTCCTCATCGCCCAATTCGTTTGTACCATCTGCATCAATTATTGAATCAAAAGCAGAAATCTTTCCAAGTTCTGAAGCACTGCAAGAATGATCGTCCCATGTTGCCTGAGACATTTGTTGAGAGTGAGTAAAAGTTGAACTCAATGGATAGCCAAGTATTTCTTCAGACAGAGCTCCACTTACACCAGCATCTTGGTTCAAAAGCTTCAAGTTGCTTCTGTCAGGGATTAATTCAATGAATTCAGCAGATTTCAATTCTTTAAAGTTCGGCTCAAGAGCATTTGCTGAATTTTGTAGGTTTACATTGGCTGTTGCGGCTTCAATGTCAGGCCTTTTTTCTTTCCCTTCATAAACAAACGCCCTATCTTCCTCCTCACTGACCACGTCTCTATCTCCTTTTGATATCACGTGATCTTCAGGAAAATCATTCATCGATCTTCGACCACTAGTATCCTCGAGACTTCTTCTGATTGCCTCCTGAATATTTTCTTCTTCAAAAGCACCATTTATCACGGTTTTCTTGCTCACAACGGCTGATGAGGCTTCAATCTGCCCTTGTTCCCCTCCTTCCCCTTCATGAACAAACACACTATCTTCCTCTTCACTAACCATCTCACTATCTCCTTTAGACATTACGTGATCTTCCTGAGCGTCATTCATCAAACTGAAACCCATTGCATCCTCCAGACTTCTTCTTATTGCTTCCTGAATATTAGCTTCTTCTTCCCGAGCACCCTTTGTTGTTACGCTTTTATCGGGAAAAGACGATGACTTCAATTCAATATCTTGAAACCCTTCCTCCCACTCAACTTCTCCCTCGTCACTCACGCCCACTCCATGGAGACTTTTGTTTTCCGTTGGTCCTTCCTCCCACTCATTATCCGAAGTAGTATTTAAAGATTGTTTCACTGAGTCGGAATTATTGATAGGGAAGTCTGTTACTTGCTCCCCAGCCACCAAACGAGCAAATACCTCATCATCATCATCATTGCCTTTTGCATTCTCCAATATATCTTCAAATGAAATCTCTATGGAAGTTCCATTTACTACATTATTCTTATCAGTAACTATGTCGGATGAGTTTTCTAGGACATCAACTGGATTTCTAATGCTATTAGATTCACTATTATTCATTTCCTGACTTGTCTCTGCTTTCTCCCGATCAATCTCCTTCATCAGATCCAAATTCCTCTGAAGATCTCGAGTCATATGAATCCCGAGTGCTCTTACCCTACTGACACGGAGACGGCCTCTCTCATCCATATAGGTCTCTACACCTTCATGGAATGCCTTTTTCCCTGTACTGGTCGCAGATGGTCCAGCTACACCACCAGATCTTCTGCTTGACAGAACTTCATTGACAGTGTCAGTGGAAAGGTTCGCTGGTGGGGCAAGACTTCGATCGGCTTCCAAACTCTCTTGTCCGACAGATGTAAGGGCTCTAATAAAACCAAGACACTACAATCATATTACTCAAAAAAAAAGGTTTTTCTAGTGAAAGAATATCAACTACATTCCAGAAAGAAGTCAAAAAAGTAAATATAGAAGAAAAGGAAGAAAACAAAACTCGAAACCGTGGACATGAAAAATTTATTACGCAACTGTTTGTCCCCAGTGAATGATGAAGAGAAAATATATTCTCTATTGGCTTCGGATGCAATTCGTGAAGTCTGCATGCCACCTATTCCCCTTCCGGAAGCAGCCTTCTGAACCCCATCTATCTCACGGCGGAATGCAACTGTTTTGAGATAAGACTCTATCTGTAGTTCTGAAAACCTTGACGGGGCCTAAATCAGCCCACACAAAATATTTGATTAAGCGAGAAATCTTCGAGAATCCTCTGTTAAGCATGCCATAATATACAATGCTAAATTGCTATATCGAGCTGTTCGTACCTTTTTCACCTTCTGATACTTCTGCCTGTTCTCAGCCATCAGTCTCTCTCTCATCTGCAAACAGGATTTCATCAGGTAACACCGAGATCATCTACTCAATATTTATATTTCATTAAAAAACATGGGCATGATAAAGAAAAAGCGGCTGAACCTGAACAAGGAGGTCGAGTTGCATGGATGGAGGTAAAGCAGCCAGGACAGCAGGATCAACTTTTCCATGCATCTCTGGCTGGAAGAAAGTAAAAAGAAAAAAAAAATAGAGTCAAAGAAATTTGAAGCCCAAACTAACTAATAAGTGTGGAACGCCTCTTGTTCATTTAAGAAATATAACCTTACTAGTATCATTTCTTCATCTTCATCATCCTCGTCTTCATCTCCAAAAACTTCATCTTCGTTAACCCCACCACCTGATGTTGATGCATCACGTGTATAACCCTCATTCTCCTCTGCAGCAAGAGAGGCCGCCAACCTAAATCAATTAGCTCGGATAAGTTTGGACTCAGCCTCGAGATACATTTGACATTAACAAAATAACAAAAAAAAAAAAATCAGCTTAAACTCACATCTGATCCAATTCTTCCTGATTGCAATTGACAGCCACGTCAGAATTCCCTTTCTCTGTTTCCTTCTCATTACTTGGTACTTCCATGATGGGCTTTTTCCCCTTGACTAAATTTTCCCGTCTCTGCTTCTCAAGATCTGCTGCCAATTCTTGCAGCCTCATTTGCTTTAGCTATCAAAAATAAAATGAAGAATAACTCTTCATAAACAAAAAACGAAATCAATTAAAAATTTACTCTCAAAGTTATCAATGATTTCCCAAATGACAATTCAAGATATCATGAAATTAACAAAACAGCTAAAGCTTCATAAGCACATTCCCATTTTATAATCAAGAAAAGTACCCAAGTTAAAAATACATCACCAATCATCATGATTTTCCAAATGAAAATTCAAGATTTCTTGAATTTAACAAAACAACTCACGCTTCAGGGCCTCCCACTTCATAATCAAGAAGAGTACCGAATTGAAATTTAACAAAAAAAAAAAAAAAGATTCCCCAAAATACATTTTAATAATTTCAAGAAATCAATAAAACGACTCACGTGATTGAGAAGCAATTTCTCTGCAGTCTTTCTGATCTTAGCCTGTGCATTATCACGCTGGCGGCGGCGCGCGATGACTGTCCGCCGCTTAAGAGCAGGCGTGCCACCGTCAAATACAAAAACCGGCTTAGTCCTCAGATAAAGAAGCTTGCAAATTCGACGGAAAAACCCCAGTATGTGAGCGTTTCGGACCATCTCTCCCTTTTCGTCCCGCATAGCCTTCATAAATTGTATCATCCATATACTCGCGTCTACAGGACAGAAAAAACAGAAGATTCAAAAGGAGTGAATCAAGCAGTGCGATAGCGCAATCAGGATTAGAGTTTTACGCGTACCAATAGCGAGTCTTTTTCCGGCGAGGGTTTCGACGGAGACGCGGCGGCCGACGGGGGCTAGTAGTTCCCACAAGCCGTGGACACCCATCGGAAGGTTTTATGTTGGTTCTTTCTTCAATCTTGCAGGTGACTATGGAGAGGTTGCTTGCGACTGGGTGCCATTTGTGTTTCCTGATTTCTTCGAGGGATGTCGGTTTGTTTTACAATTTACAGAGCCATAAACGACGGCGTCGCGGGTTTGGTCGTTACTTTTGAGTTGCCTTCTTTTCTTCAATATAATAATCAAGTTTAACAGTATATACACAGGTGTTAAAATGTTAATTAGCTTATTTTCCAAAAAAAAAAAATGTTAATTAGCTGCTGAACTTCTTTAGTTTTTCATTTTAAGCAAAGAGTCCCTCTAAGAGTCTAGCTCATAAATTAGTTGTTGGCCGTAAACCAACCGAGTCGAGTCGAGCTTTGATCTAAACGAGCAGAGCTCAATTTTTTTCCCAGACGAGCCGAGTCGAGCCGAGCTTTGTTATCGGACAAAAAACGTGTTCGAGCTCGAGCTCGTTAATAAAACGCGTCGAACTCGAGATGTTCGCGAACAACTCGAGCCGACTCGACTGTCGCGAATAATTATATATTTTTAATTATTTAAATAATATATTTGAATTATTTAAAATAAATATTTTAAAATAATCAATAAAAATTATATATTTTTAAATATATATAAAAATTAATAGTTTAATATATGAAAATTATTTAAAAAATTATTAATCTATAATACAATATATAAATATTATTAAAATAAATATAAAAATATATTTATTAATCGAGCTTAACGAGCCGAACCGAGCCGAACCAAACTCGAGCCGAGCTCGAGCCGCACATGCCCAAGCTCGACTCGAGCTCGTTTTCTTAATGCACATAATTTTGTGTTCGAGCTCGAGTTCTTAACGAACCGAGCCGAACCGAGCCCTTAACGAGCCTTTTAAACAAACTCAAAAGAATATACTAGCTTATTTAGAAGCTATTTAGTAGTTTTCATTTTTAAGATATGAATTTCTCCTTCGTGTGAGATTGTGATAGGAATGTATCGACGTAAAATTTTGCTACTTTATTTTTTATATGATTTATAGTATTAACTTATTTTGACTTCTAACCGACAGCAGAGTATAATATTCACAAGTGGATACTCTTTGTTTTGCTATTTGATCAGATGACAAGGACATAAAGTTTTTCGCAATCTATTAGTACTATCTCAATATTTTCTCCACACTTCACTACCTTGATATAATTTTTTAAATCGTTTCATCGCATTCTGATAAACCAAATATATTCTTAACTGGTCTTTTTTTCTTCTGCTCCTATTTAGGTCGTGCCCTGGTGGCTCTTTGACATAATATCTTCTCTCAGCCAGGGCCTAAATATGAATGTCATGAAATTGAAAGAGTCGCTTTGAATTTTTTTACACTTCATTTTAACTGTCTTGAAAATGAATGGTTTGTTCAAATTAGATGTTGCTTATGTATATTTCCAACAATGTAATTACAATGAAAATTACAAAATTATACTGCTTATTACAAATTCTATTATCGATTAGTATTACACAGAAGAAATCACCCTTCCTTTTTTACAAATATGGATTTTATAAATCATTAATATCAAATCTTGAATCTTGTTTATTCCCAGAATTTAAAAAAAGAATAAGGAGTCTTTATTAAAAATTCAGACAAGAAACAAAAAAAGAATAAAACTCAAAGCGAAGACGAGAGACTCTCTTTACGTGAGACTATTTTCCCAAGTATAAGTGCATATAGCAAGTCCCCAAGATACCACTATTTTTCGTCCCTCTATTAGGTGCTCTCCAAAATGCAGAGTCTGGACTAATGTAGAAATTGAGCACGGAAATGTAGAAGAAACTATGAACTCGATACGATCTGATGCATGTTTGCATGTTTAGTTTGATGGTTTACAACTCCGGAGTGTAAAGTGTCATATTCCAGAAAAACCTCTTCAAGTTTGGGTTAGTTCAGGCTTGACCAAGTATGGGTCATATTCGTTTCTCCATCTTCTTGAAAGGGTGTTAGTAGTTGTTACTTCCTTGACTGCCAAGCGTGTCAGAGTATGTGACTTCGAACCCTTCCCTTGCGCATCTCCAGAGGCGATGCCTAACAACAATCGAGAAGGAGCTCATCACGTAGAGCACTAATCCGGCTCCACTACAATCGTTTTGCATTCCTCATTCACATAAACCCCCATTTTTAAGGAAAAAAATTAGGTGCAAGCCCGACCAATGTAGTAGAAATGGAACATAATCGAGTGCCAATATTACTCTCTGTCCTTACTCTCTCTGCCAAACACAATCCAGTCTCATCATGATGCGGCTAATATTAATATCTTTGTGACCCAAATCTCAGATTTCCGTCACTACTTTCATATAATCTTCAAATATTTTTGTTCCATCGAAAAATACTCCTTCAAGCCAATTGTGATCTTCAAAGTTGGGTACGTATCTGCCTCGGTCACATTCTCTTAGGTTTATCTTGCTTAGTAAAAGTCTATTCGTCAGCTCTAAATCCTTCCCTTCTTGTTTCTCGGTGTCAACTTTTTCCAATTCACGATTGAATTTTGATAGTTAGAAATATTGAGTAATTCCATGTATTAATTGTAGAATTTTATATTATTTATTTTAACACATTATATTACTTTTCTACCTTTTTGATTTACGGAAGCAATTTACTTCACCAAGTATTTTTTATTGGATTATTTCAGGTATTTAGAGTATTTTTGGAGTTAGAAGAGTTATTTGGGCTATCAGACGGGCACCCCATTAGAACTTGGGCCTTAAATCTTGATGCAGCCGCTAACACTGGGCCACCTTGTGTCAAACAGACACCTAGTGCAGATTTAATTTCGGGATTTATTTACTTGGGGCCTAAAAAAGAATTAAACACAACCGTAATGACTAATACCAAGGATGGAGGTTGCTCACACCTATATAAGGAGGCCAAAAAAGCTGAGAGGAGATATCATCACATCCATCTCACATCCATCACCATATCCATATCACATCTTACACATCTCTCTCCATCTTAATTTTTCCTATATCTAGATCTCCCACCATCAAGCCAACACAAGCGAAAAGGGCAGCAAAAAGGTGGACATATGAGCATCATCGCAATCGGGCAGATAAGGAAACTATATCTACTTCATCGGTTTTATTTCTCTTATTATTTATGAATAATTCTATTTATGAATAATTCTATGTCTTTTCTAGTCACCATGTCCGGCTAAATTTTTTATTCCAGTTCTTAGGGATGTTTGAACCCGTATCTATATTATTTATGTTTTAATCCCGTAGCATATTCTTGATTTATTCCTATGAATTATCTTTGTGTTATTGAGCAATTTTATTATGCTATAATTCACTTTGATTAGTTTGACCAACTTAATTGAGATTTTTATATCTATTGTTAGATCTAGGGTTATAATACGTAATCGTTATAATTCTAGATCACAAGTAGCAACAATTGATTTTTATCAGTTGGGTAACGCAAAATCAAGATCCCTTGGGTCGAGCTTGTGAACTAAATATCTTGTTTATTCCACCGTTTTGGTTCTTAATGCATCTAACGAACAAGACTTGAAGAGCTTGTTTTGAATCCTTCGTTTAGATAGGTTTAATTGAAGAGCTTGTTTTGATTAAATAAATTTAAGAAACGATTGGAGTTAACATAGCTTGTTGTTGACTTCGAAATAGGAGTTCATTAGGAATTAAGGAAAGATTAAGTGCTGCATTAATTCATAAATTAGAACGGGGATAACGAAACTAAGAACTAGATATCAATCACAATCATTTTTCTTATTAAGTTTTACTTCCTCCTTTATTTGCCTACTTGTTATTTTATTTCTATCTTGTTTACTTTAAATCAACCAAACCCCGTCTCTTTATTATATCTAATATTATTATTTTTAGTACTATTATTTATTTAGTACTGCTATTTGTGTTTTCAAAAAAAATAATATTCAACTCAATAAGTACAATTAATTCATCTGTTCCATGTGGGTTTGACCCTTACTTAACAATACTACTATTTACTATAAGTGAGTCAAGGACTTCTTATAAATATTTAATTTTGATGCGTCTCGACAGCGCGGTCAAAATTTTGGCACCGTTGCTGGGAAGCGGTGCGAATTTTTTGCTTATTTGTGTGTGAATTTTAGCGGCTTATTTTCATGCTATTTTATTTAAGTCGTTATGTATTTTAGTTGTTATAATTGCAGTCCCGTGACCCCTTGTTCTTTTCATGTATCACTGTATTTTTCTGCAATTTTAACAATGGACGTCCCAGTGTCATTGTAGCAGCGATTTTTCTCTCAGCTTGTTTTCGTGTTCTTTTATTTTTCTTCTTGTTGAATTTCATTGTTCTTTTTCCCTCCAATAATCTAACCACTATTATGGAGCAGTTTTTGGTGGAAACAATTAGAAAATTCAGGAATATCATTATTACCCATATGCCAATTCGGGATGGTGCGAGTATCCCCATCATTAGTATGGGAATTACCAAGACACTTACTCAAGGAACAACGTGTAACACCTCCAAAATCAAACCGGGAATATTACACGCCGCAGACCCTCTCCGTGAGGATCCACCAGGCTAGACATCGAAACCACACAATAAATTACATACCGACATGATAAAATACCAAATTTGTAGACCAACTTGGTCTTTCGTCACTAACATACAAGTCAAAATACACATTTCTATCTCGACTCATACCCATGCAAGGGTAAAATACACTCACAAACAAAAAGTACGACAGCGGAAAAGACCATACACGTACTCCGACTGACTGCATCCAATCTGGCTTCGTGTGATTAGTATCATTCGCCTTCCATCATCCTTTGCGCCGATCCTGTGTTTTGCTCCCAAACCTGCATGTACGTGGATACAAAACAGACATCCACCCCCCGAATACTCGGGGGTTAGCAAAACTCCACTATTTTGCTAGTACAAGTATAAAGTGCAAATACGAGCCATACACAACACATTTTGAGAATACAACGAAAAACTTCCGGAGATATTTTGTTTAATTAAAAATATTTCAAGTCTTGAAAGTAGGAGCGAAACAAGTAAGCACTTTGAAAACACTTCCAAATATCGGGAGTTTTGAAAAATTTGTGATTGAAAAGTTCTTAATTCCTCGAAAGTCACTCAGGGTGACAGCCCCAAAGTTCATTTTCCAAAATGCAAATCCGTTAATAAAATACGGGGTCCACGACCCAACCATTCCGGTCACTAAACACAGGGTCCACGACCCAATCATCAACTTCAATTCACTTCCAAAGACACATTACACAGAACACATTATTCTTATGCCATTTTAGCCAAATACCAAGACTCGATATATAATGTCTCTCGACCCTGAGCACCAAGTATTGTGATACTTCGGACATATCACAATTAATCATCAGTACAAACACTCTGGCAATTCTCGCGACCCGGTCCGGCTCTCAAGCCAACAAGTCCCTGTGTGCCCCGTCGAGCGACCCCAAGTGAGAATGCCCACTTGAAAGTAACTCTCGCGACCCGGTCCAGCCGCTAAGCCACCAGGTCCCCGTGTGACCCGTCGAGTCAATCCCCGAGTGAGAGTACCCGAGAAAAACCTTACAACTCTCATCAGTTCTCATTCCAAAACCACAATCCTCAAGAGTCAATCACAATATATATAGTCGAGGTATTTTGCTAGAATGGCCAAACTATCCAACACATACTCAGTACTCACGACCCAGAATTAATACTATCCACAAGGAAGCACACTTATCTCAACAACACCGAATGACACAACCAATATCACACAACTCACATATTCACCGATAACCACATGACTCCACGCACAATTCTTAACAAAAGGATTGAACCTTAAATTACCGACGACATAATCACACATAATGACTGTAATATCCGCAATTTTCGATTTTCGGTAAATTTCTTCTTTCGGCCGAAGTCCGTTTTGACGACTCGCTCATGACCGTTTCGTCATTTCGAAAATGATTAATTCTACACTTTTTGTCATCCGAGTTCGTTTGGGTGTTGTTTTGTTGAGTTCCGTGCTTTTTAGCGACTTTTCCGCACTTGAGTTCGATTCTTGCGAATCTCGTCAAAGCTATGTTTGAGTTTCCCGCAAGTCCGTTTAACTTTGTTGGACGTGTTGTGATCTTCGGTTTGGTTATTCGATCACGTATCGTGATTTCCGGGCGTTCTGGGCCATTTTGTAATTTGCCCAAAGTTACGGATATCCGAATCTGTAGTTGTTGTCTCTGTAATATCCGGTACTTTTCTTTCCCTTGTATTTTCATTTTTGGTATATTTCTCGGTCATAGTGACCCTCGTGTACCTTTCAGTGTGTCCTCCCTGTCAACTGTTGAACTGTATTCTCGTTATTGTGGTGCGGAACCGCCGTTTCGGGGTTGCCGTGGATCCATTTCGTGTTATTGGTTCCCAAATATTGATCCCTATCGTTTTATTCTCTTTCCGGATCATTTTTATCATTTTGGAACCCAATATGGGGTGTGGGCCGCGGCACAAGATGTGCGTGCCGCGGCACACAAATTCCTTCAGTTGTTGGTCGAACAAACTGTACTGTGTGCCGCGGCACACCCATCCGGTGCCGCGGCACAGTGCCAGGCCAGTGCCGCGGCACACCTGTCCGGTGCCGCGGCACACTCGAGTGTCTTCTGCGACCTAAACCCGACTGTACCGGGTGCCGCGGCACACGCAGGCTGTGCCGCGGCACAACGCGGAAACCTGGGAGTAAATTTTCGGCCTGTGCCGCGGCACACGAAGCGGTCAACTGTGCAAATTCGTCTTTATTAGACGAAATCGGCCGATTTCTTCTTCATTTTCACTGCGCGAGAGATAGAGAGCTAAGGGGGGGAGAACTCTCAAGCTTTCTTCATCCGGGGAGTCGATTTTCACCATTTTTCTCCGGTAGTGAAGCCGGACGATCAATCCAACGCGTGTTCTACGGATCTTAGTACTTGAATCTCCAAAGGTATTATTTCTTGAAACCCTCCCTTTTGGATAATTGGGGATTTTGGGTATTTTGTTCGATTTCGCCCGTTTAATCCGATTTAACTTAAGATTTTGATGGATTGATGATTATTAGGATGTATTGTCTCATTTCCCTTGTTAACCCATGGTCGGATCGTATCGATTCGTTATTTTGGTCGAGTTCTTGACCGACGCCTTGAAGGTGTCCTAAAATGTCATAGAGGGGTTTTCGGGCGTTCTACGATTATTCTTCCTCGTATGATCGATGATTTATTGAATTTATGTTGTTAGGGTCGAATTCTTGTGAAGAACTCGAGTCGGAACCCTTTCGTTCATTGTCTTCTTCGGGGTCCGAGCTTCTCGGTCAAACCGTGTTCTTCGGAGCGTTTAGTAGCGGTTATTAAGGCAAGTATCTTATTATACGACTTGTATCTTGTGAATATTAATTACGTATGATATGTATGACGATTTTGCTTGCCTCCGTAAATATGTTCCGTTTGAGTTGGTTGTGTTTTCCGAAATTTGAAGGCTTTGTGATAATAGCGATATGTTGGTATACGTGTTAGGTGTTGTGCCATTTGTGCAGGATTGCGATGTACATATGAGATGGTTGTACTCGTGTTTGTTCAATGTATTGGGTACCGAAGGTGTGTTAGGTTGGTTAAGAGTCGTTGTGATGATCATGATGTTTGTGTTGTTTTGGTTTACATACTTGATTGTACATTTCGGTGTAATGTGAATGTGAATATGTGTGTGACCGCTAAGTTCACTCGTGTTGGTTCGACGGGACCTACGAGGATTCGTGGCATGGACTACGGGATCGTAACTTAGTGAGGCGAGGTCCAATCGTGCGGGTCGACGAGGCCTACGATAACGCATGGCGGTGGACCATGAGTTTCGGACACGGTCGTCAACCGGGTGAGCTCGACGGGGCTTACGGTGACACGTGGCGGTGGACTACGGTGTCGGACTGTGTGTGTGATTGTTGTGATTGATATAGTCCGTGCGGGTTGTTATGCCTAAGGAGACACGTGATGTGGATCACGGTGTCGGGATTGGTTATGTTTAGTTAATAGTCCGTGTGGGTTGTTGAACCTACGGAGACACGTGACAGTGGATCACGGTGTCGGAATTGATTATGTTTGTTTAATTGTGCGTGATGTAGTCCGTGCGGGTTGTTGAACCTACGGAGACACGTGACAGTGGATCACGGTGTCATGAGCATGATACTTTCAAATCAAAGTTTTTAAAGGAAAAGTTTTAAGAAAGAACGTTGGGCCGGGCCCCACGAGATTTATGGAAATGTTTCCGGTATTGTAAACTGTTGAATTATGAAACAAGTTTTGGGTTAAGGCCCTTAATGTTTACGAAAAGGTTTTGTAAATTGGGACTCGAGGTCCAAAAGAATTTCTGCTTTAAAAATCCCCGAGATGATGTGTTCCTTTTCAAATATCTCTTACTTGAGTTCGAAATTCTAAAACTTCTCGGGAACATTTTGATAATTGATTTCCGTATTAAATTCGTAGTTGCAATTTGCTTGTTACATTTCGTATGGTTTGATACTTGCACTAGTAAAACAGTGGAGTTTTACTAACCCCAGTATTCGGGGTGGATGTCTGTTTGCGTCCGGTACATACAGTTCGGGAGCGATCACAGGATTGGCACAAGGGGATGACGAGCTGCGATACTAATCAAGAGCTGAGAGTTGGTAGAGTTTATTTGTATTGTTAGAGTTGATTCAGTCTTCCGTTGTATTATATTTCGAACCCTGTGTGGGTAATGTTGTTAGTCAGTCCTGTTGATAGAGTTGTGTGACCTCATCGGTCTGTGTGTTTATGTGTAAGTGACCTTAGCAGTGCAGTATTATTATATTGTTTGACCTGCCGGCAAGCATTTGGTTGTTTATGGACGTTTAGCCTGGTAGATCCTTGCGGAAAGGGTTTACGGTGTGTAATATTCCCATACGGTTCTGGGGGTGTTACATTTATGGTATCGGAGCTTAGGTTGTGGAAACCTAGGCTGTCGGGTCGAGTCGAGTCGTGGTTTGTCGAGTAATGTGTTGTCTTGTCGTTCGAGTCGTCAGGTGACAAGTTGAGTTGTGCGTAGTCACGACGTGTCGGATATGTTGTCGGATGAGATTAGTATCGTGGGCGACCGTCATCTCCATGCGGCCTGTGGATGTAAGTCTCCCTTCTTTGTGTTGTGCCTCGTGTGACACGAGCTATTTTATGATTATGAATCAATTGACGGAATCCTCTTATGGATTTTGATTTCGTGATATGTGATCATTTGACTCCCATTTTTCGTTCATATGAGGAGTAGTGTTGCTGTCTTGTGCATGTTTGATTTTATTTCTTTTATCCGCTACGTGAGTTCTTTTGTAATGGCTTTCGGTATTTTACCGACTGAGTTTTATTTCGAAAACCAATCCCCTTAACCGAGTTTTTGGCATTATGGCCTTGATCATTTTGGCGAAATTCTTATGACGGAATTTAGTATTTTGTAAACGGATTTTGTGAGTTTTTGAAATATTACCGTCATCGGCCTTTTTGGTAGTTTATAAAAGGTTTTTAGCCTGGTGGGTTCCGGCGCGGGACCCTCGGCGCTATATTGTCCCGTGTAATTCCCTGAAATTTTTGGGCGTGCTAGCCCATTGAATTATTTTTGAAAACCTTGAGTATCTTAGAAAATTGAAATTCGAGACGTACTTTTAAAACGAATTATTTTCTTGCGGTGTTTTCAAGGTGTTTTCTAATGCCGCAATACACTTCAAAAATTTTCCGGTTGAGGACCAAAAATATTTTTGAGATATTATCAAATGCAGTTGTTTAGACCCAAGGGTCGAATATTTTTGAAAGTTTTTCACTAAAGGAAAGGTGTCCTCATTTTTGTTCAAACGCAAGATGATTTTCAAAGTCTCGATAATGGTGGTTGTACTACTTTTTTTTTTTTTGTAAGATGATACTCAAGATCAACTGTTGTTTCCAAACGGTTTTCAAAAGGTGGTTTTTGTTTTTAAAACTTATTATTCCTTTTTGCGGACCGGAAATGCGTGTATGGTTTTTGAACTTTCGTTATTGTGATTGAATTGGTGGCGTGAGCGTCGAGTCGTTCGCCACGCATATATTTTGTTAGCCCTTGTGGGAGGTGTGATGACGATCCTTAATGTTGTCATTTCGTGGTGGCTTGCGTGTTATCGCACCTGTGAGAGCTGTTAAAGCTTGGGTTTGTACGTTCGTGTACATATGTGATTGTTTCATAATGTTTGTAATTATGTGCTGGTTATCGTTCGGGCCGTTGAGGTCGCTGAACGATATCGTCGTTGTTGTAGTGTTTGTGTGTGTATTACTTTACGATGGTAATCGTTGTATATGATATATGTTATGATTCCTTGTTGTGCCAGGTTGGCATCTCCGTTTTGTTGTTTTGCGACGTTATATTCCATTGTACCTATCAGTTGTATTTTCGGTATGCCGAGCCGAGGTGTTTCAACCGTGGTGTGCCGGGGGCATGCACGTACCAATTATTTTTCTCGTCGCAGGATCTAGTTTTGCGAGTGGGTTCCGAGTCTTTCGGGGCGCGAAATTCAGTACAGATATCAGAATCGGCTCTAAGAGGCCCATGGAAGATGTTTCTGTCGGTTGCTTGTTGTGTTGTCACCTTGATTTCGTGTTGTGAGTTTCGGGAACGACACTTCTTTTAGAAGAGGTCGAATATAATACCCGTATTGTTTTTGGACTTCTGCATTTTCTCTTTCTCAATTCTATCGACTCGCTCGTGCTCGTTGATACTTTCTGAACTTGTTCTGTATTCCGGTTTCGTCGTTCGAACAAGCTGTGATCCTATTGTGGGTCGATCTGGTTATCGCTGTGACTTTTTCGAGTTCGGTTCGATTCTTGTGAACCTTGTTCGGAAGTGACATCATCTGGTTTTATTAGTTCTCTTATTCGAAGTGGATTGGATTTTGAACCTCTGTATTTTCGACTCTGTTGACTCATTTATGTTCGTTGACATTTTCTGAGCTTGTCCTACCCCTTGCTTTTGTTGATCGAACGAGTGTGGCATTGTTCGGAATAACTCGTTTGTCGTTGTGATTTTTTTTCAATTGCTATTCCCTTTCCTGTGGATCTTATGTGGGTGCACATCTTGTCGTTTTCACCGGATCATGTTTTGTCTCGAGGCGAGATGTGAACTTCGGAGTTGTCGGTTGAACCTTATTGTTCTTCGTGATCCGAACATGATTATTCGATTTTTGTTGACTCGATCGTTATGGTTGATCATTGATTGTTCGTTTTTTTTGTTGATCTCGATTCATGATTGTTGAACGTCCAGACTCCTTCGTAATTCCCTTAAGTTCGAGAAATTAGTCTCGTTTCGATCTTCCAACCCTTGGGCGGTGGAATTCCGTATTTGTTCAGCGTTTGGCTCGCGTTTTGATTGATGAACCGTTGGGTTGGTCAATCGTATTGATTTTTGTTCGTTGTGTTTTATGATTGTTCAGATAATCGACTCGATTGTATTATCTGTTTGATGACGCTTGTCACTTGTTGATTTTGTTATGTCTATACCGGGGGCGTCGTGTTGGTCGTCGTGGAGCGTGTTTTCACGCCGTATATTCCGTTGCGTTGCTTGTAACGTTTCGCCGTTGGGCATGAGTTACGCACTTCTTGAGTATCTCGTTGAGTTTTCCAAAGTGGATATTTCTTCTCCCTACTTGTTTTAAGTTTCGGGACGAAACTTCTTTTAAGGAAGGTAGAATGTAATATCCGCAATTTTCGATTTTCGGTAAATTTCTTCTTTCGGCCGAAGTCCGTTTTGACGACTCGCTCATGACCGTTTCGTCATTTCGAGAATGATTACTTCTACACTTTTTGTCATCCGAGTTCGTTTGGGTGTTGTTTTGTTGAGTTCCGTGCTTTTTAGCGACTTTTCCGCACTTGAGTTCGATTCTTGCGAATCTCGTCCGAAACTGCTGTTTCGAGTTTCCCGCAAGTCCGTTTAACTTTGTTGGACGTGTTGTGATCTTCGGTTTGGTTATTCGATCACGTATCGTGATTTCCGGGCGTTCTGGGCCATTTTGTAATTTGCCCAAAGTTACGGGTATCCGAATCTGTAGTTGTTGTCTCTGTAATATCCGGTACTTTTCTTTCCCTTGTATTTTCATTTTTGGTATATTTCTCGGTCATAGTGACCCTCGTGTACCTTTCAGTGTGTCCTTCCTGTCAACTGTTGAATCGTATTCTCGTTATTGTGGTGCGGAACCGCCGTTTGGGTTAGTGGATCCATTTCGTGTTATTGGTTCCCAAATATTGATCCCTATCGTTTTATTCTCTTTAGGATCATTTTTATCATTTTGTAACCCAATAGGGGGTGTGGGCCGCGGCACAAGATGTGCGTGCCGCGGCACACAAATTCCTTCAGTTGTTGGTCGAACAAACTGTACTGTGTGCCGCGGCACACCCATCCCGTCTTGCGGCACGATTACTGTCGGTGCCGCGGCACACTCGAGTGTCTTCGCGACCTAAACCCGATCTGCATGCCGCGGCACACGCATCTTGCGGCCTGCACAACGCGAAACACAGGAGTAAATTTTCGGCTGTCGCGGCACACGACGGTCAATCAGGCAAATTCGTCTTTATTAGACGAAATCGGCC
The DNA here is from genome assembly GCA_033398695.1 of Orobanche coerulescens. Lineage (NCBI taxonomy): Eukaryota > Viridiplantae > Streptophyta > Magnoliopsida > Lamiales > Orobanchaceae > Orobanche > Orobanche coerulescens. The sequence goes on from CM065804.1 coordinate 220,251,489, forward strand.
GATTTCTTCTTCATTTTCACTGCGAGAGATAGAGAGCTAAGGGGGAGAACTCTCAAGCTTTCTTCATCCGGGAGTCGATTTTCACCATTTTTCTCCCAGTGAAGTTTGACGATCAATCCAACGCGTGTTCTACGGATCTTAGTACTTGAATCTCCAAAGGTATTATTTCTTGAAACCCTCCCTTTTGGATAATTGGGGATTTTGGGTATTTTGTTCGATTTCGCCCGTTTAATCCGATTTAACTTAAGATTTTGATGGATTGATGATTATTAGGATGTATTGTCTCATTTCCCTTGTTAACCCATGGTCGGATCGTATCGATTCGTTATTTTGGTCGAGTTCTTGACCGACGCCTTGAAGGTGTCCGGAAAAATGTCATAGAGGGGTTTTCGGGCGTTCTACGATTATTCTTCCTCGTATGATCGATGATTTATTGAATTTATGTTGTTAGGGTCGAATTCTTGTGAAGAACTCGAGTCGGAACCCTTCCGTTCATTGTCTTCTTCGGGGTCCGAGCTTCTCGGTCAAACCGTGTTCTTCGGAGCGTTTAGTAGCGGTTATTAAGGCAAGTATCTTATTATACGACTTGTATCTTGTGAATATTAATTACGTATGATATGTATGACGATTTTGCTTGCCTCCGTAAATATGTTCCGTTTGAGTTGGTTGTGTTTTCCGAAATTTGAAGGCTTTGTGATAATAGCGATATGTTGGTATACGTGTTAGGTGTTGTGCCATTTGTGCAGGATTGCGATGTACATATGAGATGGTTGTACTCGTGTTTGTTCAATGTATTGGGTACCGAAGGTGTGTTAGGTTGGTTAAGAGTCGTTGTGATGATCATGATGTTTGTGTTGTTTTGGTTTACATACTTGATTGTACATTTCGGTGTAATGTGAATGTGAATATGTGTGTGACCGCTAAGTTCACTCGTGTTGGTTCGACGGGACCTACGAGGATTCGTGGCAGTGGACTACGGGATCAGAACTTAGTGAGGTACTGAGGTCCAATCGTGCGGGTCTGACGAGGCCTACGATAACGCATGGCAGTGGACCATGAGTTTCGGACACAGTGCGTCCAACCGGGTGAGCTCGACGGGGCTTACGGTGACACGTGGCAGTGGACTACGGTGTCAGGACTGTGTGTGTGATTGTTGTGATTGATATAGTCCGTGCGGGTTGTTATGCCTACGGAGACACGTGACTGTGGATCACGGTGTCGGGATTGGTTATGTTTAGTTAATAGTCCGTGTGGGTTGTTGAACCTACGGAGACACGTGACAGTGGATCACGGTGTCGGAATTGATTATGTTTGTTTAATTGTGCGTGATGTAGTCCGTGCGGGTTGTTGAACCTACGGAGACACGTGACTGTGGATCACGGTGTCATGAGCATGATACTTTCAAATCAAAGTTTTTAAAGGAAAAGTTTTAAGAAAGAACGTTGGGCCGGGCCCCACGAGATTTATGGAAATGTTTCCGTATTGTAAACTGAATTATGAAACAAGTTTTGGGTTAAGGCCCTTAATGTTTACGAAAAGGTTTTGTAAATTGGGACTCGAGGTCCAAAAGAATTTCTGCTTTAAAAATCCCCGAGATGATGTGTTCCTTTTCAAATATCTCTTACTTGAGTTCGAAATTCTAAAACTTCTCGGGAACATTTTGATAATTGATTTCCGTATTAAATTCGTAGTTGCAATTTGCTTGTTACATTTCGTATGGTTTGATACTTGCACTAGTAAAACAGTGGAGTTTTACTAACCCCCGAGTATTCGGGGGGTGGATGTCTGTTTTGCGTCCAGGTACATACAGGTTCAGGGGAGCAGTCACAGGATTGGCACAAGGGGATGACGAGCTGCGATACTAATCAAGAGCTGAGAGTTGGTAGAGTTTATTTGTATTGTTAGAGTTGATTCAGTCTTCCGTTGTATTATATTTCGAACCCTGTGTGGGTAATGTTGTTAGTCAGTCCTGTTGATAGAGTTGTGTGACCTCATCGGTCTGTGTGTTTATGTGTAAGTGACCTTAACGGTCTGTATTATTATATTGTTTGACCCTGGCCGGGCAAGCATTTGGTTGTTTATGGACGTTTAGCCTGGTAGATCCTTGCGGAAAGGATTTACGGCGTGTAATATTCCCATACGGTTCTGGGGGTGTTACAATGACATCACCCGAAAGTAAGGAGATCCTATACTCAACACTAACACACATAATCAATTAAGCACATTAAGTCCCGAACACAAGAGTCGTCTTTTAAGAAAACCATGATTGTAAATATACCGATTCTTTTGAGAAATGGTTGTAAACATTCATTTAGCGAAGTGGTTGTAAATACGAAACGCTGCACCGCGGGTCGTAGTTCCGGTCGAACAATATAGATACTCGGGACTGAGTATATACTCATAGACTTCCACTAGGATGATGAATGAACCGAGTAGATTAATATGAATGTAATGGTCGAATTTGTAGACGAATCTATGTTCGAATGAGTGTGTTCAAATTAATGTTTAACCATCAACTGTAAGGGCCTATTTATAGTCATAAGTGACTTTTCGCGAAGTGGTGTTAGCTTTCATCCCACCTTTAATCATGAACTAATGTGTTTGTTCATGACAATGCGTGATCCTTCATCCACCATTAAACATAAACCAATGCGACTTTTCGTGAAAAGATATGATCTATTTTCCATAATTAACCACCAAATGTGGCTATTCGCAAATGGTTGTGACCTAGTAACCACCGAACATTATCTTATTTCAAGTATTATTCTTTGTAATGTAATTGCTCATTCATCCGAATTTTGATATGAACAAATAAGTACGTACAGTATATCTACTCGAAATAAACATCACGTCGAATTAGGTTTCACTAGGATTTTTCATATCAAAATTTCCAACATTTTTTCAGCTAATTAAAACAAAAGTGATAGGGAAAGGCACCGCTAGATCGACTTCCAACGGCCGGTGTCCCATATGCATTTCATTCTTTTCGGAAGGCAGTCTCACATCCTTGCCCTTGGGCATGGGTACGTAGCTCAAAGGAAATGTTGAAAACAAACCTGCATGTGAATTCATAGTGGGTTTGTTCTTCATAACGGCATCCATCATCTCGGCATCCTCTTGACTGTGTTGTTGCCTCTGCTTCAACAATTTGTGCAAAAAGCTCACTATATTGATGAGAAAATGGGGAATCTGTTGAGGCGTTTGAAGAAATATGTGTTCAAATATTTAGAAGTGAGTATATATAGGAAGAATGAAAAAGTAAGAAAATAATATTCAATGGCCATGCGGTTTGACCGACTGATCGACAATTAGCAATTTCACTGACCACGTGTCTTGACCGACTCAACACACGGAGATGTTAAACGGACTACCTAATGATTTCTGTCTAGCCGTAGCGGGCTTCGGCTATATAATATTAATATAAGTTAAAAGTAACAATATGTTTTATATATATTAATATATTATATATATATATGTAACATATAGTAATATGGTGTATAATCTTTTTTTTCTGGCCCGCGGGCCAGTCGTCGGTCCGGGTCAAAAAGGCCCGGATCGAAATGGGCTGCGAATTAACGACCCTAACCCTGTTTTTTAGCGGATTAAACGGGCTGGCCCGGTGGGTCCGAGTAGGGATGTCAATGGGTCGGGTAGGGTACGGGTATGCCTCCTCCATACCCTACCCTATTTGATTCGGATCGAGTTCGGATATTACCCATCGGGTAAAAGGGTACTCAATGGGTATTCGGGTACCCGTATACCCTATATTTAAGAATATAAATATTTTCAATATATATCATATATACATATAATGTAATTAATAAATTCAATTTAGTATAATAAATATTTAAAATATAATACTTTATATAATAATATATATAATTTATAATACAATATAATATTTATGTATAATATATAATAATAATATATTTATATAATTCAAATGGGTACGCGAGTCGGGTAATCGGGTCGGGTATTCGGGTAATATACTATACCCATACCCTACCCATACCCGACCATAAAATTTCGGGTTCGGCCAAAACCCGACCCGATTTCGGGTTTATCCGACGGGTAGGATCGGGTATGGATAAAGTTGACATCCCTAGGTCCGAGCCTATTTAACATCTCTAAACACACGTGGTTTGATCGACTGACAAGGTGTGGTTAACCACGTATTTTTAACAGATATATTGCACTTTGACTGGTCAGAAATCCTATCGAATTAGCAGGGGCCATAACAACACACTCTCTGCGTTCCGCTCAAAACTTTACATTTATCTCATCTGTTTGTATCTTTAAAAACTTTACATTTATCACTTCTATACAATCAAATCAAACAACCACATTTTACCTTTTAATCTCTACTGCACACTCACTATTAATACTTTTTATTTTCTAATATTCATCATTCATTTATTATCATTACTTACACCAATCATTACCTAAAATACACTAAATATATACACTCTCTCAAGCTTTGGGCGGGACAAAGGAACTATAATGCCACATTTTGTTTTGTGATTGGTTTCGATTGATAAGTGAAATCTTATTAATTAAAAATCAAATCGAGGAATATAAATTACTAAAACTGATGGAGTTGCATGGCTGCAAAAAAATGAGCAAGAAATGCTAATCTTAGTGAAATATTGGGCGATGGCTCAGTTTTGGAGATATGATGAGACAAACGTAGTACACATAGAGGTCTTGATCAATGTTAATTATCCGATTAAACTTAATAATTTAACTAGATAAATTATATATTAAATTAAAGAATTGGGTGATGGCTTAGTTTTGGAGATATGATGAGATAATTGGCATTATTTCTAAGTTCTGATTACCTTATAATTGTTGTATTTATTATTTTCTTAATTTGCAATTATATTTTAGTAACATTAATGCTTTAATCAAATTTAATTCCATTGAAAACTTTATATATTGATTCATTCATTTGTATCGTTAAATATGAAATCTTTTGAAATAAAGAACGATCTTTTTTTTTTTAATTTTTTTGCTGATTTAATGAATTAGTTAGATGGAAATGATATGTCCAGACATTTTGAGATATCTTGTTTGTCATGTAAAGATACATATATTCGGATAGGGATTGACTATGGTGGAAACACCCTTAATGGTGAAATCTAGAAATCAGTTGCATTATTAAGTAATTTCATTACATATTTGTTATTATTTGTTGCGTTCTGTCATTAAGATACGCAACAAATAATGCAATAAAAAGAATACATAAATGCATATAATTCTACTCATCTACAGCCGTTAGATCACTAATATCAATTGCCTACAAAAGTTTCTAGATTTCATAAGGTAACTAGTTTTCATATGATCTATTTCCTGTTCGGATATTTCATATTTTTTTTATTACTTTTTTTGTTTGAATGATATTTGTAGTGGAGTTTCTCTAAATGAAAATGAGGGCTAACTTTAATATATATATAAAATTTAATTGAATTTTAAAATTTTATTTTGAAAACATATATTTTTTATTTTAAAAATAGACTACTTAAATGGGAGATATATGGTTTGAATCTAACTCTCTAAAGCTCAATTCCCCCACCCCACAAAGTCAAAACTTAATTAACTCGTTTATGTGTTTTGGCTTTTAGCAGAAATAACAAAATCGTTTTTACATCCTTGTCAGCATCTTTATGGATGGTTGACTTTTGGATATCATCTGTCAATTTTGTTTGCTTGTAATCCGATAATTACACCTAAATTCCTTTAAAGCCTAACGTTTTAATCCTCTTCCAAGACACGTGCCAAAGATCTAATACAGGCAATTAATTAATTAATGGTAGAGTCGGTGTAAGAGAAGCAATTAATATTTCTCAAAAGTACTTTTGAAATGAAAAATAAAAAACCTAAGAGTTACAAATACGAGTCATTCAGACCCGGGCGATGCCTCGGGCTGTATATGATTGGTATTATATATTTAAATTGTTATTGTTCAGCACAAATTTTCGTCATTTTGATCATGGATCCGTCATTTATTTTCGTCATTTTATATTCGGGACGTATTTTTGTCATTGTATATATAAGTTGTCATGGTAGCATACATTTTGTAGCATGATACGTATTTAAAATAGTTTATTGACATGTAATCTTTTAAGATGTATTTTTTACATAATATTTTTTGTCTATTTATTTTGGTATTCACTCTATCATTTTTAATTGTAACTAACTAATATTAATACATTGGGCTAAGTTATTACTATTTCTTATGATAGTCAACGATGCTCTTGCGATGCACATGTGTTGTATAGAAGTTTTCATATATTTAAAATACGTGCGATGCACATGGGCTATATAGAAGTTTTCATAGCGTAATATTCGGCATTTATTTTCGTCATTTTATATTTAAGTTTTCATGGTGTCACACATTTGCTAAACTTTATACGTACTTAGAATACTTTATTGAGTTGCACATGGGCTGTATATAAGTTTTTATATCGTAATCTTCAGAACTTATTTTCGTCATTATATATCTAAGCTGTGATGGTATCACATTTCTAAGCATGACACACATTTAAAATAGTTTATTGACATTAAAAGAGTATATGTGAAGAGATTTTTTTCAAGATGTTACATTGAAAAGAGTCTATTCACATGTAATTTTTTAATATGTATAAGTTACATAAATTATTTTAAATATGAAGCGATGACATTAATGTTGGAGACCTTTTATATTCATCCACGTGCAATGCACAGGTTTGGACTGCCTCAGGACCCATGCGATGCACTCAGGTTGGATCTAATTGTTTTTTTCGTAATGTTCGGGACTAATTTTCGGTTCATGTTTGAAACTCTCATTTTTTTGTGAAAGACGGACTTCGTTGTTCAAATAAATTACATTATTAAAAGCGAACTATAAAACAAATTTCCTTTTTAACAAAACTATAAAAACATAAAACATTAAAGTGATTAGTATATTCAAGAGTATAAATTATAATTCGTATAATAAATTATAATTCGTATAGTAAAATATTGCATGTTTAATTTGTAACGTACTATTAATATGAATGTCAGGTATTCATCTATATTGACACCGGTGGCCGTGGCGTTGTTCTTGTTGTTGTTGTTGTTGTTCTTCTTGTTGTCTTTATCGTTGTTGTTTATTGGCATTTTGCATGTTTTGTTCTTGATACAATTTTCGTGACTTGTCAATCTCTTTCTTTAATGTGAAGAGGTTTTTTGCAAAATGTTATATTTAAATGAGGCTTTTCATATGTAATCTTTTAATGTGAGTAACTTACATAAATTATTTTTTAATTAATGAATTATTACAACATTTTTCCATAAACTATAATATCGAATTTGGAGCATTCATTAGTAACTCATTCTAAGTATTACATTATGACGACATGAATCACATGATCTCAAACTCAAATGAATAATGCTTACCTCGTGATATGTGGATAACATTTAAAATACAATTTTCTTCTCCTTTATATACTTCTTCGATTTGAAAGATTCTCATTGTTATGATGATAGTGTGAAGATATTTTTATTATATACTACCATTTGCAATATGTAACATCGACATAATTTACACAGTCATATCAAATATCAAAGTCACACAATATTCCAAGACGTTTAATTAAAAAAGTGACATTAACACAACGCAAGACAAAAAACTACATTAAGAGCAAAAATATTAAAATGCACCAACAATGTGTAGTAATAATTATTGACTAAAAATTGAATGCTCGTCACATTATTTTTAATAAACTTACTTGCTAACGAATCAATAGTATTAGCCCGTTTATTGGTATTACATGAAGTAAAATATTGCATGTTTAATTTGTAACGTACTATCAATACGAATGCTAAGTATTCATCCCACCGGTGGTCGCGGCGTTGATCCTGTTGTTGTTGTTGTTTTTGTTGTTGTTGTCTTTGTCGTTGTTGTTCATTGGCCTTTTGCATGTTTTGTTCTTGACATAATTTTTGTGACTTCTCGATCTCTTTCTTTAATGCTTCTTGATGCGCTACAAAAAAATAGATATAGTTGATCGTTAGTAACTTAAATACAGTTAATCAATATATTGCATTTTCGATCAAAGTAAAAATGTTCGTGCATGTTCCACTTAATTGATAAGACAACGATGTGTAGGATCTCTTAAACCATTAGAAAAGATGATGTTACTACCAAATCTCCTAAGCTACCATCTTTATGTTCTACATTGTTACACACAAAAAACACACGTGAAATGTACATAAAATAATATAAATCAATATGCTAAATAAGTAAGACGATATGATGCTTACTTTACCACCATAATAAGTTGTAGCCCAATGTGCACGCGGTGTGGAGGAAGTTGTGGTTTGTTGTGTGTGATTTTTGACACATTATATAGTTGATAAAATATTTGTAACTCATGGACGGGAGGTAAAAAGACTAACCACTAATTGGTGTGTTTAATTTATGCATTCATGGCATTTTTGGTTTGTATTCTTTGAGGTTTTTGATTTTGTGCACGATTCCTATGTACTTATCCTTATGCATGACTATTAAATCAATGTACTAACACATGAAGCTTTCACATTTCACTTTCAATTCATGAAACATTTATTGTGAGCACTTTGCATTTATAAGACAACTTAAGCTTTTAGTATATAAGATAAGATTTATAGGAAATTACGGTTACTAAAATATCCAAAACCAAATCTAAAATTGAATTCCTAAATATTTTTAAACAAATGAAATCTAATAAACAAAATAAATAAAATGCTATATTTATTGAGTTTTGCTACTGAAACTGAAGTGTCTTGAATTGTTGATATACGAGGCATTATCCAACTCGTGCGATTCACGGTCTTTGATTGAATATCTACGTGTTTTGTACGTAATGTTGGGGCAGACGGTTGAATAAGCAGATGGCAGAATTTAAATGCCTTTTATAGAAGTTTATATATTTTTTTATTGTTATTGTCCTTTTATTTTAGTCTATGTAATTAGTTATATGAAATGAGACTTTACTAACTCGTATGTTGCCCCGGGGTTGTTTTTGGTTTATTCAACCCGTGCGATGCACCGATTGTATCTAAGATTTTATAGCTAAAATTTAACCATCTTTTAATTTATACTATCATTTAAAAGTTTATTTTAATCACCTTGTGTATTTAAATTAGTTTATTTACATTAAAAGTTACAATTAAAATAGTCTCTTCATATGTAATTCCACCCCAATAATTGCTGCCGTTTACAAACTGATGTTTCTCTCCCCAAAATACCCTTCTACAATCTCTTTGCTAAAACCAAAAATTAATAAATGAAAATATGCAATTATGATAATAAAAATTAATAAATGAGACCGCTGTTTCGTCTTACAAAACCTCCAAATACGGCCCGCCCATCTTTTGAAGTTAGGCATAATAATAATTTTTAAATATTTTTTATGTATTTTGTTAGATACTTTTATATTATATATTTAAATAAGTGACATAAATCCCCCTTCCACATTAAATTAAGAGGGATAAATTTTATGTAGTATGAATAGTATTGGTTGTCATAGAAATCCGGCTGGATGCACGACACGTGGCGTGTATGTGAGGTGCTCCACCTAGTGCATGAATCTGCACATCATATACATGCCACGTGTCGTGCATCCAACAAGAATGCACCATTTGGGAATACTATATGGACAAAACCTAGAAATCCTGCATCTCCATACCAAACTTTATTGGACTGACTCTCATATCTGCATGAAGTGCGTGTAATAATTTCGCATAGTTTTAAATTATTTTTACGATATTTTTAATTTTTCAATATTTTTTTATGACATTAATTTTTAAAAGCATCCATACTGCTTTCAAAGTCAGTGACCCATATTCTAAAAAAAACTATTTTTCGTCTATTAACACTGTTCAATTTAAAAATTCGTCAAAAAACTGATTATAGCGTAAGAGCATCCACAAACCAGATCATCAAGTTTTGATTTCTTTACTAAGTTTTGTGTTCTGCATTACAAATACTCGAAGCCATCTATGAGGATGTGCGAAGTGTGCTGCCGCACGGGGCTCATGATTTTGAGGAGCCTCAATATTTGCTTATATTATATATTATATGAGCAATATTTTGACAACTCAAATACTAGTTGGAGTCGTCAAGTCTTTTTTTAAGCCTCATCGATGGTAATATTCGTAATAATATTATAATAGTTGTGTTTTTACTCTAGAAAGAGTGTTTAAAAAAATTAATTTTTACTGATAATTGAGGTATGAGTCTTGAGGTAAAATATTAATAAATAAATTTAGTTATAAAATTTTTTATTTTAGAACAATATTTAATTATTTATATTTATCGAGAGAATTTCTATATACTTTGCATAGTGCCCATAAAATATGAGGAGGGCCCTGCAAATACGGCAACATCAGTTGTGTTCGAGACTCTTTAGTTTTATGAATAGTGTTATATCCGTGAGAGTGCGCTTTATAGGTAGTAGAGGTGTTAAATAATATTATAATAAAATATTTATAAAGCACTCGCTATAACCCTTATAAAGTAGAGGTGTCCAAGCACTCGGTACAGTCCCTACAAATGATGGGTACAATCCCTACAAAACATGAGTGTGCATTTGTGTGTAGTATTAGGGGTGAGCAGAAAAACCGACAAAAATCGATAATACCGAAAATACCGAAACCGAAAAACCGAACCAATAAGATATTGGTATGGTACGGTTCTTAAAATTTTGAAAACCGAATTATGCGGCTCGGTTCGGTTTCAGATATGGATCCCGACTTTAAAAACCGAACCGAACCGATAAAACAGATGACTATTCTGCATACTTTGTTATTTCTTTGTGCAGGTTGTTATGAATTGATGGACTTATGCTGATAGGAAATTCAAGACTGTTGTTTAATATGATATTGGACTTTTTGAATCCTTAGTTATTATCATGTTATTGAAGTAGATTTTATTTTTATTCAAGTTTTGAGTGGATTAATTATGTCCAAATCCTTCTATTTGAACTTACAATTGTCTGATTTAGCCCAAGTAGTACAATTTGGGTCTGGCGCAAGCCCAACTTAAGTGGCCCATTTAATCAGCCCATTGACGCCGAATTGCTACTGAACCGACACCGAAACAGATCACACCGAGCCGATTTAAAACTGAATCATTTCGGTACTGAAATGCTAGATGCCGATAAGATACAGTTCGGTATCAATTTTAACTAGAAACCGTACCAAACCGAACCGAGCTCGCCCCTATGTAGTATTACTCTATTCGTAATTGTGTGGTGCTCTAAGGGGGGAGGGAGTGGGGCTCGGGTAAGGGAATCGGGTACCCTTACCCGAGCGGTAACACCGCCGCCGGGGCCTCGGGTAAGGCGGGCGGTGTTCTCATTCGGCTTCTGAAGCCGATCGGTGGGGGGGGGGGGTGTTTTTTGAAAAATAATGCCGTTGTTGAACGGCTCTTTTGATTAAAAAAAAAGAAAAAAAAATTTCCCTTTAAAACCAAATAACATACACTCATTATTTTCAAATAAAACACACACTAATCTCTCAAAAACAAAAAATAATTACTAAAATGTCTTCCGATTCTTCCGAATTCGAATGCATTATTCCGTCTTCGTCCGACGAGATATCCACGGGTAGCTCGTTGCAACTTATGCTTCAAGCGGCTCAGTACCTTGAAGACACGGCAAGCTCTAGCCGAACTAGCGTAAATCGTCAACGGGAAATAGGTCTTCAAACGTTGGAGAATGATTGGTTCGTTGAAACACCAAAGTACAATGAAGAGTACTTTAAAAAAAAAATCGAATGGAGAAAAACATGTTTTTGCAAATAGTGGGCGACATTGAAGCGAGATACCCATATTTTCAAGAAGGCTACGACGCGCGTTCGAAAAAAAGTTTCACGGCGAAACAAAAAATCACTTCGGCCGTTAGGCAACTCGCAACCGGCAATCCCCCCGATGAGTATGATGAATATTTATGCATGGCTGCAAGAACGTCACGTGAAACTCTTAATTATTTTTGTGAGGCCATCATTGAGTTGTACGGTCGAGAGTACCTACGTAGGCCGACAACACACGACCTTGCTCGCATTTTGCAGGCCCATGAGGCGAAGCATCACATTCCTGGAATGCTTGGTAGCATCGACTGTACACACGTCAAATGGAAAAATTGTCCTAGACAATTGAGAGGGCAATATACGAGAGGTGACTATGGTGTTCCCACTATTATGCTTGAAGTCACCGCGTCACAAGATATGTGGATTTGGCATGCTTTTGTTGGTCCACCAGGGTCAAACAACGATATCAACGTATTGAATCAGTCTGACTTGTATCTTACAGATCGAAATGGAACGGCGATGAACAGTTCATTCAACGTGAATGGACGCTTTTACAAACGCGGCTACTATTTGACAGATGGAATCTATCCTAAGTGGTCCATATTTGTTAAAGCATACCCGTATCCAACCGACCCAAAGGAAAAGAGATTTAAGAAGTTACAAGAGGGGGCGAGAAAGGATGTCGAGCGAGCTTTTGGTGCTCTCAAAGGAAAATGGAAAACTCTCGATCGGCCTCTCCGAGCTATGACCAAAGCGAAGATTGCCAATCAGGTTCATGCGTGTGTTATTTTGCACAATATGGTTATAAAACGCGAAGGGAGGGCAATCTCACCGGTTCATATAATGGATGAGCCGGTCCAGTCAGTGTTCGACGACAATGTGATAGCGGAGTTACTAAACGAAGTTCTCCATGACCGACTTCGATATGATCTCACGGAGCACGTAGCACGTCAATACTTGCCGCATCTCGATGATTAGTGGGTTTTTTATTTTAATCTAGTTATTTTTAAGTATTATGTTATGTTTCTTTTTTTTAAGTATTATGTAATATTTTTATTTTTAATGAAATGGTATGTTTTTATGTAATGTTTTTTTTAAGTATTATGTAATGTTTTTATTTTTAATGAAATTGTATGTTTTTATTTTAATATTGTATGTGATTTCATGTATGAAAAAAAAATCGGGTATGTTTTTATGTAATGTTTTTTTTTTAAGTATTATGTACTGTTTTTATTTTTAATAAAATTGTATGTTTTTATTTTAATATTGTATGTGATTTTATGTATGAACAAAAAAAATCGGGTAGTATAGGTGACCACTCCCTCCACTTAGGGTAGTGTTAGGGTAGAATTGGGTAGTTTTGAGTTGGAGGGTTTTTATTGGATAGAGGTGATGTGGCACCTAGAGACCACTCCCTCCCCCTAACATTGTTTTCTTTCATTCCACTCATAATGTAGGCCCACCTTCTTTTGCTACACGATAAGCCTTCCGTCGGTGATTTGTTGACCTTCGTAAATTGAACTGGGATCGAAAAAGTTTTATTCTTGCGCAATGAAATCAACTGATCACTTAATTTTAATAATACGTTTATTTTTAATATATTATATTTTTTAATTTGATTTAATTCGAGGTATTTAATGAGAAATACCGCTTCAAAAAAAAAAATACTTTCCCGGTGAAGTATAACCCTCTGTCGCATGTCGGAATACGAGAATAAATGTATTTTTTTTTTTTTTAGAAAAATAACAAAAATGAAGTGGAATGTACAGTACACCTTTAAATGGGACGTGAAGAATACACCTTTTTAGCCCCCAGAATTTAAGGTCTATGTGGTAGGACGGCAATCGGACCTAATTTTGCAAAGCCTGAGTTTGATTACTGTATTACTGAGTCGAACCTGAGTTTTTAATTTTTCAAACATGTTGATGGTTCTCGGGCGGTTCCGTCCATGGAGCATCTCCTGCTAATCCATCGACACATGGCGTGTATGTGGGGTGAAGATGTTACGTCCATGATGCACTATGTGGAGCACCCCACATACACGCCATGAATTAGCAGGAGATGCACTATGTGAGGATGCTCCATGGACGGCAGTGGCGAAGCTAGAAGTTTTTCGGTGGGGGGTCGGGATCTAAATTTTTTTTTTCCTAAAGCTATTTTTCGGGTAATACCGAAATTTTGGGGGGTCGAAACCGAATATACCGAAATTTTTCTACACGAAAACTATATACCCCCTACATCGCAAAAAAAATTTCGGGCCCCCCCCCCCCGCCCCTTAATAGCTGCGCCACTGATGGACGGAACCTTCTCAGACCCTTCCTATTTTAATCGAGACTAACAAGCTTAATAAATTATTAATAAATTAAAATTATTTTAGTTTATTAAAAAATAATTATAAAAATATTTCTAAAACACATAATATATACTAAAATCTACGATTAGGTTTATAAAGTTTAATTAATAAATATTATTATTATTTTCCATTAATGTGATTATCAAAGTGATCTTATGCATTTTCTTTGGTAATCAAGCAGCTTTATAAGGGGATTCTGCTAAACTCTAAGGGCTCGTTTGCTAAGTTGTATGAGATAAAGATTGATAAGATTGACTGAGATTTCTTATATAATATAAGAAATTAATATCATATTTAGTGCGATGTATTAAATTCTCTGCAAAATATAGATATCATGGTAGTTTATTGAATTTATTAGTTGTAGTATTGTTTAATATCACCTAATACCACCTCTTAGGTGGAATACGTAATACCAAAAATCAGTATTAATTATACGGGCCCGAATTTTATCAAGGGCCCTATATTTTATACCAAACAAGATATCAAAATATATTAGATATATTATACACCTTAATCACACATAACAAACAAGCCCTAAACGTAAATTAACTATACTAAAAAATCAAAGTACTACAATAGTTGCAAGATAACTGTCGTATGAATCCACTGCTAATAAGAAAATTAATAATCAAAAGTGAAGATGCAACGGAGGAATATTGAAAAAAAGATACAATAAACAAAAAATAAATTGGGAAGCATCACAGCCCAATTCAAAGAGAACAACAACAAATATATTCTTCAAACATAATAATCCAATTCAGACATGTAAACTTGATTTCAAAACGAGAGATAAAAGCATAAACAAAAAAAAATAGGACAGTTGAAAATTTTACGTGTCGGAGTTAATTGGAGAAGACGACAACTTGTTTAAGTAGCCCGGAGAATTGTGGGAGCTTCTAGAAGAGTTTTGTCACGAGTCTGTTCACGAATTGACGAAATGAATTTCATAAAATTTGGATTTGAATAATTTCGTGTGAACTTTATTAAATAAGTTCAGATGAATTTTAATCGAGTTAAATTTGAATAGTCCATATATGATTTTTTTCCATTTGGAGCAGTATATTTGGAGTTCGAACCCACTCTCTTCTGTTAGTCAAGGCATATGTTCGGCAAAAATATATTATAAGACTTTGTTCTCTGGCTTAATTCAGCATATTTCAATTCATTTCACAGAAATTCAGTTCAGCTTAGTTGAGCTCAATTCATTTAGTTCAATTTAGTTCAGCTTTAAAATCAGTATTATTGATTATTATTATTAAATAATAATATATATAAGAATTAATATTACAAATTTTTATGTTAGTATTATTATTATATTATAATAATATAAATAGTAATAATTGTTATTGTGTATATTGTTATTTCACACGATTAATACTAGGAGATTATAATTGATATTGATTAATATTACCAATAATGTTATATAAAATTATTATTAATATTAATCTTATTATTATTATTATTGTTGTTGTTATAATAATAACAATTATTACTGATTGTTATCAAATTTTAATATTAATAATATCACTATTATCAATAATATTAAATATAATTTATAGTATTATTAATAATTTTATTACTATTATTATTAATAATATAAATATTATCAATGATATTATATATAATTTATAGTATTATTAATATTTTCTTATATTATTTTTTTATTATTATATTGTTCTAATATAAATTATTTTAATTATTTGATATATATTGTTATGTGACATTATTATTATTGTTGTTGTTATTGTAATAATATATACTATTATTGTTGCTTTTATATGTTTTTGTATAATATTATTATTATTATTATTATGTATTTATTCAATAATTTCAGTTCAGTTCGACACAATTTAATTCAGTTCAGTCCTCAACAAAATTCAGTTCGATTCAGTTTAATTTAGTTCAATTCAACAAAGTTCACCTAAAAAAGACAGAGCCTAAGTTTAACTTATAAAATAACTTATTTCGTACATCTATTTAAAAAAACGTCGGGACGTCACAAATTAACTTATTAAGGCTCTGTTCTTTTTGGCTTAATTTCAACACATTTCAGTTTATCAAAACTCAGTTCATTTTGGTTCAGCACTGTTCCGTTCAGTTCGGTTCAATTTTGTTCAGTTCAGCACTGTCCAGTTCAGTTCGGTTCAAATTTAAAATTAATATTATTATTTACTACCAGTATTATTGTTATTATCATTTATAATATAAATAATATTGTATATAATAATTATTATTATAATTTTTTATCTCATTACTTATTATTTATATTATCAATAAGTATATATACTAATTATTCTAATTATTTTATATTATTCTTATTATTATTATTATTATTGGAATAATTGTTATTGTATATATTATTTTCTAATAAGATTAATTACTAGGTGTATCATTATTGATATTAGTTAATATTATCAATAATATTATATAAAACTATTATCACTAATACTAATCTTATTGTTATTATGACTATTGTAAAATCAATATTACAATATTATTATATATTATTTGTAGTATTATTAATAATTTATTATTTTGTTGTTGTGATTGAACTAATTTTGTTGTTGTTGAATAGATTGGTATGTGATATTATTATTATTATTTATATTAGTATTAATAATAATATTATACATAATTTATTATTATTATTGTAAATGTTATATATGTTTCAGGAGAAAGTAAAAAGATTGTAAATAGAGTCAATCAATTGTATTCATAACACTGATAAAGGGACCTTTATATAGGCATTACAATGAGAGTCCTTCCATACATAGGATTCCTAGATAAGGTAAGACATCTAATAGGATCCTACTACCTCTAGAAGGATCTAGAACCTTCCATCTATATATCTACAATCGGTATTAGGTAAGACACATCACGGGAATAATAATTCCCGGAACACTCCCCCTGTGTCGAGCACTAATACAACAATGGTGCAGAAGATGTTGCCTTCGTAAAAACCTATTCCAAGCCAAAACAAAACTCCATGGAAAAAAATAAAGGCTTGATGAGGAAAAGAATGCAACACACCAACATAACATGTCGTGTATACTCCCCCTGATGTATACATAACGACTCCCCCTGATGAGTACCTCAAATCATAGGAGTCGGATGCCAAGTTGCCCTCACAACTATAACAAGGAAAAACCCAGTGGGAAAAATACCTCTTGGTCTAAGTTGAACAGAAGTACAACGCATCATTGTATGGATGTTCTCATAGGTCGCCTCGTTAAAAACCTTACCAAGTGAAAACCCAATGGGAAAAAACAAATCTTGGTCTAAGGACAAAAAGAGCGTGACACATCCAAAGTGCAGAGTCGCTAAAGACTTATCAAGTTTTCTAAAGTCTTGAACTCCATGCACTAAATCAGTCATAACTTCTTCGATTCAATAGGCATCAACGAAACTGTAAGAACTTATGAAAACTAGACACCCATAGCTTTTCATTCACATACAGTATGTAACCTAGATCGACCTGAGCAGATCACAAAGCTCTATCGAAGTTGACTCAGCAAATTACCGGACATATCATGTCCTACTTTGCAACAATAGTCATATGTCACTCAACATGATGGATGTGATCAAATGGTTGGTTTCCTTGGAAAGTAGACACAAACCTTTCCAATGGCACCAATTTTACCATTTTCCAACAAGTGAGCTGCCCTGTAGGTCATATGGGAGATAGACCAACACATTCTGGGCAGATCCAGGTATCAGTTTTCAAGTGTCCTTTTACTGAGATAGAGCGGGCTTCAAGCTTCTTGTCAATTACAGACATTGCGTGAGCGCATCCTTGGCCATCATCACAGTGGCTTTACTGGATTATTACGAATGAGTACATCGAGTCAAACATGAGTACATAATACCGTACTTTTCTCTTAAGACTGCATCATCACTTAAGTGTGCCAAGTCTTATGATGACTTCGACTAGTCATTGGGAATCATATAGGCATTACTTTATCGTCTCTTAGGGAAACCGTCCCTTAGATTGCCTTAAACCGATTGATGAATACGCATCATCAAGTGTCCCCAAGATTCTTTCATTCTTAACTTTGGATTTAGCGGAATCTCTTAGTCTCACAATAGTACATCACTATAAACCCTTAGTTTTACACGCAAAAGCTTCATATCTCTTCCAAATCAAGTATATATTTGGTATGCGTTCCCGACAATCACTTGTCGACGCGCTCCGTGGTCAGGAGCCACTTGATTTGAGTCTGATCCACCACGAGATCATTTTTATCACTTAACTTAGTTCCCCACTAAGGTAAGATTTAACCACAAGCTGCACGTCAGTTTTTGGGAAACTATCTAACTGAAAAGATAGTGGATACTATAACATCCATTACGATAGCACAACTAAGTTTCGTGTCATCGTAGTCGATTCCAGTGCGTTCATGAGAAACCTCGCGCCATGAGGTGAGTTTAACTCCTTCTCTCACTCGCTTTGACAAAGTATATGTATAGATCTTATCTTTGGAGTGTCGGTACCACTTCAACAAAGGGCTATCACTTTGTTTATACTAGAGTCGCATATGTTTCCATTTTAGGCCAAGGTTACAACATTGTAGATTTTCAACGAAGTATGGTTTGATTAAACTCACATTCCACGTCCTCATGAACCGGATTTATTCATAGAGTACTCTTTATAGATTGGCATTCATTGAGGCGTCTCCCAATGATGACTATAATCCAGAATCACATGAGACGGATGAGTTCATTTGATCAAATGATCAAGTTTCATGTACCAAACTCGCATACATTCTTAGCGAGAGTATTTATCGAACCAAGTGGCATCCCAATACTCTATGAGATCCACGACCTAGTAACACCATCTACCACAATTTGTGGTGTTACCATATCACCATTTATAGATGACGAACGTCCATGACCGGACACAATCCTTGCAGACATGTTTGCAGCATGTATTTAATCTCGTCACTTTAGGGATCTTGGTGAGACATAGTAGGGACAAACTACGACATTTCCAAGTCGTTCTACTCGAACATGATCGTTCGCATCTCCCCCTAACGACGGGAAGACTGGCTCATCAAAGTGACTTACGAGATCATCTGCCAAGGTATATTTTAAGCGGACTATGAGTGAAAGCGCATGTCATATTCATCATTTATAACTCGTCATAATGCGTTATGGTGACGCACTTTGGCACATGAACATGTGGACGATAAAGGTTTTCAGTGTTAACACAATCCAGTTAACAAAATGCATACTGTTACACTCGTAACTAAACATTTGAATGATGATAGGTATGGGTGAATATGACATGTTGACCGATGCTACATAACCGTGGCTACTGGTCTTGAGAATCCAACAAAACCGCCACCATGCACCACCGGGATCGAACATAAAGAAATGATTGAACCGATGATAGGCCGTTGGTTTTATCGAACCTCTAGTGCTTTCTTGAAGAGTTCACTCCCTTCACCAGCCCCAAACACCTCAAAATTTCGTGAGCATGTATAAACGGGTGTTTAGGATTCCAAAACCATCGACCTTGTGGTCAAAAACCGATCAAAATGACATCGAACTGGTTGTTGGGACGGCTGGTGGTATGTGAAAACTTCATTTAAGTGGTTCACCTCCTTCCAAGTCTCCAAATGACACCAAAATTTGTGAGAAGGTAGCCTTGGATGTTAGGAAGTACTTGTCAAAATTTCACTTTAAGACTTGGTCTAAAAAGTGGGTGAACCGACCTTTATAATGACTGGTCCGCAAGTTGGACAACCATAAACTCAGGTTTCATCAACTTATCAATCATTGTCAAAGGAACAACATAATATATAAATGTTATCACTTGAGTACGACCATTTATGAACACCATCATAGCATCATAAGCCACCCAGGATAATACTTATGATCATGTTTGTATAAGGACTCGGTGAAAAGGGAGGACTCAACACCATGCTTATGCGAGTCGCTACATTATTCTCTTTAGCATAGGAGGGTGTCATCTCCTAATCGTGCCAAAGAATAGGCTTTAATCAATGAACATCGCTAAGAAGGATTATTGGGGGGGTCTTTGGCGTCACATATGTTTATGAAAACAAGACGCAGATGACATAAATATCATCATCGGTCATGAGCCCTGCTCACGACTCCACCAACGTACTTTGGTGTCTTTGATCCAACTAGTTTCTTTGTTCAAAGAAAATGATGTCCATGACAATACCGTGGTATATGGATCATCAAACTGTCCAAACTCCGGACTATTAAAGCCTAAATGTGTCAATGTCCCAATACATCTTCTGGTTACCAAAACCGATGCAAGCCGGACAATATTGACTCATGAATATTTTTTCTTTTCACATATCAAATACAAGTGATGCATAAGATTTTATTTCTCACAAATCACAATGAGATGCTATGAGTGATACACTTTGGCATATATGTCATCGAGTCATAACACGGTTCAATTGTTACGGAACATATGTGACTAGAAAACGCCATTCGGCATTCAACAACTTGAGCATTATACCACTCATTGATTGTGATGACCTAGTCATCATAGTCACAATGGATTTATAAACCGAAATCCAAAAAATATCGTGTTCCTTGAAAATAGCTTAATACGCATTCAATTTCGCTTGCAAAATTTTACAAATATGAGCATAGCGAATACTCTAACAACATAGAGATTTTATACCAGATACGATCAAAATGATCTATCATATTGAGTGCATAACATGGCAAGTTTATATGCCTAAGGGGCAAAATTACGACACAAGCATGGTGTAACACTAGCATGCATACGCTCGACCTTCTTATAAGGGTGCATATTTTGGGCTTCCCCAAGGAAACTGTTTTTCAACATTTGAAAGATGATAGTTTAGCGTACAACACATACCAAGAACTGCATCATCTATGGCAAATTTGGCCAAAAAGAGGTTGAAAATTATGTATCATAAGACCACTTGCAAATTTAAGATGGGAACCAAGTTGGTTGGGACAAAAGTTAGCACAATCGCTGGAAATAAAATTCCGTGCAGCTTGACCTTTGTTCACTAAAATAGTGATAACTCACTTGTTAGGAAGGCTATGGACGAACGGTCTAATGTTCTGGAAACTAGACTTCCGTATCTTTCTATCCATATATTGTTCA
Organism: Orobanche coerulescens; assembly: GCA_033398695.1. Taxonomy (NCBI): domain Eukaryota; kingdom Viridiplantae; phylum Streptophyta; class Magnoliopsida; order Lamiales; family Orobanchaceae; genus Orobanche; species Orobanche coerulescens. Next base: position 220,272,773 of record CM065804.1, read on the forward strand.
CCACACGGATCATTAAACTCAGATCACAGTTCATGTTTTAATTGGCTGCTTTAGTATTTCCCAAGTTTAGTGAGAAAACAAGGTTGAGACCATATCCAATGGCATAAGTGTTGATGCAAAAACATGGCAGTGACAGCCATATGTGCGTTTAACGCAGCAGGGTGTTCGATTTCTTATCTCGACTGATGATCCTTTCGGTAACTCCAACTTGGTAGACTTGCAGAGAAAGTAGGAATGTCGGTACAGCTAAGGTTGTTTAAAAACCACTAATTCCGTTTGAACTTTCAAAGCATAAACAAATACCAAGGAGGATGCGCCTAGTCATGATCAAAAGTGTAAAAATCCACCAAAATGCATCAAATAAACCAAATATTTTAATTCTCAATTTACAAGTATACGTCATAATAGCCATGTTATATAGATACAACGCGGTGCATCATAATTAAGCATTTTGAACCATGAGACATAATGAATATACCATAACCAACTTGTCTTGACCATCCAATAAGATCGACTAAACATAGTCAAATGTATAAGGCACATGCCTTTACAAATACTCGGAAAAGTATTCGGACCTATAGTCATACGAACTATAATCGAGGTCAACGAATTCATGTATTTACCGCAATATGTCATTGCTTTACATGTTAAAATTCATGAGAATTACTCGTACATTCTTTCATATACCATATTGCAAGGAGACGGTACATGACTACACCCATATGCAATATTTTACTTTAATAAGATGAAAGATGGAGTTTTCCAAATATGGGATTTGGTCAAGACCAACGTGGTGGTCGCTCAATTCAACGTGACAAATCCGTCACAAATCGATTTTAACCACGACATATATGTCGAAATCGATGTTTGTCCCATTTGTACGTCACATTCCGTGACTAATCATGAATAAGTGATAACTTTACCGTTACCGACAATGTTCGTTTTGTTTAATTGTTTGTTTAAAATCGACAAAACGGCGATGTCAAATCGCACCCAAACCGTGGTGTATGCAACAACCACAACTATCGACTTTCAACAATTATCCGTGACTCCCCCAGGAACGTCACACAGTTTACTTCGACATATGAGAGTGATACCACCACTCATAGTCTCATCCACCGCAAAGTAGCGTGGGAGATAAAGAACCCAAATACCGAATTCCCCAAATAAAAAAATTTCCCAAAAGAGAGGAATTGAAAAACGGGAACTTTAATAAAATCTTACGGGTACTTGATTCCATCTTTGCTTTGTTCCTTGAACGGGAGCTTCTCTCTATATGAGCAACATATTTCCATGGGTACTCCATTTTATATTTACTTTGATCCTTGAACGGGATAATAAATATGACTTCTCTCCATATTTTGCACATCATCATGAGCAACATATTTTCCTATATGCCACGTAAAGCATAAACATAGTTAGATTCATAAACATACAAGTTAATGATAAACGAATCATGAATTAGGAAAATAGAGAGTTGAGAAACGCCCGGATAGGACTACTGGGCTCGATAATTCGGCCGAAAAAGGAATCGAGGACGGCGATGCAGCAGCTCGGTATTGGATGAGGTCGGATCTCCAAATTTCCTCGAAAAAATCTACTTCTGTTCTGCAGCAGATTCTGTATTCAATACTACTCGAAATCTGATCTCCACCGTTGAATATATATATATATATATTTGTGTTGGGAAGTTTCTGCCAAAATTTCACACCGATCCGACGGTTAACGAATCGGGAAACATGATTTTGGTACGACTGCGCTGTGCAGACAATTTACACATGGAAATTCTTGTCTCTCGTTTTTTTTTTCTTTCGCATATAGTTTCATTGAGAAATATTGCTCCGAATCAGATCTTCACCGTTAAATTTGTAGTTCTTGCTACATGGTTGAGAGGGTAAACAAAAATCTGATTTGATTAAGCGGGTACTGAAAATCTAGTCGAGCTGCGACTAAATCGGATATGGAATTGGGTCTGCAACTAGAAACGGGTCAGGTCCTGGGTGGCAGGCGGTCGGACTTTTCAGGTTGAGCAGCAACGGGCCTGGTCACTCCTTCTCATGGTTCTGCATCGCGGGTTGGGCTAGTTGTTAGGATGGGATGTGCAGAGAAGAGTCGGAACCAGGTTGGAGGGGCTGGGTTCCTGGGCTTCAATAACCATAGCGGGTCCATGAATCAGAAGGTAAGTGGTGCAAAATTCGAGTACAATTCTGGCGATAGGGACATGACGGATGGGTCGTGATGGAGGCAGATCGGAGCAAGGAGATCAATAACTGGTAGCAGGTTTTTCTGCACGTAGATCGGGATAGGATTGATTCAGTCTAAATCTAGATCACAGGGTGGTCGCTGGTTGGACCTGGTGCAGGAAAGATGGCGGTTGCAGTTGGGCGGGCTACAGGCGACGGGGATTAGGGTTATCCTGGAGCGGAGGCGCGGTGGGATTGATGAAGAGGGTGGTCGGCGACTGTAGCGATCTGGGTCGGAAGGTGATGGCGGATTTATAGCGACAACGGTGCGGAAGATTGGAGAAGATGACGTCAAAAAATAGGGTTCCAGCTTCTGTTCACGGGTGATAGGATTCTCTGTTCACGGGTGGCGGCGGATGCAGGACTAGGGTTTATGCAATTTTTTTTTTTTTTTTTTTTTCGGGATTTTTCAGAAAAAAAATGGGAGGGTTTTTTCTTGCTCAGTTGGGGATTACGTGCTGACAACGTGTTTCAGGAGAAAGTAAAAAGACTGTAAATAGAGTCAATCAATTGTATTGATAGAGGGACCTTTATATAGGCATTACAATGAGAGTCCTTCCATACATAGGATTCCTAGATAAGGTAAGACATCTAATAGGATCCTACTACCTCTAGAAGGATCTAGAACCTTCCATCTATGTATCTACAATCGGTATTAGGTAAGACACATCACGAGAATAATAATTTCCGGAACAATATATATATATATATATATTGTTATCTATATTGTCAATTATTATTATTATTCTGTTTATTGTCAATTCGGAACACTCTTCTATTATCTAAATCATTATGAGTAGACTACCAAACAGTACACTCCCACCTGGCTATAATTAATATCGATAAAACTTCCCCTCTCTCTCTCTCTCTCTTTTTTTTTTTTTTTTTTCATTTATTGACATTAAAAGTAAAAGTAACGTCTTTTTCATCACTCGAGATTTTGGGAAAGTAAAAATTAGTGACGAGTGACGCCCCTTTGCCTTCTTTAATACTTGTAATGGTATCTCTCTTCACTGTACTTTCTCCTTACACACATATATCCTTGCTTCAGAGCTGCCATTATATAAATTATAAACTAGATTACAGGCTAGAATCTTGACTGTATATCTGTATACTTATGAGCAAATATCTGTTTTTTAGTGAGAGAGAGAGATATCACTAATTTTTCCTTTTATATCGAGTATTATAAAGAGCTGTTAAGATCCCAAATCAAAAGCTGTGTTTAGGGTTTTACCGCAGCTGTAAGAAGTGGGTCCATGTTTATATTATACGGTAACGGGGTTGGCATCTTCAGGCATCATATGTTAGGTAAAGACTCGATCTACAAAAGTTACTGGTTTCGTCATCTTTTTTCGTGTATTATTGAAACAGATAGACACAGTCTGCTTTATTAGTCTCAGCCACTCGCTACGCTTTTTTCTTTTTGGGCCCAAATTTGAGGCTGAAGGAGTTTGTCTTATTTCGGGTGGGGGGGGTTTGTGCTCACAAATTGTTTGATGAATTGTCAGCCTGTGTTTCTTGTACAGAAAATGAGGGAGACATAGTTTGTGGTCGTCTTGAGATTGTCTGGCGATTAAGAAAAAAAAAATGCAAGAACAGGGATGGTTTTCTGGTGGGCATGGGCATGGGCATGGGCATGGGCATGGGCATGGGCATGGGCATGGGCATGCCCATTTGAAAATATCTTGGATTAAACATCAAATCAGTCAGAGAGACAGTGTCTTAACATACCCACCTCCTCTTATGCCTGATTTCCAAAAAGAACCCAATCATACTCCATCTACACCAACCGGATCAAGAATAAGTCCAGCTGTTCTATTCATTATAGTAATTCTAGCTGTTCTCTTCTTCATCTCCGGTATTCTCCACTTGCTCGTTAGATTTCTTACCAAAACCCCTTCTTCCTCTCAGCCCAATGGAAATCTTGAAGCTTCTTCCAGCTCCGATACCCTTCAGAGACAGCTCCAGCAGCTCTTTCATCTACACGACTCCGGTTTAGATCAAGCTTTTATAGATGCGTTGCCTGTTTTCTCGTACAGGGAGGTCGTGGGTCCGAAGGAGCCCTTCGATTGTGCTGTTTGTTTGTGTGAGTTCTCGGAGACCGACCAATTGCGACTGCTACCTATGTGTAGCCATGCTTTTCACATCGATTGCATCGATACTTGGCTCCTGTCGAATTCGACGTGTCCCCTTTGTAGAGGGGCTCTTTTCAATCCCGGATTTTCATCGGAAGACCCGATTTTTGACTACAATGATTTTAGGGAAGGAGATGGAAACCCCAGTCGCGGAGATAATCAATTATCCATTGCTCGGAAAAGGGTTGAAATTGAGGAAGTTGTACGGAAGGGTGTTTTTCATGTCAGGCTCGGGAAGTTCCGTAAATTGAATGAAAATGAAGGTGGGGATGTAGGAGAAACTAGCAGTAGTAGATTGGATGCAAGAAGGTGTTATTCGATGGGTTCTTATCAGTACGTGGTTGGCGATGCTAATCTTAAGGTGGCCTTGAGTCGAGATCGAGGTAAATGTGAGCTTGTTAAAGGAACAGGTGAATCTTGTAATGGTTCGGCCGATTCGAGTACAGAGGGGAAGAAAATAAGCATCGGTACAAAGACCGATAGCTATTCCGTTTCCAAGATTTGGTTGTGGTCGAAAAAGGGGAAATTTGCAAGCTCTTCGGATGCCCAATTGGAGAATCATTCCTCTCCTCCTAATTTGGATTTATCATGGATGCATAGAACAGAGGGCATCTGAAAGGTGCCGTACATTTATATATATATTTTTCTTATTCATCGAGTAATTATATAATGGCTATATAATTGGTGAATGAATGTTTGTTTCAGTTTATTGTGTCTTGTTAATATTACAGGTCATAGTTTGGACATTTTGATGATTGTTGGTTACATAAGATTCTGTTCATCTTTTGAATGGATGTGCTTCTGATACATATTGTTAGAGAAAGATCAAATGACATGACTGAGATCTGGAATGTGAATTTGTTTTCTTATAATGCACTACAAACAGGATGATTTTTATAATATCAGATTCCGTGGACTATATCAATTATCTCAATTCATAGTCGTTTCGTGATATTTTTCATGCTGTATGAAAATTTAAAACGGTGATAATTTTGAAATTTCGTCTGAGCGAAGGGTTTCCGGTGTAAAATATTCTTTCTTTAACAGCTCCGCTTTCTCATTACTGCCATGTGCACGAACTGATCAGTGTCTTGTCGGGTTCTGCTGACGTACAACCAGATCCTCCCAGGTAAAGAGAACATGAAGTCCTCCCCCCTAATCGAACCCACACGGATGATATTCAGTATGAGGTCCTGTCAAATGCTGCTTAATTATAGCGTATATGCCCGGGAAAGATTTTTGAAATGGAGGCAAGAGGGATAGAACCCCTACCTCCACCCACATGAGTGTGGCCAACTGGGCTAAGCCGGTTGGTTAAGATCTATGTAGCACGGACACGGACACGGACACGGACACGGACACGGGGACACGGAAAAACTCCAAAAAATAGGACTCGTACACGGCATAGGACTCGGCAAATTAAATAATATAAAAAATATATATATAATAGTAGAATCAATAGAAAATCATCACAATAACAAGACTTTCATAAACCATGAGTTCATCACACACAAAAAAAGGTTCAAACAATCATAATACATCCATCAAACTGAAAATGATAGCAATAATTTCAAAAAAAAAATAATGAAACAAAGATAATGACATATTGTTCTTCAAGAAAATAAATGCTCAATCTTCATCAACTTCAAGGTTTTCATCCATGTTTTCGACCTCATCTCTTGTAAATAACATTGCTTCCATTTCCGGTTCATCAAGTGAGAGATTTGCCACCTCAAGTATTCCAACACCATCCATAGTATCAAATGCATCACCACCAACATCCCACATTCTACTTTCACCCGTAGAATATTGTGGAGATTTCCTCGACAAAAGTCGTAAATTTGAATGAACAAATACCAAGTCTTCTCCTCGTTGTGGGGTGATCTTGTTTCTAATTAAAGAGTTAATGAAACTATATGTACTCCATTTCCTCTCACAACACGATGACGAAGATGGTTGACCAAGCAATTTCAAAGCCACATTCTGGAGTAAAGGTGTTGAAGAACCATGTGTCACCCACCATAAGTCTGGATCCATCAATCCTCTATCACTAACAGAATCAGAATTGGCAAACTCTCTTAGAGCTGCAGAAAATTTGGCAAACTCCGTATTGACTTGCCTACGTTCAATCTCATTAGGAAAATATCTTTCCAAACACTTCAATCTCATAGCAGAAATCTCATCATCTTTGTGGGGGGGAACATGTAGGGGAGATTCATCAAGCCATTGAACGCTATAGTACCTACATAATTATACATTGTATTATTAAACTAAAGTTACTAAACTAACTACTAAAACTAACGATGTGTAAATTAAAAAAATGAAAGTGAGAAAGTAAAGAATTTATCACCTTGGATTCAAAGAGTGTGCCAAACAATGTAGAGGTGTGTTACTTTTTGTCCATCGATCTACTAATATTAGGTGCACAACGTTGTAAAAACCAGAAAACTCGTGATCAGACTTTCCTTCATGGCGGTAGATAACAATCTTCACCCTCTCAATCATAGTATTCCACATATCATAAATCAAATGAAGACAAGGCTTGTCGGTATCCGCTTTTCTTAGCATGTCATAGATAGGCTCCGTGAAAGCAAGAATATAATCTATCTTATCCCACCACAAATCATCCAAAATCTTCTCTTTTACTTGTGCGGCTTTAAGAACATCATCTTTTTTGTAATTTGCCCAGTCAGGACTTATCACCATACTTAAGAGACTTTGTTTAATTGTCCTAAATCTCTTAAGCATGATAATACTCGAAGCAAATCGGGTCTCTGCCACTGAAAGCATCTTGATGCGAATGTTCATTGAACATTGACAATCTCATATTATGATTCACTATGAAGATCTTAACCGACATCGCATCTCCTATGATTTACGTAATCCAGTGACATTCTTGAAATGTTTCGCATTTGATTCGAATTCTTTGCGCACATATATTTTTAAGAGCAAGGTTGAGGGTGTGCACGACACATGGAGTCCAGAAAATGTGGGGAAACCGACTCTCAATCAACAAACCAGCTCCTCTACACCTTTGGTGCATTATCGCAATAACTTGGACAACACTCGGTGTCCAACTAATTAATGCACTCCTTAAGTAACTTAGCAATGAAGATTTTGTCTTTATATTCGCCTTCACAATTAATTGCTTTCAAGAACATAGGACCACTTTCACAGCGGCCATCAAATTAATAATCGGTCTCCTTTGAGAATCCGTCCACCGTCACTTGTGAGACTCACGCCTTTCTCCTTCCATGAATTCTTAAGAGGAATTAGACGGCTCTCAACGTGTGCTCTCTCTTTAATCAACAATGAATTTCTCGGTGAGTTGTAACCGGAGGGACATAACCAGAAAGATGTTTGCTATTGGCGGCTTTTGTGTACGAACTCACATAGTATGGATTCTTTGCTAGATTAAATGCAGCACCACTTGAATAAAACATCCTAGCAATCTCACTATCCAACTCATGCCGAGCTTCAAGATTAAATGCTTTCTCTAAAGGGAGTCACACGAGACTTTTTCCTTTTTGATAAAAGAGGCTCAAATGCCGATTGTCTCATTGTGCTTGGAGTTGAAGCACTGGATGAACAACTCTTGCTTCTACTTGATGGTGGTAATGAAACTTGGCGAGCTTTTGAATTTTGCACCATTAAATCATAACCATCAGATTCTCTTTTCATGTTCATTAAATCAGTTGAAGTCACCTTAGAGCACTTTGAAACACCCATGTTAGCAATTTTCAGCAAATGTCCCTTAACTCTTGAATATGATCCCGTAACACACAATCCACAATAGTTACACACAAACTTCACATTTCCTCCCTTCCCAATTTTTTCTTGCACTTTTACATACTTCCATAGGGGCGGTTTATTTGTTGTTCCTTCATCTTGACTCATTCTAAAAATTAATTAAAAAAAATAATTAGTTTTCAAACCTGCTGGAATAAAAAAAGTTGACACTTTTACTGACTCCTTCAGTGCACAGTGCACACATCGAATGCATACAAACCAATTAAAAAATTTGCTTTCAATTTGCACAGTGCACGATTACGATTCACTTTTTTTGCGGTGCGAGCAAGAAATCAACGGAAAAAATGAGAAATAAAAGATAAGAGAAGACTAACTGCTTTGGAAAGCCGGCCCGCGACGAGATGGAGGTGAGTCGCGTCGGTTCGTCGCGTCGGACCTAGGGTTCGCGTCGGACTTGTGTCGCGATTGGCCTAGGGTTGGTCTGTCGCCCTCTTCTTTCCTGTTTTCTTTTTCTCTTCTGTTTCCCGTTTTCTTTTTTCTTTTTTTTTTTAATTTTATTGCTGTCCAGCCCGTCCCCTTTTGTAATCCAAAAAAAAAAAAAACCCAAAAAAATACAACCGCGCGTCCGAACCGTGTCCCCGCCGCGTCCCAAACGCGTCCAAAATGCCACGTCAGCAGGACGCGGTCCGACCGCGTCGGACACGCACCCGAGCCGCGTCCGCGGCGAGTCCGAGTCCAAAACGCACTGGACTCGGACACTCTTCCTCTCCAGACGAGTCCGTGCTTTAGAGGTTAAGATTATGCTATTATAATTGTATAGATCTTGAATCTTGGATCACTAAAAGAAATTTATCAAATTTGAAGTGCATGCATGCTGGCTTAGAGTTGTTAACCGTACTTCTACTTTCCCATGTTTTCTTCTTCTTTTATCTCCAATTATTGTTTTCAATGAGGCATATACTATACGCTTTACAGACGCTCCTAAACTATTCGAACCGTCGACTTCGATTCTGAACCGTGGGTTTGAGGTTTCCTAAACATCGAACTGAAACCGAACTGTCGATTCTGGTTCAGTTTGGTTCGGAACCGGAAGTTGTCGGTTTGGCCTGACATTTTATTTTTTATTTTTATTCCTTTTTTTTTCAAATCTGATTTTTGACGTTTTTTTTTTTTTTTCAAATTTGATTTTTTGAGTCTTTTCGAGTGCAAAGTTGAAAAAGTGAATACAAGGCAGACGAATTGGTAAGTAGTGCGGGGATGAAACCATTAACCCTGCTCGGGCCCAGTAAGCACGGGCCTGTAACCCAAGCGGGGGACAATGAGGCGATTAGGTCATGCTGGCAAACTTATCTCTAGATCGGGGTGAGCTCGAGCCTCTTGGGGGTACTCAGGACAGGGGACAATCCCCTCGTGTGCGTGTGTGGAAAAAAAAATTGGTAAGCAGTGGGAGGAGGGAGAATAGAAATTAATTCAGATACTCATAGGTAAAATATAAATTTTTAATTTTAAATATTCGAAGTAAGTTGACTATTTATCTCATTCTTAGGAACCAAAGTATTCATAGTTCACAAACTGGGGTAAAAGAAATTGGGCTTGGTTTTAATTCAAATAGTTGAAGTTTAAAATTGAAGTATAATTTTAAATATTTAAATTAAATTGCTTACATATCTCCTTATCTCCACTCAATGCTTGTTTGAAGGAGATGAATGACGTCGAGCGTCTAGTATCTCCTTTGTGACAACCACTGTAACTAGATAAAGTTCGATCTTCTTGGACCACCAACTCAAACTATCGAAGAAGCTGTCCTCTTTTGCGATTCAACATTCGGAGTATGTTGCTTATGTATCCCATTCCTTGAAATCAAAGTCTTGGTAGTCCACAAATTTTCATTGGGTGGTAAAAGAAATTGAACTTTGGCTTAAGTCAAATAGTCAAACTTAAAGTTGAAATTTTAATTGTAGATATTTGAATTAAGTTACGTATCCCTTATCTTATGAATCAAAGCCTATGTAATTCATTTCCCTTAACCTTACCTTATGGAGGTCAGACTCACTTGTCGCTAGAGCTAATATCATATCTGACGCTTTCTTCGCTTTCATCGAAATTACTTTGTCGGCTAGTCCGGCTTTCACCCAATCGTGAAGCAATGTTTTGAGCTTCTAGATTTTCACGTGTTAATCTAGAATGTTGTTCATCCAAAATGTTCGCCCCCTTCACTGAATGCTTGTTCGGCGAGACGGCTAGTATCTCCTTTGCGACAACGACTGAAATAAGATAAAGTTTGGTCCTCGTGAACCACCAGCTCAAATATAAAACATTTCAAAAGTCATAATATATTTCTTACTTATTTTTTTTGTCCATTAAATGATTATTCTTATGTATGTACTTCCTCTCTTTCATACTGTATTTTGCTTTTCGAGATGAAACTTTGATTATGAATAACTTTTTACATATACTATGAAGAAATATCAGAGTAATATTATGAAAAAAAAATATTATAATAATAAATTCAGTGATGTAATTTTCATATCTATTGGTTCAGTATTTAAAAAATTGTCAAAGTCAAATAATGAAAATAATTAAACAGTATATAAATTGAACGGGAGTAAAAAAAAAGTAGAAGTTTGAGGTATAATATATAAATAATTTATCTCGCTAATTAACTACCACTCGAGCCAAAATTATATTTCGAAAATGGACATTTTTACAATGTACGCTACATGGTGATTGGTAAATTCAGTCCCATATATATATATATATATATATATATATATATATATATATATATATATATATATTCTCAAACAAGCAAAGCATAAACCACCTTCATCCACTCAAGTTATGATCCTTCACAAATTAACACAACATACATATGTTGGGTGTCCTTTGTTGAATCAAGCTTTAACATTTCAAAAACTCATTCTCAATGATATTAATAAAATATATTGTTTAAAAACTAATTCTTTCAAACGGGCAACAAGCTGCGCCGCTAGACCTTTCTGAATGGCAAAACTAATTCTTTTAAAAAACAACCTCAATCGATCTTGGGGTCATAATATTACTATGCATGACCTTTTGGATTCTTTTTACGAGCTCCACGACCTCTGGTGCAAGAAAACCAAATGTATTAAACGCGAATGGTATAAACACATGTTGATTTTCCATACACGATTTCTCATGTTTGGCTACTTTGCATGAAGCAGCTTTTAAAGCGGCTTGCCCCACTCTGAAACCCCCATTTCTTAGTCCCGCAAGAGGAGAAACCCCTGTCAGATCCACACAAGCGTGCTTCCCTCTCTCCCATCCAAAAATCAAAACATCAGCCGGTCTAAGTGTTGATCTTCCTTCCAATGGGTCCGTCAAGAAGTTCACAGGTGCTTCTTTCTTGGCGGAAACTCCGGCATGCCTAAAAACATCAAAGGGAACGTCCCTCACCATATCGTGTCGATACTTGAAACCTGGGAGCTCTCTACAATGTACTGCATGCTCTCCAAAAGAGTCCAAACCTGCCTTCCGACAGACTGGATATGTCTCATCAATCGGGAATATGGGAATCATGAGGCGATACTTAAGGATAGTACGATACTCCATGGGTGACATGTGTTGTCCAAGACCCTCTATAGGGATAGCTAAATGAAAATCCTGAGCATGTGGTGCTTGTAGACACTAAAAAACGGCTTTCTGTCTGACAGTCATGTCGAAGTGTACGTCCATATCCTGGGCAATTTTGCTAAAAAGGGCACTCTCCAACGCATGTTGGGCTTTCTGTGGGGCGGTGTCCTTATTAGTGAAATCGCCAAAATCAAAGCTCGGAATCGTATCACGAAGACAAGGCAAAGCACAATCATAATACACGTCCATACTATATATACCACTGTGCCGTAAGATGTGGTCTTGTAACACCCAAGATTGGGCCCTGGATGCGAGAAAGGCATATGATGAAGCCTCTACAAGCGAGTACAAGCCCAAACCACCAAACCTAATGGGTAGAGTGGCAAGTCGCCACTGGATATCTCAAAAAAAAGGACCTCCACAAACAACAACGTCCTCAATCGACCCCCGTAATCCTCCATCAAGAAACAATGTCGCCTCTTGCATATGTATGGGTTGGCATGTCCTCAAGCCAAATAAAAGTTTCGCAATACCCATGCACGATCGACGCAAAAGAAGCTCACTCTGCGGATCACATAACTGTGGTAGACCATATATGCTTGTCTCCCACATATAACCGCGCTGCCTATCCTTATAGGAATTCAACCCACAAGGAAATAGAAGGGCACCTCAACCTGATATCATGAAGTAAGGCTGATCTATCCACAAGATTAAAAGCATTTGAGAAACCCACAATAAGCATTGCAAGAAACCCATCGGCATGACACTCATTCAAGACTCTGTTGACGCTATGCAATACAGCCTCAGCACCACCCGACACGCTGACCCCAAACTGAAAATCATTGAGGTACTTTGCCATTTCTTTACCAACACCTTTCATGGCAACCTTGGAAACCAGACGCCTCCATGTAGTGCCCACTGCAATAGGCCGGATCCCATTGTTGGGTTTTAGGAGCGGTGTAAGAGGAGCAGAAGCAACAAACTCAGCCAAACTTGATGGACACATTCCCCCTAACCATAGATTAACGACTGCGGTGATGGCACGTAAAAGATATATGGCTATGGCAGACCCCTCTCCACATAGGGCATCCAAAATGTATTGCGCCCTCAAAACATGATCATGGCCACCCTGCCGAGATGTATTCTAGGTCTCTTGATTATTTGCTTGATGTCAAAGCTCGCCCGATCAATACATGCCACGTCAAAATGTAATCACCCCCTTCCTAGAAGCCAAGGATGATGAACTCATGGCTCTTGAAGTTACATATCAAGAATTCTGATCCAAGATTCGCTTGTCAATGGATTGCACGATTAATTAAAAAATCTCTGTGCTTGTGTTACGTGATCGTGAGTGCACTTACACTTATATCTATTCGATATCGTTCTTTTAATGTTCACTAATATTTATGATTTTTTGAAAGAAAAATACTTGGTACAACTCCGTCCTTTTTTTTGGGAGGGGAAAGTAGGGACAAAGTTAGGATGTTAGGTGTGGGTAGGGGTGTATTTCGAACCGAACGAACCGAACGGTGGAAATAGAAGGGCACCTCAACCTGATATCATGAAGTAAGGCTGATCTATCCACAAGATTAAAAGCATTTGAGAAACCCACAATAAGCATTGCAAGAAACCCATCGGCATGACACTCATTCAAGACTCTGTTGACGCTATGCAATACAGCCTCAGCACCACCCGACACGCTGACCCCAAACTGAAAATCATTGAGGTACTTTGCCATTTCTTTACCAACACCTTTCATGGCAACCTTGGAAACCAGACGCCTCCATGTAGTGCCCACTGCAATAGGCCGGATCCCATTGTTGGGTTTTAGGAGCGGTGTAAGAGGAGCAGAAGCAACAAACTCAGCCAAACTTGATGGACACATTCCCCCTAACCATAGATTAACGACTGCGGTGATGGCACGTAAAAGATATATGGCTATGGCAGACCCCTCTCCACATAGGGCATCCAAAATGTATTGCGCCCTCAAAACATGATCATGGCCACCCTGCCGAGATGTATTCTAGGTCTCTTGATTATTTGCTTGATGTCAAAGCTCGCCCGATCAATACATGCCACGTCAAAATGTAATCACCCCCTTCCTAGAAGCCAAGGATGATGAACTCATGGCTCTTGAAGTTACATATCAAGAATTCTGATCCAAGATTCGCTTGTCAATGGATTGCACGATTAATTAAAAAATCTCTGTGCTTGTGTTACGTGATCGTGAGTGCACTTACACTTATATCTATTCGATATCGTTCTTTTAATGTTCACTAATATTTATGATTTTTTGAAAGAAAAATACTTGGTACAACTCCGTCCTTTTTTTTGGGAGGGGAAAGTAGGGACAAAGTTAGGATGTTAGGTGTGGGTAGGGGTGTATTTCGAACCGAACGAACCGAACGGTGGAAATAGAAGGGCACCTCAACCTGATATCATGAAGTAAGGCTGATCTATCCACAAGATTAAAAGCATTTGAGAAACCCACAATAAGCATTGCAAGAAACCCATCGGCATGACACTCATTCAAGACTCTGTTGACGCTATGCAATACAGCCTCAGCACCACCCGACACGCTGACCCCAAACAGAAAATCATTGAGGTACTTTGCCATTTCTTTACCAACACCTTTCATGGCAACCTTGGAAACCAGACGCCTCCATGTAGTGCCCACTGCAATAGGCCGGATCCCATTGTTGGGTTTTAGGAGCGGTGTAAGAGGAGCAGAAGCAACAAACTCAGCCAAACTTGATGGACACATTCCCCCTAACCATAGATTAACGACTGCGGTGATGGCACGTAAAAGATATATGGCTATGGCAGACCCCTCTCCACATAGGGCATCCAAAATGTATTGCGCCCTCAAAACATGATCATGGCCACCCTGCCGAGATGTATTCTAGGTCTCTTGATTATTTGCTTGATGTCAAAGCTCGCCCGATCAATACATGCCACGTCAAAATGTAATCACCCCCTTCCTAGAAGCCAAGGATGATGAACTCATGGCTCTTGAAGTTACATATCAAGAATTCTGATCCAAGATTCGCTTGTCAATGGATTGCACGATTAATTAAAAAATCTCTGTGCTTGTGTTACGTGATCGTGAGTGCACTTACACTTATATCTATTCGATATCGTTCTTTTAATGTTCACTAATATTTATGATTTTTTGAAAGAAAAATACTTGGTACAACTCCGTCCTTTTTTTTGGGAGGGGAAAGTAGGGACAAAGTTAGGATGTTAGGTGTGGCGTGTGGGGTGCAAGAAATAATTATTATATGTATCGGGGGAGATCAAATTTGGAGGGCAAATTCTTACAAATTTATATATGAATAAAAAAATATTACTATATTTAGACATATTTTCCAAAATTTTGAAGGACGGTTCCCCTCTTGTACCTTGGAATTAGATTCATAAGTGAAAGGGAAGATATATTTGTTGGTACTTGGTAATACCATAGTATCATGTTATGGCATCCCGTAGGCGGTGGGTACTTTTCAAAAGTGAAATGTGCATATTTTGAGGGACAGACTAAAATAGCAAAATTAGCATACTTATAAGGGACGAAGGAGGTATTATTTTAAATGATTTTAATTAAAAAATATTATACATAATAATAATAATTATTATTGTTATAAATATTTATACTAATATTATTATGATTAAAATTATTACTAAAAGTTCACCACTTTTCAGTTCAGTTAAGTTTAGTAAAATTAAGTCCAATTCAACTCAAGTTAAAAAAAAAGGCCTTACTAGATCATGGACTTGCTCGATGCTAGGTAATACAAGGTTCATCACCCATTTTACAGGTCCGAATCTAGCATATAACAAATTCTCGTTGAAATATTTTTGGAGGTTAATTCTAAGATTTAAATCATGCGGCATTGTCTGTTGCATTCTTCCCGGGTTCATGTCTCGCTTTATCAGGGGCAATCCTAGGAGCCGAGAGTGTCACCTCGAAGAGTAGTCAAGTTTAATTATGGAACATCTACACAACGCACTACCACCACAAATCGGGGTGGGTGAGGAAATGTGGCTTTCGAACTGAACTGAACTGAATGAGATTGAACTGAATTGGACTGAATGAAGCTGAACTGAACTGAAGTGAACTGAATGAAGCCAAATTTAATTGAACTAAATGGAGCTGAAGGAACTTAACTTAAAGTAATTGATAAATAGATAAGAAATTAATAATAATAATATCAATGATATTAATATTTATAAAATCAATAAATAATAATAATAAATAATAAATGATAATCTGATAAATAATCATTAATATTAACAAAACAAATACTTTTAAAACAAATATTAACGAAAAGAAAGCCAAAATTATATAAGGCAAAATATATAAAATATATTTATATACTATATTTAATATAAAATACATAAGGAATATATTTTATATTTATCTAATCTTAAATAATAATAATAATAAATGATAAGCTAATAAATAATAATTAATATTAATAAAACCAAAAATTTTAAAATAAATATTAACAAAATAAACACCAAAAATATATATTGCAAAATATAAAAAATATATCTATATGCTATATTTAATATAAAATACATAAGGAATTAATATAAAAAACCCACGTATAGTGTACGACTTACAATAATTGAAAAAATATAGAAGTTAGTGCAGGATAATACAGGGTAGATGGAGCAAATTTATGAAGAAGGAGAAATTGAAGTTGGTAATAGTAGTTAATATTCAATAAATATTATTATTTTGCCCCATAGTTCAAGTATGAAATTGTGTAATAAAAAATATGTTGTTTCAACAATGACAAGTATTATTATTAGCAATAATAATAATTAGTAATAATAATGATATTAATTATAATAATATTAACGAAAATGATCAAATAATAATATTTAATAATTAACTCAATGAATTAAACTTAATATTTATATATATTAAAAGAATATAGTCATTTGGGAAGGAGATTTTCCGCCCAAATTTTGTAGGTATATTGGCGGTTTTTGTTTAATAAAACTGTTGCAAAAAAATTAAAGAAAAAATAAGTGTAATGGCGGTTTTTTAATAAAATCGTTGCAAAAAAATCAATAAAAAAAATAATAAAAGCAATAAATTTGAAGATAAAAATACGGGATTTCCCGCCCAAATTATAGTTAGTATATAGTAGGTCTAATGACGGTTTTATGAATAAAACCGTCGCAAAAAAAAATCTTTATATATATATTAAAAGAATATAGTCATTTGGGAAGGAGATTTCCCACCCAAATTTAGTAGGTATAATGTCGGGGTTTTTTTTAATAAAACTGTTTCAAAAAAATTAAAGAAAAAATAAGTGTAATGACGTTTTTTTTAATAAAACCGTTGCAAAAAAATTAAAGAAAAAAATTAATAAAAATAATAAATTTGAAGATAAAAATATGGGATTTCCCACCCAAATTATAGTTAGTGTATAGTAGGTCTAATGGCGGTTTTATGAATAAAACCGTCGCAAAAAAATTAAAAAAAAAATTAAAAAAAGCAATAAATTTGAAGATAAAAATATAGAACTTGATTACAATAAATCATCACAGCCACAGTCTTCACTAGCAGGTTATTGTATAGTAGTTGCAATGACAGTTTACGAAAAAACTGCCCCATTAAAATTGGTGATTTTTTAGAATTGGCGGTTTTATTAGGAGTGGCGGTTCAACAAAAAATTGTTTATGTCTTCCTATCCACAACAATTGTCCACTAGTTTAGTCACTAACATAAAACTACCTTATAATCGGCATATTAAAACGGAAAACAGTATAAAAGAAGCCCCCAACCAAGAAATATACATCAGCTCCATTCCATTCTTCCTATAGTTGCAGAAACGATCACCATAGAAATGTATTAACAAAAGATAGCATCATGCCGATTTGGAGCAGTATAAGAGATATGGAACCCAGAAATTTCGGATGGAGCATGAGATTGCGTCTGGCCAGATCATACGATGTGCTTGATTTTGCTGGGGGAGACATAAAAACAGTTGAATGCATATTTCACGATGTAAACAGTAAGATTATATTATATTGTGATTATGTTTACCATATATAAAGATGTCTCTCATTTACTTGATGCAACACTGTGTAATTATTTTTATTTATAGGGAGACATGATCCATGCTCAAATAAAAAAA
The DNA here is from genome assembly GCA_033398695.1 of Orobanche coerulescens. Taxonomy (NCBI): domain Eukaryota; kingdom Viridiplantae; phylum Streptophyta; class Magnoliopsida; order Lamiales; family Orobanchaceae; genus Orobanche; species Orobanche coerulescens. Next base: position 220,290,665 of record CM065804.1, read on the forward strand.
CCATGGGTTTCGAAGCACAGGCCTAAATTTTTGGTTGCCTTACATGATATGCCATATCCAACAACTCATGCACCCTTCATGATCAACATTTGTGGATGAACTCTCATTTATGAAGATCCGAAAGAAGAATTCCAAATTTGAGATTTATGCTTAAAAGCTTTGCAGATTTTTGAGACAAACACCAATATTGTCACAGGAAAACTTTACGGCAAGTTACTACAATTTCTAAATTTCAGGATAACAATATTTTTTCTACAGTCCTCATGATTTTTTGATACAAGACATCGAGGATCCTATCCCATCAATTGTTGAGAGCACATATTCATCATTTGGCATTTAACTGAAGATTCGTCTTACTTTCAAGAAAGGGCGATTTTGGCACCTACACTAAACGTCGTTGATGAAGTGAATCAGTACGTGAACACACAATTAGTTGGAAATGGACGCTTATATTTAAGTCCGGACGAACCATGTCATTCAAACAAGACAAGTGATGTCATAAATGCACTCCACACAACTGAATTTTTGAATGAAATCAGATCTTTAGGGGTTCCAAACGATGGACTTAATTTGAAAGTAGGTACTCCAGTGATGTTGCTACGAAATGTCGACCATTCAATTGGACTATGCAATGATACAAGAATGGTCGTGACAAAGCTTGGGAACCATGTCATTGAAGCTGAGATTTTAACAGGAAGTAACGCATGACATCGAACACTAATTCCTAGAATGTCGTTGACACCTTCTGATCCCAGGCTACCAATCAAATTCACAAGAAGGCAATATCCCTTGATTGTGTCATTTACAATGACCATAAATAAGAGTCAAGGTCAATATTTGACTCACGGTGGACTATTTCTAAGGAAACAAGTTTTTTTTATCACGGTCAACTATATGTATCTTTGTCAAGGGTTACTCATCCAAATGGTCTCAAAATCTTGATGAGCGACAAAGAGAACAACAAATCTACCACAACAAGAAATGTCGTCTATAGGGAGGTCTTCCGCAATTTATAAAAATCGTTATTTTCATTTATCTCGGACAATATTAAATATATCGCACTGTGTTATATTGATTTTAATATTTTTTCTATTAATTATTTAAACTCTCTCAATGTGCAAATATATCAACTATTTATCGAATTTAAACTAGAGCCCGTGCATCGCACGATGGGTATTACTAATTGAGTTGAACTGAATAAGCTGTATAGAACTGACCTTTAATAATGTTGTTGGAATTATTTTATTTTCCAAACTTTAAATCGGATAGTGAGTTATTTACTAAAGAGGTATAGTTTTAAAACATATTTACCATATATGTGTACTTTCAAACATATTTACCAAATATGTGTAGTTTTGTATTTAAGTGGGTTTTGATTGTTTTTTTTTTACTTTTTTTAAAATTATTATTTTTTTGCCTTTTTAAGCATTTTCTTGCTTTTTAAAGCTGTTTTTAAGAAAAAATATCTATAATATTAATATTAAAAGCCGGAAGTTGTTACTTAAAATTCGTAAATAAAAAAAAGATTTTGAAATTTATTTGTAAACTGTTTTAATAAAAAAACTAAAATATTATTCTACATAAAGAAATAAAAAGTTGAATAATTTTTTTAAATATAGATTTTTTTTAAAACCTGCTAGTTGTATTTTTCATAAAAAAACTATTATGTTTTTAAAAATCTAAAAGGAAGACAGATTATAGTTTAACTAAAAATCTATAATATTATAGTAAAAAATGTTATTTCTATTTTTGAATTTTGAATTTTTTAGTAAATGAAAATCTATTTTTTATTTAAAATAATATTGGAAATTCTTAATAAAAAAGGAAAAATCCTAGAAAATAAATATTTAAATACCTGAAAATTTATTAAAAGTAAAAAAATCCGAGGATAAAATTAAAATAAAATACTTTTTGTCTTATTGTTTGCATAAATAAAATAAAAAGGATGCAATGTTTGTTTTCTAGAATAAAAAATATATCTAAATTTTTTTCGTAAAAAATATTTGGATATTTTTTTATCTTTATATTTTTAGTCTAAAAATATAATAAAAGAATAAAATCAAAAAATAGTATATAAAATCTGAAAATAAGATTTTATCTAAAGTAAAAAAACAATAAAAATCCACTTAAATAGAAAACTACACCTATTTGGTAAATATATTTGAAAGTACACCTATATAGTAAATACAGTAGAAACTCGATTATTTAATAAACTCTCTAAGATAATAGTTTTGGCCGGTCCCGACTCAGGGATAGGGTGCTAAATTAATAATTCGCTAAAATTATAAGATAATACATTTTTGATAATTTCTATAGGTCCCATATAAAATATAAATTAATAATTCCTTATATATTGTACATATTATAGGAATAATTTATGAAGGTTTCTTAAAAAATTACTCAATTATATTTCTTTTTTGTTGAAATCAATTTCATCTTGAATCGCATCTCTAATTTTCCTTATCACTGTAAGAACTTCTAGTGTTGTATTACCGTATAAACCCGTGATAAATTATTGATATGATGACCGCTTTAATGTTCGCATATTTTGATTTTGTATTTATAGAAAAAATATACACTGATATATCAACACATGATGCATAATAAGATGAGAGATTGAAGGGTTATTTTAAATTGGACCCTTCATTTGATAGGTACATGCATTGTACAATAATTAAGTGAAAGTTTGAAAGTTGTTTGTAAATTAAGTATTTCATTATAAATTAATAAAATATTAATTAATATATAAATTAATAATTATTAATTTGTCGATTAATTAATAACTCTTTTAATTAATAAATTTTGATTGTCCCAACAATATTAATTTATAGAGTTTCCACTGTATGTTTTAAAATTACACCGCTTTGTTAAATAACTCTCCGATAGTTGTCTATATTTGATGCGAAAAAACCTACTATGTTTAGGTCATGGTGCCGTAAACCCAGGCAGGAGTCCAGATCATTTAATTTTGTGGTCCTATAATAATTAGACATTGTATTTATTGTGACGAGCAACTTCCAAGGCTATAGATAAGCTTGGGCTTTCTTTCTTTATTCTCATTTTTTTTTAATATCTTTTGTATTTAATTGATTTTTCGAATTCTAACACCATGCAAATAAAATATCGTAGTATTTAATTTGTATTAAATTTAATATTGAAAATTCAAAAATAACGAAACTTTCAAAAGTTCCCTTATAACCATCACGATTAGCTGTCGCCGCCGGTGAACCTCCGAACGGCCGGTGAGCTTTTCTTTCGATTGCCTGACGGCCTGTTTTTCCTGACATGTCCGAGCTACTGGAGATCGGACAACTTTTTAAGCCTCGACCAATCGACGAGTTTTTTTCTAATAGGGTAATTGGGCAATTTCATAATTTTAATTATTTACTACAATTTTGTTACTTCAACTATGAATGCTACGTGAAAAATATTTACTCCATCCGTCCCGGTAAACTTGACGCATTTGACTTTCTTCTGGTCAAATTAACAATATTTTGATCAAAAATATTTATAATTTTATAATTAACAAAATTATGAAATCATAATATTTTAAAAAATACATTTCATGATAAATCTATTTCTATTAATGTACATCATAACAAAATATATCTTTTTATAAATTTGTGGTCCAAATTAAGAAAAAATGACCCAAAAAAAGTCAAATGTGACAAACTTAATGGGACGGAAATAGTACTTGCCTATTTTTTTTTTTGAAATTATTCAAAAGTATTTATAAAATACCCTTTATTTAATTTAAAAAAACAAACATGATGATTTTTTTTGGAAGAAATAAATTCATAATCCAATAATCATCAAAAGTGTTTATACAAGACACCAACAATCAACTTCGTAGCTCTATACTGCCATCACTATCAAACATAACCTCTCTAGCAAGATTGTGAGCCATAAGATTACCATTACGCAATTTTTAAAAACACACTATTAAAGCAAGCACAGTTGATCTTCACAGCTAGGGGTGGACACGAACCGAGCTTTTGGTGTTATTGACCGTTCGTTCGTTCGGTTCGTGTTCGTGTTCGGCGAACATTACAAATAAATGTTCGAGTTCGGTTCGACATATTTTTTATTGTTCGCGTTCAGTTTGTTTGTGTTCAATTGTTCTGTTCGTTCGTTCGGTTTATTTGTGTTCAATTGTTTCTGTTCGTGCTATATATATATATATATATATATATATATATATATATATATATATATATATATATATATATATATATATATATATATATATTAATGTTCGCGAACGATTCGCGAACACCCGTCAAAATATAAAATGTTCGATGTTCGGTTGAAAATACTCGAACATGTTGGTTCAGTCAAGCGAACTCGGTGACCGATTGACCGAGTTTTTACGAGCAGGATCGCGACGTTCGGTTAAGCCTATTCACAGCCTCTATGAAATTACCCCCAGCTAGAAAACAAGGTGTTCGAGAGTTTAAGGCATTCACCACAACTAAACAATCGCTTTCGATAGCAATATCCCGCCAACCAAAAGCCAATGCGAGGTCCATTCCACATGCCACAACCAAGACTTCTGCTGTTTGCGGACAACCCATATGCTCCACTCGACGACGTCTCCAAGCTACTGTCAGCCCACTGGAATTTCGTGCAATAATACCCAATCCTGCATCTCGTTCCTTGCCCATTATTGAAGCGTCGACATTAATTTTTATAACATTTCCTTCCGGTGGCGACCAAACAGGAACGAAATCTGGGGGCCATCAAAAGAAGTACATTTATTCTCTCACTCTCCACCAAAGTAGGCCTGCCTAAAAAAAGGCCGGTCGCCGGAGGTACGCCGGCGGTGACCCGCCGGAAAACAGACCGGCGGCCTGGCATAAAAAAAAATGGTTGGTCGCCGGAGTTCCGCCTGCAGTGGCCCCCGGAAAGCAGGCCGGTGGCCTGACAGTCAAAAAAATCCAAGACTCATCATTACATTTACCAAGACTTTAACATATTATACATTTAGAAAATACGGCTCATGGGCTGCATTTGTCAGTAAATTTACTACCACGGTTCACCCTCATGTCCTTTTTACTAACATTTACCTCAGAAAACATCTTTCCAATCAATAATTAGGAAAAAAAAAAAAAAAAAAAAGACAGGAAAACAAAAAAGTAGTTAAGCTTAAGGAACACAATTCTTCTAGAAAAAGGTTAAAAACTTGATATCGAAAGCATTTATGACCAGAAAAATTTAAAATCATTATCATATATCTACTTTCTATACATTCTCACCACTAGTAGCCATGATGAGAGTAACTCGTGTAGTTATACCTAGACCTAATACTATTCTGATGGTCATAAACCGGTTCCCCATAATCAACCGCCTTTGCGACCATCGCCTCCCGACATCCGTCCTGTTCCTGTACGGCACCAAACACAATTTCATTCGTTTCATCGTCTTGCGGCTCGTAATAATTGGTATGCGGGCTCGTCGGTCGGTTCTTCTGATGATGGTGGTGGTGGTGGTGTGATTGGGCCATGTGACGTTGTGATTGCTGGTCATAACTATCCCCCTCCCATCCGTTGTAATAAGGTCGGTTCTGCTTGAATTGCCTCGTCTTTTCCATGTCCTTTGACGTGAAAGGGCGGCTTTTTCTTGGGGTAGGTTCCCGCGTCTCGATTGGTGGGGGGCCATCTTCGCGTGGAATTACGAAGCTTTCTTGAACGGGCCAAGTCCTGGACGGGTAATGGCGGGGTTGTTCCATGTGGTTGTGGATGGGCTTCTTTCTGGAACCGGCCAATAATCCAACGAAAATGTCGGTGATGGATGAGGCGGTGTTGGCGAAAAGACATCCAAATGAGCCAAATAAGCTCTCTTCTTGTTTTCCGTATTCGTTTTCGGGTGGGATTAGGGGAGGATAGACAGATTTGGGTGGGGGCCTTCCATATGGTGCCGACGTCATGCTCTTTGTATAAGATTTTGGTTCCTTCAAATTTAATTAAAAAGGAAAAAAAGAGAGTTGGTATTCAAAAAACAAAATGATTAATTATAGAAACTACCCCTGGGTTTTAGCCCAACTACAAAGATTTATATCTATGCATTTCCGTACTTACATTATCGTATGAAAGCATTGCCGAAATTCTACGTTGTAATAAAGCTAGCATATAACCAAAGAAGCAAGCTGCAGCAAGCACCGCCATGCCTGAAAAGATAACAGAACATGTTTTATTAACTGCTTTCTGATGATTGTGAATCAACGCAAGGGAAGAAAATATACGTGTTTGTGTATGTTTGTGTGTAAGAAAAAATATGCGTTACTGTATGTGTGTGATTAACCGCTTTCTGATAATTTCATAGGAAAATTTCAAGGTACCCACATGGGTACCATACCTGCATGTATATTTATCATAGTAAATGTATATGCAAGTATGGTACCCATGTTGGTACGTTAGAACTTCCCGTGTATATATACATATAATGTTTTCTTGTTTTAACCTAAATGAAGATTGTCTTCATCGTGATGGGAACAATCATCTTCGTGTAATGGTATCTCTCTAATGGCTTGATTCCCTCTATCAATGACCAAAAGAGAACAGCTACTTCCAATGTACACTACATCAAAATCATCCGAAAACTTAGCGTTTTCACTTGGGCCGTCAATGTGCCCTCCTTCTCGGCCCAATTTTCCACCCGCGATTGTTACGACTCCTGCACAAAGCCCAAAAATAAAGAGCCCGATCACAATGTGTGTTTGCATTTGTCCAAGATCAACTTGTATTTCTTCCAAGCATTTTTCAAACGAATGCTGATGGTAAGAAGTGTTAGACTTTTTTATTTTTTTTTTACCGTTATCGCTAATTTTCCTGATCGCCATATTTTTAGTGTCGGCAACATATATATTGCCATTATCATCGACCGCAAGTCCTTTCGGATGGTTCATTCTTGCTTGTCTTAGCTTCCCATCTACATGCCCCGCGTACCCATCGGCTGATCCAGCAAGCAACTTAGGTCTACTATCTGCCATTAATCGTTCATTCATTATAAAAAAACGAAGTGTGAAGATATTACCAATTTATAATATAATTTATGAGAAAAGAAAACAGCACTGCTGCAGCAAGTACAGTAAAACCTCGATAAATGAATATGATCGGGACCGGAAAAAAATATTCATTCAGCGAAATTATTCAAATATCGAAAGAAAATTTGAACATGTTATAAAGAGTTGGGACCGGAGAAAATCATTCATTTGGCGAGGTTATTCGTTTATCGAACATTCATTTATCGAGGTTTAACTGTAGTGGCTTCCTACATCCACCACAGATACCTAAGTTTTTTTTTTTTTTACTTTTAAATCACGAAATTTGGCAAAGCTGCATTTCATTTTTTTTCCCTCCTAGTTTACCTCTTGTAATGGTCGAAGATGAACTGGATTAATATTACGTTTTGAACTACAAAAATGAATTAGACAAATGCTTGGCTTGGAAAAAAACTAACTCACTAGATTGGAGTTGATAATTTATAGCTGATAACTGATGAAATTTAGTTGGAGCAACATGTTTGGCAAAACTAGTTGGTCGAGTTAGATGAAAAATATAAATGATATAAAAAGACGTGTTAATCAGTAACACTTTTAATTTTATTAACATAACTAATGTTGTAAAACACATGTTGGTATATCCCACGACGTGCTACACGGTGCAAGATACACACCAGTTGTAATTACTAGCATAATCGCAACTGGTGTATAGCATAATCACAATTGTGTATAATGAAATTACCGTGAAAATGTGACGCATCAACATAATCACAACTGATGTACCATGCACCGTAAATCATGTTGCACGGTATAATTTTCCTAAAATACACTTAGTTGGTTGGATAGGATACTTGTAACCGCTACTCCTTGTAGCTTATCGAATAAGCTAGCTTATTGATCAATAAGCTAAACATGTTACCAAACAGATATTATCTAATAAGTTGATAAAAAGTCAACCAACTGATCCAATAGGCTATGTCAACTGTCACACACACACACACACTAAACCTTGAAGCTTGGAAAACTAATGATGAACCTTTTTTTTTACTGTATTTTAGATGCAAATTTGGTTGAGGACAAGAAAAGTTACATATACTTGGAGTATGAATGTAATAAAGAATAAAGCTGTGAACTTTTTTGGTCATATGTAAAAGTACTCCACAAACTAACAAAATCCCAAATAGAGTGAGAGAGAGACAGAGAAAAAGATGTACAGAGTATCCCCAAATAAATATTCATAAAGAATGCTAAATATCATGAGTAAGAACCAAGAAAGGTAGCCTATCAATAAAAGAGTTGTAACATGCAAGTTGAGATTATGCAACATTTTTAATAATTATGAAGAACATAAACTTTATGTTATAAAATTACACCAAAAATTAAAAATTGAGTATTTTTGTTACATTTTCTTCTTCCACATTCATGTATTTTTCTTTTTCTTTTTCTTTTTAGAATAAATTAGTAAAGATTTTCGGGTTGAGATTAACTCTTTCAACGTATCTGTCCTACTAGTTCATGCAGGAATTATATCCTCACCCTAAAACTATCTTTATCAGCACAGCAACCACTCCAACCATTCAATCACTTTAATATTTTATTCATTTATCTCTCTTCCATATTATCAATATTCATCGAAAAATGATTTATAGACCTACATAATAGACCTACAAATAGGCCTACAACTATGATTGGTGAAATTAAAAATTTGATTGGTTAATATGAAGAGAGAGAAAAAGTGTTTGAAACTTGTCGAAATGTGAATGGTGTAGGCCTATTTGTAGGTCTATTATGTAAGTCTATATATCATAACTCATATTCATCTCAACCCAACCAACTCTATTTAGCAGTTTATCAAGGACCACTTCAATCATCCAATCACCCAACCACAATATTATATAAAAATTATTTTCAATTATACTAAACAATTATTTATTATTAAATTTATAATTAAAAAAATTGTAAATATTCAGGAAGAGAACGAACTAATAAAAATTGAAAATACAACAAAATAAGAACATAAATTACAATAAAATAACAAAATATACGAAAAGAAAGGAAAAGAAAAGAAATTCAAAGGTGTTGTAAAATAGAGCAAGATTGGTCTCTATTTATAAACAATGAAAAAATATAAAATTTGATATATTTTTTAATTTTTAAAAATATATTATTTAAAAGATATAATAATTTTTAATTATTTATATAAATAAAATTTGACCAACCAATAGAATTGAGACAAGTATTGTCTCAATTCTATTGGTTAATGAGAGGTGGAGAGAGAGACCACAAGGTCTCTTTGATGGAGTGGTCGAACACCAATATTATCTCCATTTCAATTTTTTTTATGGTGGTCGACCATGTTAGAAGTTTTTCCACCGATAAACATGGTCTAAGAGCACCCAACAAGATGTCCATACTCCTACATAGATATACATTTGTCATCATTATCATAAACGTAAAATCTCTCATACATTTGTGTCGTACTGTCACATCATATGAGAACACCTAGTTAAGTGCTCTTGGGGTGAGTGATACAATTTGCCCATTTCATACACCACCCGATACGAAATTGACATGCGTGAGTAAAATAATAACACAAACGGACCCGAACCTGAAAACCGGAGAACCGAACCAGGCCGAACCGGAGTCGGCCGATTCGGTTCGGTTATTTCGGAAAGAAATGTATTTCTTTTTGGTATGCTTATTTTGCACAGTTCTCGATTCCGGTCAGATGTTGTTTTATGGACAATTTGGTTAACCAAAAATATTCAAAAATTAAATAATTATAAAAAACCGAACCAAATAATCTGAACCAGTTCTCCTTCTTCACATTTTCTACCAAAACCGGACCGCTCCCGGTCCCCGGACCGATTATAGAAATTTTAGGACAGGTGATCTCAACTCGAGATTTTTTTACCAATTCCTCGCAAAAAAAAAACAGTAAAAAAAAAAAAAACTCACAGCGAGTGAAAGGAGATGAAATCTCGTAAATGTTGCTGTTTTCAGAATCCAAAACGAAAATCTCCCCAGCTGTTGAGATCTCCAGAGAGTAAGGCTCAATCCCATGCTTACTTCCATCAAACACTGTTTCAACCGTGTAACCACTTTCGAATTTCACCATCGGACGGCTGGAGACAGCTGAAAAAAAAAAATCAGATGTAAGGTGGAGACGATGAAAAAAAAAACACAGAGGAATTCCTTAATTAATTGATTATTTTTTTTTACCAGTTTTGGTGGTGGTTTTTAGCGACCACAACCGCTTGAAAATGGTGGAGACCACCTTCGTAACAACTCCACTCACAATTTCTGCAAATGTAAGAAACAAAGGGAAAAAAAAAATCAAGAGATTTTTTAAGGAAAGGAAAATAAAAAAAAAAATCGTGAAATTTCTATTTGTACTCACTTGCAGCGGGCGATGCAGAAACTGAAGAGCAACCAGCAAGAAATATCAGGAAGATCACAACAAGAATAATGCATTTTTTTTTCATTGTCCCCTTTTTACTGAGAAAAACAACAAAAATAACAGTTTTTTTTTTTATTATTACTTTCAGGAAATTGTAGAGTGTAAGCTCAACATGCTCCCCCTTTTATATGCTTACTTGTACTAAAGGCGAAATCCCCGGGGTCCTACCGGACACAGATTGACGGAGGAATTAAATCATAATGACTCAACAACCCACTAGATGGGAGGAACAGTGATTCGTGTCCACAAGGAGCTATCCTCACATTGGAGGGATAAAACTCCCATACTGCGACTACTAGAACTCAAATCTGCGTCCTTGTACCAATCTACCACCTAAAAATTAGTTGAACTGGCATGCCGACCCTTTTTATACGCTTACTGATTAACATTGTTGTATTGCGACTACTTTACTTTGGGTAATAAGTGAAAAAGGAGCACGAGATGACAGAAGAGAGAGAGAGAGAGAGTTAGGGATGCGAGTGAATCCAAACATTTCATTTGGTTCGCCAAATTCGGCGACAAAAAGTTTGAATCGGGGTTCAATTCGTCCCATCAAATATATAGTTAAATCTTAATTTTGGATTCGACTGAAATTGAAATAAATATTCGGCTTGATCCGATAATCTTGTTCTCAATCCATTCTTCATTTTCTATAAGATCGAATCGAATCCAATTTTGATTTTCATTTTTTACAAGATCGGATCGAACTGTTTCAGAACGTTCGATCCGAAATACCAAACAAATAATGAACCCAAAAAGGGGTTTCGAACCCGAATCGAACCTTTGTTTTTGATATTCGGCCTAATCGAGCCGAATCGAATATGTCTAAAAGGAAAATCGAGCGGAGCCGAATTCAGTGAAAATTCGGTATGATTCGACTCGATAACAACCCTAGTAATAAGGAGATGCGCTCGAGGTGAATTGAATGGCGGATTACCCATGTTTTACCAAATGGGTCCTTATTATTATGTGTAAATTAAATAATTTTAATATTTATTTATGTTTTTTTAAAAACATTTATTTATCTCCATATAAAGTAAATAATCATATGATTTCTAGTATTTTAAATTTGATGTAGATTAATATTATATGTTTTATTCGGACCGCAAATTATTCAATGCATAAGTAGTGAATTTCTAGTATTTTAACTTTTGTATGAGTTGTCTATTTAATTTACATGGAAGAATAAGTAGTGAATTTAAAAAAAAAAATGAAAAAAATAATGTGACTATCTAATTTTTATAGAAGGGACTTTGAGTTCAGTACTATGAGGGCTCACCGAGCGCGGGCCTGTAACCCAAGCGGGGGACCATGAGGCAAACAGGTCATACTGAAAACTTACTTCTAGATCGGGAGTGAGGTCGAGCCTCTTGGGAGTACTCAGGACAGGAGACAATACCCATCTTCCCTAGGAAAAAAAAAGAGTTCAATACTAAACACAATTTTTTCTTTTTGGGTGATAGAAAACGGGCGTAGCCCCGTGAACAACTAAGATATACAGTAAAAAATGTAAAAATTATAAAATTCGATAAGATAATAACATAATATTCTCTCCCGTTCACCGAAGTTGTTATGTTATCTTTTTCGGTCCCGTCCACCGTTACGTTTCCTTTTCGCGACAACTTTATTACTCACAGAACTTTATATAATATATTTTTATCATCACTTTACACTTCAACCTCACCTAAAACTCCGTGTCCAAAAGAAACATAACAACTTCGGTGAACGGGAGGGAGTAATTTTTTGTAGATTCCCTTTATAAATATAAGTGTTAATTACATAAATCGTCCTTGTGGTTTGTCGGGTTTCACATGTTTAGTCCCTATACTTTTTTTCAGCGGGTCATGTCCTTGTGGTTTTTGATCCGTTACGGGTTTAGTCCTTGTGGTTTGTCGGGTTTCACAGGTTTAGTCCCTATACTTTTTTTTCAGCGGGTCATGTCCTTGTGGTTTTTGATCCGTTACGGGTTTAGTCCTTTGACCAATAATTCTGTTAGTTGATCGTTAATTTGAAGGGTATTTTCGCTTTTTCATATTTTTTATTATTATTATTATTATTATTATTATTTGAGTACGTTGTAATAAGCTCTTTATTTTATGATTATCTTATACATATAAAGATCGAGTCCTTAAATTTATTGTGGAGTCTTAATGACTCCAATTTTTATGTCTTAATTATTATGGAGTCTTAAAGCTTCAACTCATTATTTTTAACATCCGAATTTAATACACAACCATCAATACAAGAAAATCAAAAGACCATAAAACACAAATAACCAAACGATTGGGACATGATAGGTTAACAGTTTCATTTCCTTATTAATCGAGGATAGTTAATTACAATCATTCATAAGTTACATGGAATGGGGCCTATAAATAACACATACATTTCTTTAGCTTGCCACACCTCCGAATTGATATTAAAGGCTTGAATTACTGAAAATAAGCACAACATGTTTGATTGGTAAAGTTTTATCTATTTTATCTTATCTTATATGGCGGTTGGTTTTTACAAAAATCCATGAAACATACGTAGTTGGGGATGCACCTGTTGCAAATGGTGCCAAGTCGATTGGATCGGTCGAAGCTGGACTCACACCGTTGTGCAAAGATGGGTTGGTGACTCGCCAAATCCTAATAATGAGCACATGGGTAACTTCTACTCCGCGGGGTATGACCCTTTCTTTTACGTCCATCATTCAAATATCGACCGTATGTGTAAACTTTGGAAGTATTTGGGCATTATAGGGACTAAATCTGTGAAACTCGACAAACCACAAGGACTAAACCCGTAACGAATCAAAAACCACAAGGACATGACCCGCTGAAAAAAAAGTATAGAGACTAAACATGTGAAACCCGACAAACCACAAGGACTAAACCCGTAACGGATCAAAAACCACAAGGACATGACCCGCTGAAAAAAAAGTATAGGGACTAAACCTGTGAAACTCGACAAACCACAAGGACTTATGTAATTAACAAAAATCCCATTAAAACTATAAATTACTAATTCATAAATATTACACTATGTTAACGTGCTAAATTATGAATCTATTGTAATATGTTTTTTTAATTCAAATCTAATTCAATTTCATTTATAACTTTTCTAATTGTAATCTTTTTTTTTTAAATCTAATTGATTAATTACAGTGGACTTAATAGATACATGAATATATTCAATTAGTTTCAATGAATTCCTAAATTCATGACTACAAAATTGAATTGAAACAATGAATTATTAAGTACATGAATTACTCTATGTAGATATAAATAATAATTTGATACATGAATATCTTCAATAACATATAAATGAATCTATTTATTTTTAATTATTAAATATTATGTACAATTTATTTGCCCAAAATATTTTTATCAAAGTTATATTTGCTGAATTGAGAAATTTTTTGATTAATAAATTATTAATTTATCGATATATAAATCTCTAAATTTATAAAATTTCATGGTACCAAATGTATTATTTTATAGAGGTTTTAGTATATGTCAATGACATGATTAAAAAATTTTATTCTTCTTTTGGGAGTGGGGTGGGGGATTGAGGACATATTAAGAAAACCACGGTTTTTTTTTTTTTTTTTTGGGATGACCCATATTTAATCCTGGGGTTGTAGGTCCGATCCCTCATTCTTATACTCGGTTAAGTTGCAGGTTATCGCCATTGGCCGGTTTTGAGGATCTTGTTGAATAAACACACGAATCTAAATCGCGAAAGAGCGGATCTTGCGAGGATTGAACCCACGCCGCATCTGTAGCGAAAGATATCCTCTTGCTTTGCCAAATTTATGTCGCGGGGATTTCTTCTGTTTGTTATAAACATGGTGTTAGGGATCAAAGTTTATGAATATCTATATTGTTGGTTTTGTTGAGTGGTTCCTCATTAAATTAAATTGGTGGTGCAAAATAATGAGTTGAAAATTTGTACATTGATCGTAAGTATTGAAATTTCCAACAAAAATGGATTACTATTTGGGCTCCTTAATAATTGAGCAAATTTAGGGTGTTCGGTGCTTTGTGAACTAACTATTAATAACAACTACTCCCTCTATTTTTCTTTAGATGTCGTTTGACTTTTTGACACACATTTTTAGGTGCTTTGACGGTATAGTTAAAATTATTATCTTTAAATAATTTTTTTTGTGAATTAAAATTTAGATTGTATATTTTTATTCAAAAAAATAAAATTTAAAAAATAATAAATTTAACTACCCAGTCAAAGCACCTAAAAATGTGTGTGAAAAAGTCAAACGACATCTAAAGAAAAATGGAGGGAGTAATAAATTACTAATATTTACCGATAAAAAAATTAAAAAAATAATTGATCAAATTATATTTTTCAATAAAAATAAAATAATTTATTTTACCAACTTAATAAATGGCCAAATAAGTTGATGGTGTAGGATGGTAAAATATAAATTAATTTTAAATATTTACTTAGTTCTTCAATGGATGGAATGTCATTAAAAACCAACGTGAGATAAAAGATTTTAAATAAATAATAATTTAAAATTCAAGAAATATATAGATAAATGTGGAAAATAAATGATACAGAGATTTATAAAGGTTCGGCAACTTGCCTACGTCCTCTCTCATTCACTATCTTTTTCTAAAAGTTCAAGATAAACCTTTCCGCTTGTCTTTGATCGGTCTGAGGTAAGCCGTTACAATCTTATCTTCTATCGTCCAAGACAAATCGTTACAATCTTATCTTCTATCGGTCCAATATAAACCATTTCTAACTTTCTATCGGTACTAGAAAAACCTCACTCGATTTAAATTATGATTCTAACAATACCGGATCAACGATCATATTTTCAGTTTGGTGATGAACAAATTAAATACTCGCAAGTGTACGAATCGCTTTTGTAGGTAGCGACAAGTAATTCCGAGGTCGATCTCAAAAGGAGTTGGAAACGGTTTGAAATTCAATAATGTTCGGCAAATAGTCGAATCAACAAAGGTAAAATAAAGTAAAATACTCGCAAGATTTGATAGGATTACAATCACAAAATGCAAAAAAATAAAATAAACGAAACGTAAACAACACCGAATTAAAGGTTGGATAATTAAGAGATTACAATTATGAGAATGACATGGGAGTTTAGAATCACCGGCACACACGTAATCAATTATTAGTTCTGATACTCAAAGAATTAAGGTTTGGAATTATCGATTGCTCACGATTAAAAGAAATCCGTTTTATGGCGGTAATTCTAAAAATCACGATTGTTCTTTTCGAAAATAAGGGAAATTCCTTTGATAGGGACGAATCTCTACTAACAATCGACTAGCTAATACATTTGATGGGGTAATTCGCTAAAAGATCGCGGAAAAAGGGTTAGAACATTCACAATCACTTCTATCGGGTCGTTTGATGGCGAACACCGACAAAAACCCTCGATTTTAAATAATAATAACAACTATGAAATAGGTTTGATGATTTAAATCAAAAGTTCTTATACGAAGAACAAACAAGGAGGAACAATCCCAAACTTTACCCGAAAAATCAATAGGAACTAACAATCGATAACATGTATGTGGCTCAATCTAAAAACCCATATGAAATGATTAGCTACTCATGATTATTTCAAAAATAATAATGGAAATTGTAAAACAAAACATGGTAGAAACTTCCCTTGTAAAAGCCGAAATCGAATTCTCGATGAAGGTTTGATGATCTTCCTTGAAGAACTCACAACAAATTGATACAAGGAATTATATTCACTCACAAATGTATTTTTCTTCAAGATGCAAACAAAGAAGATGATGAAAAATCTCTCTTTCCTCCCTATTTTGGTGTTTCTCTCCCTAAATCATGTGTTTTTCCACACAATATCTTATACAAGATCAGAATATCACATCTTAAGGTCTCCAATACCTTTTTATAAAGCCAAAAGACCAAGAAAAATGCTCCAAATCGTGTAAAAATGTCAAAGAAATGGACTTGCACCGAAAAGTGACACAGCTCCTGTCCAACTGCTCTAGAAAACGCAAAAGTTCACTGTTCAATGGACCCGGCCGTGTCCTGGGACACTGCCCGTGTCGAACTGCACTATAAATGAAAATCTCACTGGATGCGTGACCCGGCCGTGGTCTAGAATCCATATCTCCCTTAATACACCTCGGAATTTAGCGTATAATATACCGTTGCGAAGCTGATTTCACGAGGAATCCATACATATATAGAACACATCCTAATTCGTATTAATGAATCTTGAAATTAGAAAATACGACCGATATTGCTTCAATCTTTATCGTTTTAGGCCCCGTTCTTTGCTCTTGATCGTCATAAACTCCAATATTCGTCCGGATACCTACAAAACAAAAACACAACATACCACGCATAAAAAGAGCAAAAACACTTAAAAACAAATGAAAACGCGACTCGATAGAATGGAATGAGACGATCAAAAATCGACTCATCATTTGGCATTCGTTAAACTCGTGTATTTGTGTGTGTTATCTGCTTCTTATGTAGGAATGACAGACCTTACTGACTTGCTTATGTGGCGTGTGTTATTTCATCTATAGCGTGCGTAACGTGCGCTAGGCATAATATCTAACTTACGCTATTTTTGATTTCTACTTCACTTCTTTGATTTTCTGTCCAGCTCTTTCGTCCTCGACTCTTGTTATCCTAATTGTTGTTTTCACTTAGATATTAACACATCATCAAAATCCTTTAATAAATTTGTGTGGAATAAAATATTCGACCAATATCCCCTTTTTGAGGATGAAAAAACAAAAATTCTTGATGAGATTTATATCTGCAAAAATATACGTGCAGAAATACAGATTAAGTTTTCCGCTTTTGTCCATTCTTGTCGGTTTTCTCATCTTCAAATCATGATATATAAATCTTAGCATATAGCATAAAGAAATATATATGAATAAAATCAATAAAACTCATTTGACAAAAAAATAGGTATACTCCCCCTCGATTTATGCACTAAAATAATTTTTTCGCCCTGAAAATAATAACCCCCCCTAAAAATAATAACTCCCCATGAGTTTAATACCAATTTCTCGAGAGTTCAAAAACAAACAAATAATAGGCACCTGATTTAAAATTTTGGGGATTCAATCAATCCTGGGTCGTTTTCATTTGACAAATAGACGATAGTCGGAACTATGGTTCCTTTTGGACTCCATATTTTTTTTAATTTTAACGGTCCGTCTTGTGATTTTGCAATTTGAAATGTGATGCTCGATTTTCAAACATTTATCAATGAGGTATTTCAAATTTAAAACCTTGTATTTATGGGATTCACTTTTATCAAATTATTCGAATGCAATTCCTTGTTCATTTAAAAAAAAAATTGGAGAGAAAGAAGTTTTTCAAATTTTTTATTTCCACATGAAAATTTATTTATTAAATCTTTAAGTTCATTTCGAACTTTTTGCAAATCTTCTTTCAATTTATTTTCTTTTTATAAGCACAAAGAATGATCATTTCGAATTTTTTTTCTCGTATTTTGGAAATTTAATCCTCTAAAATTTTATTTTTTATTTTAAGAGATTTATTGTCTTTAAACGAATTTTGAAAATCGGTATGTAATAACTCGAAATCATTAAAAAGTTTGTCTTAAGACGAAGTACTTACCTGGCTTTCATTGTCGCTGTCGTCATATGAACTCTTGGCCACGAGTGCAAGATTATTTTGGATATTTTCATATTCTTCGGCATCGTCACTCCTGTAATATCCGGAATTTCTACTACTGTTGTTTAATATTATTTTATCCGAGTTTTATTGTACCGCGTGGAATCTGTACAGTATGGATAAAATAAATAAAGGACTGAGAGATCTGTATTGGTATAATTGTCGTACTTAGTCGACAGTTGCATTTGATTATATAGTGTGTCGTGTATACGTATCTAGTATGTTGAGACGTTGGACAAGAATAAGCTGAAAATGGCTAAGTACAGCCACATTAACGCACGTTACGATGTATACTTAGCGTACGCTAAGGCACAAGGATTACGTACGTTAAGGAGTACAGTTAACGTACGCTAAGATGCTAAGTGTTACGTACGCTATGTATAAGGCATTACACACGTAACGAGAGGAATCGGATAGCTCAGGCTATGGCCGACAGGTGGGACCCGTGGTCGGCAGCTTTCGGCGAAGAACGTGCTTGGTCGAGTCAACTCTTGGTTAACGTACGCTATGGGTAGTGCATTACGTACGTTAAATGAGGATTTACTGTAGCAAGTCAACGTACGTATTACGTACGCTATGAAGGAAATATTACGTATGTAAGCAAGTGAACTAAACAGGTCAGTGAGTTCTGGAATGATGTTACGTATGCTATGTTGGATGTATAGCGTATGCTAGAGAGCATTACGTACGTTAATGTTGAGTGATAACGTACGTAATGAACAATGCAGTTTATAAAATGAAGATCGGCTTCTCATTTCTTCATGAGAGAAAAAACTTTCCTCCTCCAACCTTCATCCCTCTGAGCATTTTAGTGAGATTTAACCTCTTCTATCTTGATTACAAGCTTGGAAATATGGATTGGAGGCTTGAATATGGAGATATGGTTGACCCTTGAGGTGTTTGATGGTGTTGTTCATGTTCTTGAGGTATGTTGTTAAACTCTACACCTTGATTTCAGATTATTGGTATTGTTATCCGTATTTGCTTCGTATAATGATGATTAGGGTGTTGTTGTTATGATTCTTGAGGTTATGTGAAGTGTATATTGAAGGATATGATGATACATTACTTGGATTTTTAATTGGATGATTATCTACATGTTAAAGGATATCGGATTATGTTGTTTTGATGGCTATGAACAAGGTTTCGAATCATTTAGTGTTCTTGAGGAACTCCTTGATGAATTTAACATAGCAAGACGATCGTATGTTGAATTATCGGTATTTTTAGACATGAAGATTGAATATTTGTTAGGTCATATTGATTTTAGTGGTAGAATTCGTATGTTCTTGGTGAAATACGAATCATGATAAACAAATTGGAATACGGAAAGATTGTGATTGATCGTCGAATATGATTTCCTTTACATTCGTATCCGTAATCATATTTGTGGTTGTGAATTCGTAATTGATTGGTTCGGGTTGTTCGGATTTATGTTTAATCGGGATAATTGTGGAACTATTGGGTTTATTGATCGGTTGTATTGATTGTTGATTATGATCATCGAATTGCGGATTGTATTGTAGATATGAGTTCGTATTTGTTGAAGTTGAATTATTTGGTTTTGTGTTTGATCGAGATATAGTTGAACCGTTGAGTTGATTGGTTGGTCGTGTCGGTTGTCGATTGTTATCGGATATGTGTTAATTGATTACTTCCATATGTTGAGATTATTGCTCGGTGATTAGAACCATGCTTTGCGGTCGTGCTCGAGAATGCTCGTGGATTGCATTGATCGGGGCCGAGGAACTTTCAGACGACGGCAAGGAATTGGTAACAGCTTCATCGGTATCGAGGCAAGTTATTACTTGCACAGTTTATAATATTTAATGAATGGTTTCCGTTTCATTCGTTTATAATTCATATAGCAGTGATTATAATTGTGAACACTGGAGATTTGGGATTGTACGTTGTTTTCGGATTTTGGGAATTTAAATCATAATGTCTACGATTTACTTTTGTTATTGGTATACTCGGGTATTGAGGATACATTGTGTTATAGCTGAAGGCATGAATTATCTACCGTCCGTGACATTTTGGACCTTCGAATATTAAGGATAACTGTTGGTGATGGTTTTGACATCGATATTGCTCTCGAAGGACTCGGGGCAAGTAATATATCATTGTTGTCATTTTGTGTCGATCATGTTGTCGTGCATTATGTATTGTTTTTTGTGCAGTTGTGCATTGTTGTCATATGTCCACCATGTGTTGGTCCGTTGGGATCATCATGGGAATCTATAGCTGTGTGCGCTGGATCGTGTACATGTATTTCCACCATGCATTGATCCGTTGGGATCATCATGGGAATCTATATCTGTGTGCGCTGGATCGTTAGAAAGGTAATTCCCCCATGTATTAGTCCGTTGGGATCATCATGAGAATCTATAGATGTGTGCGCTGGATCGTTGGATTACCATGTGTTGATGTTGTACATATGTATATTACGGGTTATCCATAAGTATACATTGTTGTTATTGATGTGATCATTTTGACGTTGTCATATGTCATATGAGTATGCATTTGTAGGTCTTGCGTTAGGGCCATGTCCGTATGTTGTATTGATCTGATCTTGGATTAGACTGACATGATTGTCGTGGTTTTGTGCATCCCGAGGTACGTACTGTTTTTCCTTTGGTAATTGTCTTTTGATGGACAATCGATTGTCGTGTTGAGATGTGATGAGGTTACCCGATGGATTGGGTTGGACAGAGTTAGTAGATTTCGTAATCAGTGAGTTATGATAATGATTGAGAACCTTGGGTATTGTTGAGATACAATACAGATATTTCGGTATGAGCTTATTGTGTCGTTGAAAGGATACGATATGTGAACTTTGGTAAAGTTATGATGGTAATTTTACATTAGTAGAATTCTTACTTAGTATCCCATTGGTATGTAATTATAGACGTGATGTGATGGTTATCATTGTTGGATATTATGGCTGACCCCGTCGTGAGCTTTCTTTTTAGGTTCTTGGAATATCAAGCTTGTAGCGGTCGTGGAGAGATGAGCTTCCCGGAGGATACTGGCTAGGGCATGTATTTGTATATTGAGTTTCCTGATCAGTTTTTGTATTCCGCTGCTAGAGTATTTTAATTGTTTATCTTTTTCTGCTGCGTGAGTATTTTTTATAGCCTTTTGGTATCTGGCAACTTAGGTTACTTTGGCAATCCTTCTCTAAACTAATTTGTTGGTACGTGTAAGCGATAGCTTAATGTATGTCTTCAAACTATTGAGTTTTGGCATTTCGGGCCTTGTGGTTTCAAATGAGATTTTTACGACGGTTTTGAGAAACGGATTTTATTAAATCTTCGAATGTTTTTAAAGATCGTACCGTTGTTCGTCTCTTAGGCATTTGTAAATATTTGCGAAAATTTCCTTTAGCCTTGTGGGTTCCATCTCAGGCCCACGGCGCTGCAATATTCCCGGTCGGATCTCGAGGTGTTACAACTCCAAGTGGATATATATGCTTTCTTTGGGAAGTTAATACAAGACAGTTTCTCGCAAAGTGAGTGGGTTTTTTCACAATTTTGATTATTATTGTTGTTCGCTATATTTTTAACCAATCCGCAAGTGTACGGAAAATATGTAGAAAGCGGCGAGCAAGGTCGTATTCCACAGAGACTAAGTATTTTTATTGTGTTGAGTATTAGATTATAGTGTTCTCGGCTTTATCTAGACGATCAAAAGGTAAAATGGACGATTAATGAAATAACATACAATAATCACAATAAATTAAAACGATTGAAAATATCCGAATGGAAGCGAATTGCAAGAGTTTATAAAGGTAGATTCCAAAGCTAGGTTTCCGTTGATTACTAAATTTAGTCGGGATTGGTTTCAAAAGGTTCTAAGTGTGTTTCTAAAACGACGATCACAACAATATTCTAAAGTCTCTCTCGAGATGCATTAGAATGTAGATTAAACAACCCATAACAACGTCTCCGTCTATTATAAATTATCTAACTCCAAAAATGTTCATAAGATTAGATATCATCATAGTTCATCACCGATTTCTCAATCTCGTAATTTACTACGTCAAATACTCGAAACCTATTAATGCTCTCTTCTCTCGAATTATGAGCAATTAAGTTTAACATATAAAAACATTGATCAAGTGTCTAAACATGAATCAAACCAAGTATTTGATAAAGAAATCACACTAGATAAATATAATTATCAATCCCTCAAAATCATAGTAAATCAACGTACTCCCATGCCCGGAATCTAAAGAGTTTAGCCGGACATGGTATTGAAAGGAAGATAAATAATCATCATGTTCATGCTAATAAAAACAACAAAATGAAGAAAAGATAGGAAGAAGATAAAACTCGTGGTGTGTCTTGATCGATCCCGGTTGAAACCTTCAAATGTTCTTGAAGTGTTCTTCAAGAATTTCTTCAAAACCCCTTCTTTTTGGAATGAAAGTCACTTGATCTTTTGTTATTCTCTCTCTCTAATCTCCCCATTTTCAGCATATTCCAAGTCTTGCCCCATATCCTCTTTTTATAAAGCTTAAAAACCCACTTTTTCATGTTCAAATCTTCAAAAATGTCAAAAAAGTGATTTTTCCACCGAAAAGTGACACGGCCCGTGTCAAATGACACGGCCCGTGTCATACTGTCCTAGAAAATGCAAAAACTTTCTGGACAGCAGACCCGATCGTGTCATTTGACACGGCCCGTGTCATACTGTCCCAGAAAATGCAAAAACTTTCTGAACTGTGAAGTCGTGATCTAGAAGCCATATCTCCCTCAATACACCTCGGAATTTAGCATATGATATACCGTTGCGAAGCTGATTTCATGAGGAATCCATATATATATAGAACACATCCTTATTCGAAGTAATGAATCTGGAGATTAGAAAATACGACAGTTAGTGCTTCAATCTTCATCGTTTTAGGCCTCGTTCCCTCGTTTCTGCATTGCTTGATATGTATTTGGGGATTGAGACTTCGGTCTTGCTTGATAATGTCCTTAAAACACCTATAAATTCAAATAAAATATACCCAAATGTGATCGAGTCCAACAAACACAATATGAGTACAAACGACACAATTCTACACATTTTAGGATCTTAAAATCCGGAAAAACCTTATAAAAATATGTGTAAAAATGAGTGTTATCAAAATCCCCCAAACTTGAACGTTGATCGTCCCGAGCAATGCACTTTAAAATAACCACTCTTAAGGGAACTCGTCCCTCAACATACCTCAAAGGATCATTTTGAAAATTCATCAATACGCCTCAAGAAATAAATAAGTCTAGTTCTATAAAGTATTCAAATCTCGGGGGTGCTTCCTTAACATCATAGCTAATACTTGAATAATACGAACCTCGCCGGTCAAGTGTATTCACTCACTCTCAAAGTGTATAATGGGATAAGTGACGCTCAAAACTCATTCAATGAAATAAGAATCCCCATAGGCTTGCCAATCGTCTACATCTCTACCACTAGTTGTGCATGCAAATTTGGTGAATCAAAAAGGACTTTATCGGTTGTAATGTAGGCTTTTTGGTCGGGGTAGGATAAGTATGGCTTAAAGTGACTTGACTTGAGCAAATTAGAACATTATCTCAATAATCACTTCTCGATTAGAAGCTCAATAATCCCTTAGAATTTGTTTCCTTCAACCCCTTGATTTTAATATCATCGCACTAAGCACTTTTGAAAGTGAGAATCACAACCTTATTCCTCCTTATTGCTCCATACATCTCGTTTCTTTTGTGTCCACGATTTTTTTATGTTTTGATGTGGTGGACAACATCATCATTAAATCACACCAATCTTCCTTCAAATTTATTTTGATAAATCATTGCATTTTGAACCAACAATCTT
This sequence comes from Orobanche coerulescens, assembly GCA_033398695.1. Lineage (NCBI taxonomy): Eukaryota > Viridiplantae > Streptophyta > Magnoliopsida > Lamiales > Orobanchaceae > Orobanche > Orobanche coerulescens. The sequence continues at coordinate 220,314,646 of CM065804.1, forward strand.
CCCCATCGCCTCCACATATCTTTTCATTCTTTTGCCAATTTGTTCTAAGTAGCTCAAGTATAGGGACAAAAGTTTATAATGGAACGGAAAGCTCATAATGTGGCTAACAAGAAATATGCTTTAAGCTCAAATGGGCTAACTAGGGAAATAAATTTTCGGGTTGGCCAAAAGGTTTGAAGGGTTGTCAATAAAAATCGCCTAAAATCACTTTCACTAATTTGCGCACACACTTGTAGTTTCGAATAAGATACGAGGGCAAGTTCTAGAGTCTTAAAACATGAATGGTACACTCGACAATGAAACTTGCATATTTAAAGATGCATGAAGGCTCAAAAGCTCACAAGCTAGGTTTGTTCATATTTCCAAGATTAAACTATTTATTCAATTTCACACCCTTTTGATTATTCTACAATTTTTCCTCTTCAAATTATCCTCGATTTGCATATCAAAATAACAAAATAAATCCCGAGGTATCCAAGACAAGAGTTCATTCTTTGAGTTTCATCCAAGTACATGATACTCAAAACACACCAAGTTCAAAAACAACAATCCACACCAAAATCCAAGCAAATCTTCACACTAAAATTGAAAAAATAGAAACAAACAAATAATAAAATAAACAAACAAAACAAGGTGTTAAAAAAATAAACGAACAATATAAGTATATCTTGACCCAATATCTCCCCCAAACTTGAATTAAAGAATGTACACACGAAGGGGGTATAGTATTTAAGCAATAAAAACTTTAGGTCAAGAAATACTTACAACCGTCATATTGATTGGGTGGAGGGAAGTGGCCTTGTTGGACATGCCACGTGTCTGGCTGCTCATATTTGCCAAAAATCGTACGCCCACGACCGGCCGTGTCAAATGACACGGCCCATGTCATACTTGCCCGAAACCCAAGCGTCTGGATGGCCAACCCGGCCGTGTCGAATGACACGGCCGTGTCGTCTTGCTTTGGATAGTGCGCTTGGTCTCGGATCTTTCTGCGAATTGGACAACTACGGTTGAGCCGGTCAGTTCCTCATCAAGTAAAAATAGAAATAAAATGCGAATAAGAATAAAATAAACTAACAAGAACCATTGGGTTGCCTTCCATTAGCGCTAAGTTTAACGTCTTGATAGGACGCAAGTGTTGGGTTGCCTCCCAACCAGCGCTAAATTTAACGTCTTCAGCCAGACGCATGTTTCCTTCATCCCGGATCATTCAACGAGCTCTTATAATTCGGTTTACGTGCAATTTTATCGGGAGGAGTCATCAAAAATACAACATTTTGACTATGCGTCCTAATCGTTAATTTTCCTCGATCCACATCAATTAATGCTCGTGCAGTGGCTAAGAATGGACGTCCAAGTATTACTAGACCATTTTGCTTCCCATCATCATCGGGCACTATAAAATCAACGGGGAAGGCGAACTTATCAATTTTTAAAATTACATCCTCCACAATTCCCTTTGGGTAAGCTAAAGATCGATCTATGAATTGTAAGCTCACTGGAAATGGTCTCAACTCTCCTAATCCAAGTGTCCTGCAAATAGACAAAGGCAATATATTGACACTTGAACCATGATCAACAAATACATCATTTAATGAACAACCCAAAATAGAGCAAGGAATTGAAAAACTCCCTGGATCCTTAAGCTTAGTCGGTAGGCGCTCCAATTCTTTTTTCTTTGACGCCATGTCTTGCACGAAAACCTCAAAATTTTTCTTCTCCTTGATATGCTCAATATCGGACCGATCCTTCACCTCATTCATGGAAACTATCAAATCAACTTTATTAGACAACACGGTTGCATCTTCGTTTTCATTCTCCGATTTGGTAGCTCTTCATTCACGGTATACGAAAAAATAGCATTGCATTGTGCTTTTGGATTTTCTTCGGTGTTGCTTGGAAATTGGCCCTTTTGATATTGGCTCCCCACAATCTTAGCCAATTGACCGATTTGCGTTTCTAAGTTTCTCATTTGAGCTCCAACGGTGGTTGCTAATTGAGTGACATGATTTTCAATCCGATCAAGCTTTTCTTCATCTCGGGTAAACCGACTTTTTGTTTCCATCATAAAAGTAGCCAAAATATTCTCTAGATTAGAATTTGGCTTGGACTCTTCTATCACTTCACCATTCGACACTTTAAATCCCGTCGGTGGTTGTAACACATTTCTTGAATTCCCGTAGCTAAGATTCTCGTGATTCTTATTTGAAGGATGATAAAACCCCGGATGAGGATTATTTCGATAGTTATTGAAATTATGGTTATTGATATAATGAGCTTCCTCCAACGGGTCGGTGGTGGTGCACTTCCTTTTGGATTTATTTTTTCATTTGCACTCTTCGTGAGAATTCCCAAATGGTTGGTCAAAATCGACATTTGTGCGATTAAAGCCTTTATAGGATCCAGTCGAAACTTGACCACTCTACGAATATTACTCCTCTCGGTAGGCCATTGATAGCTATTCATGGCCATCTCCTCGATCAATTCATAAGCTTCCTCTGCACTTTTAGCTAGCAAAGCTCCTCCGGCCGAAGCGTCAACAAGATTTCTCGTCTCTCCGGCCAACCCATTATAAAAGAAACACATTTGTTGGTCTTCCGGAAACCCATGACGAGGACATCGTCTTAACAAATCCTTGAAGCGTTCCCACGCCTCATATAACATCTCTGAATCCATTTGTCGGAATTGCATTATTTCGCTTTTCAATCTCATGGTCTTGTTGGGCGGGAAGAATTTGAAAAGAAACTTTTCACCCAACTCGTCCCATGTACTTATGCTCCCCGAAGCAAGAGTTCCAAGCCAACTACGAGCCTTTTCTCTCAAGGAAAACGGAAATAGCTTCAATCTTATTGTATCGTTTGACACCTCATTTATTTTAATGGTATCAAAAATTTGAATAAAATGGAATAAATGGGCGTGCGGATCTTCTGTGGCAAATCCCCCAAACTGATTTTGTTGAACCATCGATATTAATGAAGGTTTCAACTCAAAATTGAGGGCGTTGATAGGAATATGAGAAATTCCCCCATAATTTTGGTCAAGCCTCGGCCGAAATCCATCCCGAATCGATTGAATTGGTTGCGGTGCTTTCGGCCCGTACGCCTTCATTGTTTGGATTGTGGGCTATTGCATTATCTATCATTGCCCATGTCGGCAATTACGTCTCCCGCTCTTTCCATTTCGTCAGATAGATCCCTTCGTAATTTCCGTGTAGCAACACTTGTTCTTCGAGCAAATGCCTCTACTTAGGGAATAAAGTTTTCCAAAGGTTCTCGAGAGGAGCGGGTGTTCATGTACGTCCTGTAACACGGCCAAAAACAACACGGAAGTAACAAAATAAAATAAAACAGAAAAATATGTCTAAAGTAAGACCGGAAACACTTATCGTAATATCAATACAAACAAAAATAAATTAGTCCCCGGCAACGGCGCCAAAAACTTGTTCGCTATATTTTTAACCAATCCGCAAGTGTACGGAAAATATGTAGAAAGCGGAGAGCAAGGTCGTATTCCACAGAGACTAAGTATTTTTATTGTGTTGAGTATTAGATTATAGTGTTCTCGGCTTTATCTAGACGATCAAAAGGTAAAATGGACGATTAATGAAATAACATACAATAATCACAATAAATTAAAACGATTGAAAATATCCGAATGGAAGCGAATTGCAAGAGTTTATAAAGGTAGATTCCAAAGCTAGGTTTCCGTTGATTACTAAATTTAGTCGGGATTGGTTTCAAAAGGTTCTAAGTGTGTTTCTAAAACGACGATCACAACAATATTCTAAAGTCTCTCTCGAGATGCATTAGAATGTAGATTAAACAACCCATAACAACGTCTCCGTCTATTATAAATTATCTAACTCCAAAAATGTTCATAAGATTAGATATCATCATAGTTCATCACCGATTTCTCAATCTCGTAATTTACTACGTCAAATACTCGAAGCCTATTAATGCTCTCTTCTCTCGAATTATGAGCAATTAAGTTTAACATGTAAAAACATTGATCAAGTGTCTAAACATGAATCAAACCAAGTATTTGATAAAGAAATCACACTAGATAAATATAATTATCAATCCCTCAAAATCATAGTAAATCAACGTACTCCCATGCCCGGAATCTAAAGAGTTTAGCCGGACATGGTATTGAAAGGAAGATAAATAATCATCATGTTCATGCTAATAAAAACAACAAAATGAAGAAAAGATAGGAAGAAGATAAAACTCGTGGTGTGTCTTGATCGATCCCGGTTGAAACCTTCAAATGTTCTTGAAGTGTTCTTCAAGAATTTCTTCAAAACCCCTTCTTTTTGGAATGAAAGTCACTTGATCTTTTGTTATTCTCTCTCTCTAATCTCCCCATTTTCAGCATATTCCAAGTCTTGCCCCATATCCTCTTTTTATAAAGCTTAAAAACCCACTTTTTCATGTTAAAATCTTAAAAAATGTCAAAAAGTGATTTTCCACGAAAAGTGACACGGCCGTGTCAAATGACACGGCCCGTGTCATCTTGTCCTAGAAAATGCAAAAACTTTACGGGACAGAGACCCGGTCGTGTCATTTGACACGGCCCGTGTCATACTGTCCCAGAAAATGCAAAAACTTTCTGAACTGTGAAGTCGTGATCTAGAAGCCATATCTCCCTCAATACACCTCGGAATTTAGCGTATGATATACCGTTGCGAAGATGATTTCATGAGGAATCCATATATATATAGAACACATCCTTATTCGAAGTAATGAATCTGGAGATTAGAAAATACGACAGGTAGTGCTTCAATCTTCATCGTTTTAGGCCTCGTTCCCTCGTTTCTGCATTGCTTGATATGTATTTGGGGATTGAGACTTCGGTCTTGCTTGATAATGTCCTTAAAACACCTATAAATTCAAATAAAATATACCCAAATGTGATCGAGTCCAACAAACACAATATGAGTACAAACGACACAATTCTACACATTTTAGGATCTTAAAATCCGGAAAAACCTTATAAAAATATGTGTAAAAATGAGTGTTATCAATTGTCGATTCTTTTTTACTCATTTCGGGCTTGCGAGTTGATGTCTTTTCTACTCCGGTTTAACAAGTTTCTATACTTATTGATGTTTTTGACATAAAATATCGATTCTTCATCATCATCATCAACCGGGATTTCTTCTTCAGTAGTTGACATCTTTTTAACTTTCCAAGCTATAGTTTTAACTTTGGGCTTAGGTTTGGGACTTCGTGATTTTAACACGATCTCGTAGTTTATTAGCGAATCAATAAGGGCGCTAAAATCTTAACTTGTTTAGATCTTTTGATTCCATAATTGCCGTGACCGTTCCATCTCATTCACGAGGTAATGATCGTAATATTTTATTTACTTTTTCACTACTCGACAATGGTTTACCAAAGCAATCTAGTCGATTTGTGGTGACCGAAAGTCGTTCTAGCATATTTGATATGGAATCGTCATCTTTCATCATGAATAACTCGTAATTATGGAGAAGCATATTTATCTTCTTCTCCTTGACTATTCCTTCGTGAGTTACCTCGAGAATTTTTCAAATTTGTTTATCACTTTCACGTGAAGATATACGATTATGTTTTTCTGGATTAAGAGCACAATATAACAATTGTATTGTTTTACAATTATAATGGTCGTTTTTCCAATCCTCATCATTATATTCTTCAAAACGTTTGAGAGAGCCGTCGAATTTCGTCTGAACTTTTGGACCAAGGCAAATTATCTTTCAAATTTTGATGTCATACGCTCTGATAAAGATTGACACCTTTTTCTCCATGTCATGAAATTTGATCCGTCGAAAAATGGTGGTCGATTTAAGACAAGACCTTCTACCAGAGTAAAAGTATACGCCATCGGATCTTTTCTCCTTGGATGTTAAGTCGGCTATTTAGAGACCACTTCGATACCAATTGTTGGGGTTTGGTATCGCCACTAGAAGATGGGTTGAATAGTGCGGTGAAGAGTACTGAACTCTTTTTGTGAGGAAGGGGTAGATAAGTGGGGAAAATAAATGGCAAAGAGATATATAGAGGTTCGGCAACTTGCCTATGTCCTCTTTCCTTCACTATTTTTTTCTATAAGTTCAAGATAAACATGCCTTGTCTTCGATCAGTCCGAGGTAAACTGTTATAATCTTGTCTTCTATCAGTCCAAGATAAACTGTCACAGTCTTGTCTTCTATTAGTCTAAGGTAAACCATTTCTAGCTTTCTATTGGTACTATAAAAAACTAACTGGATTTAGATTATGATTCTAATAATGCCGGATCAACGATCCTAATAATACCGAATTAAATCTCCAATCCTTTCTTTCCTCTCGTGTATAGATGAGTGAATCAAAACACTCAAACTCATATAAATTAAGCTCAATTACAACAACAATGATGTATATAAGCATCTCAGATGTATAGAAATTATTTTCGATGGTGTATGATATTATGTGCAGAATACCAAATGAATTGGTACTTATATGCTCCAAGTCTCAAGTAGTCGTTGATGCTGATGTCTTTAGCGTGCACTAATGCTTCCTTAGCGTGAGCTAACGAGCCGTAGTAAAATATGGCAATTTTGAAATGTTGTGTTGACAATCTTGTCCAACAACCATAATTCGAACTTAGCGTGCGTTGATAATCACCATCTCATGCGTTAATAGTAGTCAGTCCTTGAAAGTTCATATTCAGAAAGACACGTGTGATGCTCGTGTTGAGAAGTGTGCAACAGTCATCTGATCGGGGGTCATATTTTCTCTTAGCATGCACTAGTATATTAGTTAGCACAAGCTAACTATGCTGTAGAACAACGGTCATATTTCCAGTTTAGCGTGCGTTAAACTCCTGTATTTGCTCGCGTTATCTGCTTCTTATGTAGGACTCATACCTTACTGACTTGCTTCTGTAGCGTGCGTTATTTGATTCATAGCGTGCGCTATCTTTGTATATTAACGTGCGCTGCATAACCTCTAGCGTGCGCTATTTTTGAGTTCTGCTTCACTTCTTTGGTTTTCTGTCGAGTTCTTTCGTCTTCGACTGGACTTAGTTATTAATACATCATCAAAATATTTTAATATATTTGTGTAGAATAAAATGTTCTAGCATTTTGCTATAGTATGAAGAATTTATATTTTTGGTAAACAAATCCTATAGAGATATTACTAGTTACTGATGTCATGAGGAGTGGTTTTGGTATGGTATGGTATACTGTATCGAAAGACTCATTTTATTATCGTACCAAAATTTTCGGTGTATGAAATTTTTTTATCGTTATGGTATGGAAGAAAATGGTACATTGAAATTCAGTACGATATCGATAAGTATTGGTACGCACTAAAATTATACAGTAGATCAAGAATTTTTTTGGATCATGAAAATATTTGACATATCGAGAATCTTTTATATATTAATATTTTATCGTCATATCTATAATTTTACGGCATAATAGAAAGAAAATAAAAGAGCACAAAGGTTGGTATAGTAAGGTATATCGTAAACTTTCAGTATTGACATATTGGTATATATCGAATATATAGAAATTTTCAGTATTATAAAAAATTAGGTGTATCAAAAAAATTCGATATATTAAGTTATATCAAAAATTTTTAAAATTCATACTATTATTGCACCAACAATATTAGTAACAATATTATATCGTACCCAAAAAATTCAGTGTATTGATGTAACTCATAAAAAAAAAAGTATTGGATACTCAAAGTGGTAGTCAAGCTGTCCCAGCCAGGCCCATTATTGCACGAAACATAAAAAGGAGGAGTAGATAGCAATATAATAGAATATTAGAATTTGTTATGTGTTGATAAGTGTTTGTTGTACCATGTATTGTTGAAGTTTAAAGGACTAGAAATAAATCCTAAAAATACATAAAAAGATATTATAGATTCTATAAAATGATCCTAAAACTAAAAATCAAACCTCGATTAAGAAATATTGAAAATTTGGTATACCACCGTATAAAATACGGAAATATAAGAAAAAAATCAGATATAAACGCATAATACCCAACCATTCACCATAAATTTTATAGCACTTCTTTGTAAATTATATTAGTTGTTCTATAATGTAATAAATGTTATATCATTTGTGGAATAAATACTATACTCCTAAATATATAATATATCATAATAAATATTATGGAAGCAATTGTACCAAAATATTGTAAAAATACATCATCCAAAGCATATTAGAAAATAAAATAAACAAAATTAGTCTCTCACATAATAAATTATTGTTGCAAAAAAGTACAAGAATTCCCTTCTTTTCTCATACAAATTTCTTTTTTTGAGTGAGTGAAAATTAAAAATAATTGAAATACTTATTGAGATATATTTTTAAAAAGATTTATAGTCAATTTTTATTCACTATAACCCTCTTTTATATAGAGATCATTCTATTGATAAATATATTGTTATCCAAAAAATTGCTTACATATTTTAGGAGGAAAAGTTACACTCTTCTAAAAATAGATTTGGTTCCACGTTCTTTTTTGGTCTTTTCTTTGCCAGAATGGTCCAAATCATTCAGTTTTTAACGATTTTTCGTAAATAGCCAAAAATGACATAATTTAATTCTTATATTTGAAAAAAATTACATAAATTATTTGGATATAATTTAAAATACAAAATCAAATCTAAAACTTTCAAAAATATATAATTGGTTTCAAATATAAATAAATTAACAACTTTTTTAAAAATAAATTAATATTTTTTTTAAAACTAAAAAGAATAAAAAATCACTTAAGATGATCAGTTTTTATTTTCTGATATCGTCTTTGTACGAAAATGAATCTACGAATTAGTATATTATTATTAAATATAATTGCTTATGTATTTAGAAATATCTTTTTGAAAATTCATAAAATAAGTAATTATTAATTTAGTAAATATGAGTTTTTTATTTATTTTGTTATTTTATATTAATTAAATAAGATTTTAAACTAAGCTAGACTAATTGATTTATTCCATAGTTTCTTTGTATTATTTTTAAATAATAATTAAAACTATTATTTCTACACTTTCAATAATATTTTTTAATAAGATTATTTCGATTCATTTAATTGATTAGGACTTAGAGTACTTTTTTAATTATATATATTCGACACTTCTTTTGCAATACTCTCAAGCATCTTTCATTTCAGTTGATATTTCTTTTATTGATATACCTAATTATAGTGACTAACTAAAATAAAGTAATTAATTAGTATACATATATAGTATTTCCACGAGATTTTAGGTTTAAGTTTTTAATATATAGTGCACACTACTATATTAAATTTCTCTTCGTTTGGAATTTATATTTTTCAATTAATGAAAACGTGAAATATTTCTTTAAATATAATCAATTCCTATTTATTTGTAATTCATATTCCTTATTTCGTAAAATTTAAATATAAATCAAAATTATATATGAATAGACAGACGAATATGCCACAATTAACAAATAGTTTATAGATTTGGTGCGTGATTAAATATACTTCTATTGTTATAAATATTACTGAAAGACAGTGATGAATATTTTGTGATAAGAATTTTGAATTTTGACAGTGTTAAATAGATAAAAGATATATAAATGTAAGGATAACGAGGCATTATCCAACCCGTGCGATGCACGGTTTTTGGTTGAATATCTACGTATTTTGTACGTAATATTGGGCAGACGGTTGAATGAGCAGATGACAGAATTTAAATGCCTTTTAGAGAAGTTTATATGTTTTTATTGTTATTGTCTTTTTATTTTAGTCTATGTAATTAGTTATATGAAATGAGGCTTTACTAACCCGTATGTTGCTCCGGGGTTGTTTTTGGTTTATTCAACATGTGCGATCAACCGATTGTATATAAGATTTCATACCTAAAATTTAACCATCTTGTAATTTATACTATCATTTAAAAGTTCATTTTAATCACCTTGTGTATTAGAAGGTGCACGTGTTTTGTACGTAATGTTGGGGCAGACGGTTGAATGAGCAGATGGCAGAATTTAAATGCCTTTTAGAGAAGTTTATATGTTTTTTTATTGTTATTGTCCTTTTATTTTAGTCTATGTAATTAGTTATATGAAATGAGGCTTTACTAACTCGTATGTTGCTCCGGGGTTGTTTTTGGTTTATTCAACCCGTGCGATGCACCGATTGTATCTAAGATTTCATAGCTAAAATTTAATCATCTTGTAATTTATACTATCATTTAAAAGTTCATTTTAATCACCTTGTGTATTAGAAGGTGCATTTGCATTGTGATGTTTATCATAACTTTTGTATTTAAATTAGTTTATTTACATTAAAAGTTACAATTAAAATAGTCTCTTCATATGTAATTCCACCCCAATAATTCCGCCTTTACAAGTGATGTTTCTATCCAAAATACCCTTGTAATCTCTTTGCTAAACCAAAAATTAATAAATGAAAATATGAAATTATGATAATAAAAATTAATAAATGAGGCAATTTGTTTAAATCTTAACCTCCAAATACGGCTCGCCCATCTTTTGAAGTTAGGTATAATTATAATTTTTAAATCTTTTTTTATGTATTTTGTTAGATTCTTTATATTATATATTTAAATAAGTGATATAAATTTCTCTTCCACATTAAATTAATGGGAATAAGTTTTATATAGTATAGATGAGTGGGCAAATAGCAACTCTTGTGAAAGTTGAATCATGATTATGTTCTTTAAAAAAAGTGTTTAGATGAGATTAAAAGGAAAAAAAATAAATAATGAGTAAACAATACTTTTTTTTTGATATCTAATTGTACCATCATAAAAAAGTGTATCTAAACTCTAAGGAGTTATAAAACCGATCTGAACGGAAAATATAAAAGGTATAAAAATGGACTCCAAAAAGTAACTAGAATTGAAAAAAAAAAAAAAAAACAATCTGAACCGAAAACCAGCCATCTAACGAAATCGGTCACCAAAATTCAAAAACCAAATAATTTGTAACGAAATCGAACCGAATTGATATACAGTAAAACCTCTCTAAAGTCATATCCTTGACAACATAAAAAAATATTCATGGTTATTCTTAAATAGAGTTTTAAGAAGATTTTTTTTTTTATTTTAAAGTGCATGTATAATATATAAATATTATAATTAGTAGATACATGTATGTAATATGTTGTAAACTTAGAAATTAGGTAAGAAAATTGTTTATGCTTTAACCGATGAAGAAATCATTGAAGGAATTAGGCAAGAAAATGAGGAAAATAATCCGGAGGATGATAGCGTAGAAGTCTGAAAAATTTCATGTGAAGAAGGCTTTGAACTGCTCACAAGTTGAAAATGTTTTGGGTTGACAAGAAGGTGGTCGTTTGGACATAATGGGCGCATGAGTTGAAGGATATGATTACAACACAAAAGATTAAATTTTTGTCACAATCAACCTTGAACAAGTATTTTAGATCAACTTAAATCTATTGTAAAAACTATATATATATATATATATATATATATATATTATTATGATTTATTCCTAAATGGAGGTGTATTTCCTTATGTTGGGATTTGAAAATATATGAATTATGACAATATGAAGTTTATTCCAAATTATAACTAGTCCCAAGTTGGGACCATAATTTTTTATTTCTAAATAGAGTTTATTCCTTAATAGAATATTCTTTTTAAGAAGTTTTACTGTAATTCCTTTCAATTTTGCATTATATATATACATATATCATGACCTAGCTGAATATTTAGGAAGACAATAAATATAAATACTGGTAAAAATCTTTACAAAACCTAAATTCCCTAAAAGGTTTTGGAGTTTATTGAGCAAATTGCTTATTTTAAAAAATTTAATATTTTTGATCAATTTTAACATAATCACATTTAAATAAGTAGCATATAATTAGCAGTAAAATAAAATAATAGTAGAGATATGAAAGAAATAGAAGTCCTGGTACGAAATGCTTCTCTTATAACAACATAAAATCAAACCCATGATTCCTTCCCTTAAAGTAATAGTGTCTGTCATTTACACCAGTATTCATTCCACACAAAAGTAGGCTACTACAATACATTAACAATCACACATGGTAAATCATTCCAACCTCCAAAGTCGACGCTCGAGGAAAACTCGAAACATAGGTAGGCGCTCGAGAGTTCCTTCTTATGAAATCGTATCCCACGTTAATAACGATCCTCTTAATCAAACTCGAACCCGCTTTCGCTTTCACATAACAATGTCCTAGTATGAACGCCATCCCCGCCTCCCTTGCTTCCATTAGCTCTTCCAGCTCGACTCTAGCTTCTCGTTCGATCCGTGGGCTTTCCGGGACAAGAAACCTAACTCTCTTCTTCGGTCCCGAACCAAGTTCCCTTGACTCTTTCATGCTAGTTGCTTCGGACAAATTCTCCGCATTATCGTCGTTGTCCTCCCACATTTTAATCGCATTTGATGTTGTCCCAATAACGGCCATTTTGTCTTCATTTTCAAGATCGATTATCGGCCCGCTGCAATCGGGGCCCTCCGACTGGATAAACTCGGCTATGCTGCAAACTAGATCCTTTTCGAAACCGACGTCGTTCATTAGAGTGTCGTGATACCCGTAACGGGCTATGCATCGGTAGACACGATACTCTTTCGGCCCGATCCGGCCCACCAAGAATCTCTCCTCAGGCCTCACGTGCGGCACGGGAACATATTTGATACAAAATAGAACTAGAACTTGATGGAAAGCCGGTAGGTTGGTCACAAAGTGAGAGAAAAGGGCGGGAATCCCAGAGACGAGCTCCGTGTGTATGAGCCCGATGCCCCGGACACGGACTATGCCGAGGTTCGGGCCCAAACCTAGGAGCCAGTTGATGGAGACTTTGTTCTGGACGTCGAACTCATACTTTTTCAACGTCCCGTACTGCCATATGTACATTATGACGAGAAAGATGAAGGAGAGCGCAACCGGAACCCACGCTCCTTCGAGGAATTTGATCAGAGAAGCCGAGAAGTAGAGTGCTTCGACGGAACCGAAGAAGAATATGAAGCAAAGGGATACAAGGATGCTTCTATTCCAGCATAAGACGATAACAAGGGACATGAGACATGTCGTGACCAACATAACGGTTATAACCGCCAGTCCTGCTCCAGCAATACAAGAAACATACCAAGAGATTAGACAATCGAGTACACATTTTCCAAAAACTACCAGAGATAATACCTGATGCATTGCTGATGTGTTTTGTGTCCCTAAAGCCGATGGTAACAGCCAGACAGAGCAGCATTAAAGTCCAGTTGATTTCCGGAATGTAAATCTGCCCGCATATTTTAGACGACGTGTGAATTATTTTGACCCTCGGGAAGCAGCCCAATGCACAACATTGCTTAATTATGGAAAAGGTCCCGGTTATGACGGCTTGGCTTCCCACCACTGCAGCAAGTATAGCAATTGCAAGAACCGGCCATCGTATTTTTTCTGAAAAAAAAAAGGATTTTTTTCAGAAGAATCAAAATCGATCTTTAATTTTGATTTTTTTGTTTCTATCTAGATTATACCCGGTACTGATACGTAGAATCCAATCCGATAGTCACTCTCATTTATGTGATGTTTGGATAGATAAGCAGCTTGTCCCATATAAGCAAGGATTAAGGATGGATATACCACAAAGCTAAAGGCAATCTGCAGTATAAAATTAAGATGGTCGAACCAAAACCCGACAACACAAATGAAAAAAAAAAAAAAAGAACATATAATAAATCCATTGCTACCTGGATGGACAGCTGCGAGAAGTGGCCAAGATCAGCGAACATGGCCTCGGAACCTGTTATACACAATAAAATTCCTCCCAAGGACATCCAGCCACCTCTTTGTGTCTTTTTCAAGAATTTATACATGTAATAAGGAGAAAGCGCCTTGTAAACATGGGGATTCCAGTGAAAGATATTGTACACTCCTATAGCACTGATGCAGAAAAGCCAAACAATCACTACCGGCGCGAATAGAGACCCGAGCCGGTGGGTCCCGTAATGTTGAAGATAAAATAGGAACACCAGTATTATGCAAGCCACCGGGACTTCTATATCTGCAGGACATGTACGAAATCAAGTGAAACCATATCATGAGTGGATTTGTACCGAGAATTAATACTAAAAATAGAGCCACCCTCAAATGAGACCAACAAGTAGGGACAAAAAGGATAGATCGTTAGAATTTTATAGTGCGTTTTCGTGTATTATCATATGACTGTTATGTCTCGTCTCCGTCCAATTTCGTGTCTTGTTATATTCAAGTTATTAATGTCGAGCAATTATAGGTGTTAGCATGTCGCCCACAATTGAGTCTTGGAGACAATTTGAAATATGTTAAGACCCTATGGAATCACTTTTTTCATGAGAAGATTATTCAATTTAATTTCTTCTCTTCTTTATTTTTCAAGTGATTTACTTTACTAGAGGTACAACGTCTAGCCCATGGGGCCATACTCATGATGCGTCAAATATGGCGTACCCCACACATGTTGTGGCGGACCCCAACACCTTGTCCAATTATGTTCGCGAAAAAATCTACCCTATTCATGCAGGCACTGCCTCTAGAGGTCTCCGGACCGCATAATCAGCACATACTATGTGCGTGTGTTGGAGTGTATGTGTGTGATCGTATAGTCCAGAGCCCCTACAAGCAGGTAGGATTGAACTAGTCCTTGTACGGTATGATAGAAGCTCTTCATGTTTAGACACATCACGTATATGGGTCGATAAGGAGCCCTACATATGGCTCCATACAATTTTCGACAACCTTAACCATAAAGATTTTAGGATAATAGCACTCAGAACTCTTTTTACTCAAATTGGGTCTCCACTAAATGATGGCACCCATATATCTACCACAACTAAGAAAGATAGTGGCCTAACTTTACTTTATAATGATAATACTAAGATGACTTTGTTAAAGCAAAAAAACCTTGTCCTAATATATGAAGAGACCCCACACTATTGCATTTTTATAACAATTTGGTATGATCTCTTTGTCTGAACCACACACCTACCTTACAATAACAATAACATTACCCCAATGCCCAACGGCTCCCGCAAAAAGCGAGGTAAGGGGGGATCGGATGTACGCAGCCTTACCCCTGTCTTAACACAAAGAGGCTGTTTCCGGATGATCCAAAATAAAAATCGCATCGAGAATTGCATGGAACGACTAGTACTTCATGAGAAAAAGAAGTGCAGCCAGTTCAATGAGTCATTTTGTTTTATTCCATTATAATCCAGAACCAAAGAATAAGTAGTCTTTGGCTCACCTACCTTAATTAAAAAAAAAATGTTAAATTTCAAGTGAATGCACTAACATCTTAACCATTTTCAAACACAATTTCTCTCTTTAGTTCTGTTTGGCATATCTGGAGCTCTCCATGTTGTTCAAATACAGACACACCAGAAATCCTACAAAGAATCAAACTCAAGAGCGAACGACAACCAACATGGACAAAGTGAAACTCACTTTTGTCGGAAGAAGTTTCCTCATTCGTTTACAACGGGAACATGTATACCCCCACCTAATGCCTTCACTTATGAGCTATGAGTGTATATAATGGGAACTTGGATACAGAAAAGTCCACACGGTACATAAACAAATCCGGGGGAAGATAATAGAGACTCACATTGGTGATGATGCTTTGAAACAACAAGCTCTAATCCTGACACTGCAGAAAATACTGCCAATACAAGAAAATAAAGAGAAAATCAAAATCAAAATCAAAATCAAATATCTATGTTATTATAGGTTTCTTGTGAGGCCTGATAGATCCGTGTCGACGTGACACTGAACCCCTAAAACTAAATTTTACAATAAAAAAATAGAAAACTATGAGAAAAAGAAAATTAAACTACTAAAAAATGAACCCTACGAAATTGAAAAAACGAACACTAGAAATTAAACAAAATAGAATGAAATGAAAACCCCCACTAAAAACAGAAAATTCCTAAGAACATTAAAAGAACTAAAAAAATGAAGAAAAAACCCACCAAAAAAAACAAGAAAAAAAAAATTTACACTACGGGTGTGTTCGGCGGTTTCACTGGAAAGCTAGCTGATGGCTGATAAACTAGTTTTATGGCGTAACAAACATGACTTTCTAAATAAGCTCCAAAAAAGATAGCTTATAAGCTCGCTTATTTTTACCAAACACACACTACGTCTCACGGAATACGTCCCTTGAGACGGTCTCGTATGAGTTCTTTTCCATTATTTTCACCGTAATATCCCAATGAATGGCAAAAGTTACCAATTCATACCAGAAATCGCCGGCGTAAGAACTCCATCTCCAATAACCATACAAGTCCCAATCAAAGCCAAAGCAAGCAACATCTTCTGAAGCATTTTGTATTTTTCCAATGTTGATCTCAGCTTCATACCAAAACCATTTTTATTGTTATTACTATTGTTATTATTACCAGATGTAGTTCCTTCTTTCTTGTACTCGTACAAATCCTCATCCGCAAGTTGGCCGTTAGGCAAAATGCTGACACGGGCATGGCGGCACAGAAGGGAGTACAAAGCAAACGTGCCCCCTTCGCCATTATCATCAGCTCTAAGCACTATGAACACATATTTAAGAAGGGGTATTACAGTTAATGTCCAGAATACAAAAGACAGAACACCAAATATTTCCTCATTAGTTTCTGAGTGTTGAATGTCCTCTGCAAAAGTACTCTTGTAAACATACAAAGGCGAAGTGCTTAAATCACCATACACAACACCGAGACTCTGATAAGCCAGTGTCAGTACAGTCCTCCATGATTCTTTCTGAAAGAAAAAATAGAAGAAAAAAAATAATAATTGAAGCAGACAGTAATATTAATTATCATAAAGCTCAGAATTCTTTTTTTTTTTTCGGGTTTTTTTTTTGTGTGTGTGTGTGAAGGTCTCACCTTGACACGAATTTCAGGGCTCAAGCCTTCAATATCCATAACAGGCCTCCTCAGAATCATGGATAATATTAATATATCGAATTTAAATTAAATATATAACTCAAGAAAATCGGAAAAAATCAAGAACCCTTCTTGTAACAAAAGGGGACAAAAGAAAGGGGCAGACAAAGAGAATACCAAGAAAAAAGGTGTTGGGAGGACGAACCACTGAAGAAAAGCTGGAGGGAGTTCTAGATAGAATATTGCCAAAGCATGTATTTCTGTAACAGTCGTACCTATGTACGTACGTGAACGCTATGACTTGACTAAGATAATTTAATAGCTCAAAAAATCCCAAGTAAATCAGTACACAATACCACAAAGATGGCTTTTTTAATCAAAGATAAATAATAAATAAATAAATACACACAAAAAAAGTCGATGAAACAAGAAAGAAAAGGAGCTTTTGTAGTGGTCTGTAGAGTGGGCATGGCCGCCTGAGAGAGATATGACTGGTCAGTAGTACAAAGCATAGATGATAACCTTTTCTTGTAGGCCTGGACAATTAAAGTAACGTGGGAAATAATTGCCAAGTTTGGACTTTATTTAAATTTTTAGAAGTTTCAACTTCTTTTATTATTTTGGGAAAATAATTATAATTGTCAGATTTTAACTAAAATATGACATTATTTTAGAAAATTTAAAAAGGACAAAATCTGCCAATTTTCGAAATGGTGAATATTAAAATTAATTATGTTCCAATAAAGAAATTATCCTCAATATAATAGCGTAATATCTAATTAAAATTGTCTAATTAATATGATGGTGGACCGCCGGAAAGCAGTCTGCAGTCTGTCGTAAAAAAAAATGACGAGATGTCTGAGGTCCGTCGGCAGTCGGTGGTTGTCCACCGGAAAACAGACTCGCGGCCTGATGTTAAAAAATAAAGTTGGCCGCCCGCGGCGGTGCCCGGTCGGAAAGCAGGCCGCTCGCCTGGCGTTACAAAAAGGAAAAAATAGTCGCCAGTCGGCGCTTGCCTGACGTAAAAAAGAAAAAAGTATGGTCTTCGGAGGTGGACCGCCGGAGAGCAGTCTGACGGCCAGGCGTAGAAAAAAAATTGATGGATTGTCGGAGGTCCGTCGGTCGTCGACGGTGACCCGCTAAAAAGCAGGCTGGTGGCCGAGCATTAAACAAATAGCCGATCGCGGCGGGCTGGCTGGGAAAAAATAAAAAAATCCAGATAGCCGAAGGTGGCCAACCGGAAAGCAGGCCAGTGGGCTTGTCGAAAAAAAATATCGACAAATCGGAGGTCTGCCAGCGACCGGCGGCTGCCCGATCGGAAAGCTGGTCGGCCGGAATTCCGTTGGGGATCCTCGTAAAAAAATGAAGATTACTTGGCCATTTAATTCTTGGAGTGTTTTTTTTAAAATTTATTTTTGTAGAACATTTTTTAAATATTATTACTGTTATATTAAATACAAAAAGAAGGAAATGAGAGGGGGAGTACAATAATCTCTTATGGTGCACATTAACACAAAATAATACAATTATCCTTTATATTATAGACAGGAATTACCCGTGTCATAATGACACGATAGTGGTGATATAATTGAATTAAAATAATTAAATTACCAGATTACTTCCTAGAGAAAAATATGTTAGTTCCCAAAATTCTATTGATCTGGCTAAAAAAATGGCTGGTCGCCGGAAGTGGCCCCCGAAAAGCCGATCGGCGATGTGGTGTTAAAAAATATAAGAAAAATAAAAAATAAAAAAGAAGAAGAATTGTCGATCGTCGGAGGTCGGCTGGCCGCGGCGACGTCTTGGCATTTTAAAACAAAAAAAAAGGCCGCCAAAGGTCGGCCTGCGACTGGCGGTCTTGCCGGAAAAATTGGTCGGCCGGAAAGCAGGTCGACAGCCTGCGTAAAAAAAACCCTGGAGGTCCGCCGTCCGCCGGGGGTGGCCCGCCGCGGGAAAGCAAGCCTAGAGTTTGGCTTAAAAAAAAGAAATTGGTCGGTCCCAGAGGTCCGCGAAGTAGGTCGGCGGTGTGGCTTGAAAAAAAATTGTCGGTCGTCGGAGGTTCGTCGGCCGCTGGCGGTGGGCCGCCGAAAACAAACCTGCGGCCTAACGTTAAAAAAAATTGTGCCGGCCGCGGGCGGTGGGCCACGGGAAAGCAAACTGGCGGCCTGACGTAAATAAAAATAAATAAATAAAGAATAAACTATCCGGCTGTCGGAGGTCTCCGACGACTGCGAACCTGCCGCAAAAACTGATCGGTCGGATGTCCGTCGGAGATCTCCGTAAAAAAAATTAATTACCATTTTAATTTAATTTAATTTAATATTCTAGAAGTACTTTTTAAAATTTATTGTTATTGAATATTTAATAATGTTATTATTATTAAATAGTATTAAATTCAACACAGAAATAAAGAAAAGAGAGAAGAAGGGTATTTTTCCCTAATCACCTGATGATGCAACCATAAAGAAGATTTTACTATATGTTCTCGTCTTAAACTCGTATACGTCTACCCGCTAATCACTTAAACTCATTTAAATATATAAACTATTTAATTAATCAAATATACATTGTTACAATAATTAGTTATCCATCTTAATAATTACTCGAATATTAAAAAGTAATCATTATAACTAAATGGAATAAATGACAAAAAAATATCAACAATTTGACTGTAAATTTCAAAATCTTACACGTCATTAAACTCATTTGGAATTTATATACGTGTTAATGGAATGGATATGACTTCTGTAATTTTTCTCATTCAGTAAAATATAGTTTTGAATTTATCGAGAATTTTGATGCTACATTAAGTAATCAAATTTGAGTAATTAAGTTTTCCATTAAAATAAAACTGAAACTAGATGGCATAATAATAAATCAAATTAAAATGGTGATACAAACTAAATTGCAATTTTCCATAACTCACAAGTTGGTAATTTGTACAACCTGATAATTTATGAAAATGTCGATGTGTAATATATGTCTACGATTATATACTCTCCAGTGAAATAAAACTATTTATTAGATCAATTTAATAATTGGCCAAAATAATAAAAGTGAAATTACTTATTTAGCCAACTAAAATTATATATTTTCTAGCTTAATAATTTTTCAAATTAAATTATTACAACTAACTTCGAAAAAAAAGTCAAATTCGCTCAAATTATTGGATATTAGTAAATAGGCAAATGAATATCCCAGTAAAATAAAATTATTTATTTGTCAACTTAATTATTGGTTGAATTATATTTTCAATAAAAATAAAACTATTTATTTAGCCAACTCAATAATTGGACAAATTAAATTGGGTGCGAAATAATTATGGGGTGCATGGTTTCGTTCCAATGTAAAATAACATTGGTTTCAGGTATTTATTTAGTTATCCAACTCGTGGAATTCATGTTGGGTTGGTAGCGCCACTAGAAGAGGTGTTTAGATAGTGCGGTTAAGGATATAGAATTCTTTTGCGATTGCGGAAGCGATAAAGTGCGGAATGTAAATGACACAGCGATTTATAGAAGTTCGGCCAATATGCCTTCTGTAACACCCTCAATGTATTCATTGTATGTCACAGCGCCGTGAATCCCATCTGGAACTCACAAGGCTAAACATCAAAAACCACCACTCATTTATCGAGTTAACCGATGAAATTCCAGCGATAATATTTTATTCCACAATAACAACAAGTTCAATATAATTGACAGAAGAAAATAACCCTATAGTACTCGAGTACCAACTAACAATTTCTGACAGAACCAAAAATCTCAATGACCAAACTCAAAGAAAGACCACAGTGACTCTTCACAATATCACGCCTGGCCATCATCGTCATACTGCCCCGGTACTCGTCCAGTTGCATTCTTTGCACCTGAAATACATGAAACGTATTTCCCCCAAAAGGAGTTAGCCGTGGAATAGCTAGTACAAGTAATAGAAACGAACTCTTACATCTTACAATATCAAAGTATATACATCAATAGTTATCAAAAGCAATTAAGATAATGATTTTCGGAAATACAATATCAATAAATGTACCACAGAAATATAAATCCTCCCAATTAACCGTGGACCCAATCATGCGTGGATCCCTCCGAGGCCCCGTTAGACCCTCCCGGAGTGGTTAACCCAAATGTTCGTGGACCCAACCAAACATGGATCCCTTCGAGGCCATGCGGGACCCTCCCGGAGTGAACGTATACGCTCTAACACTCATATACACCACTTTGCATATTTAAGAATGTAAGTTCATGAGAATTACTTGCCTTTGAGACATGTCAAGATGTTTGGAGATGACACACACAACTACCGTTGAAGGAACTCGGAGATTTCGAACCTAGATGATTCGTAAAATGACTATCAACAACAATACGACTGGAATGGAAATTGAAATACACCCGAAAACCCCATCTACGATACATGTAATCCAAACAACATAACGCCTAGAGAGTGGATCACAAACAAACCCTCTCGATTCTCAACAAAACCAAGAATACACTAATAATCTAGTAGGAAAAACATGTATCGGAAATTGATAATCCATACTCAAAACAATTCCATCATAACCACAAGCTAAATCGGAGAAATCACGAAGAAACCCCCAAATCCCGGAAAACTAGGGTTATAAGAAGATTACCTCGATTTGGAACGGTGAAGAAGATTAAATGTTGTATAATCCGGACTAATAGCTTGAAGATGATGATAAATGATGATATCTAGCCGGGATCTTCACGAATTGCCCAAAATCGCCAGAAATCACCAAAGGGAGGAGAAAAGAGAAAAATGAAACAAACCCGTACAGAAAACGCTGAATCAGGTATATAAATCAGTCCGTGTTAACGTACGTAAGTCAGGGAACTTAACGTACGTTAAGAACCCAACGCACGCTACGAACTACTTGTTACGTATGTAATGGCCTGGAAGAAGTCTCTGCCCGATTCTCTGTAGGACATAACGTACGCTACTGAATCACTTACTGCACCCCAAGGTGAGACGCTAGGTTGATATATCCCTTCTCTAACAATTCCCCTAATGGACTCTTCAGCTCCTGCATTTCTGAAGGTGCCATACGGTACAACGCTCTCAAACTCGGGGCTGCACTCGGTTCTAAATCAACTGTAAACTCGATCTCACGCTCCAGTGGTAGTCCTGGTAAATCATATGGAATAACATACGAAAACTCGTTCACCACTGGAATCGAGAAAAGTTCAACTTTCTCGTCCTCTGCTCTCGCAGCATAACACCAGTACCCCACACAACCATCCCTAATGAGTTTCGCCGCCTTCATAGTGCTGATTATAAGTTTCTGACCCCTCCTCATGTGTCCCGTAAATGAATGCTCGGTACCATCCTCGGCCAACATCGATATAACCCTCGTGCGATAATTCATTACCACTCCATGTCTATCAAGCTAGTCGTCACCGAGGATCAAATCCTTATCAATGATATCAACAACGATCAAATTCGAAGGCCACACACTATCTGCAATTATCACTTGACAGTCTCTAACCTCCCTATCCCCCACAATTATATCCCCACTAGGTAATTTAAACACAAAAGGGTAACACACAGACAAGCATTCAATACTCAGTCGACGCACACAATCCAAAGAAATGAATGAATGAGAAGCATCGGAATTGAAAACCAATATAACTGGATGAGAGAAAACATAAACGGTACCTGTTGCCACGGTGTCCTCTGGATCATCCGCTCTCCTCATCTCGTAAACACGCGGCTATGCTGAACCACCACTGGAGGCTCCCCCTCTAACGGACTGACCCCGTCCTCTTCCCTGACCGAAACTATGAGACGGCTGGCCAGCTGATAACTTCTGATTAACACTTGGTTCTCCAGGCATAGGAATGGATGCCTGAACCCCAAATGTCTTTTCTCCCTCGGTACAAAACGCAGCTTTGTGGCCCGTCTGGCCACAACTATAACATTTCAGATGAGGCAGGTTGCAATCACGACGGATATGGCCCTGCTGAGACCGGTTTTGAAATTCCGATTGCCTCCATACGTACGGTAAGACTTTTCAGATGGGTAGTTCGCCTACTGAGATTTCTGTTGGTTGTTACTCTTACTGCCCAAAAAATTTCCGGAGGTCTTCTGCTTCTTACCCTCACTAGCCGTCTCCATAGCTGCGAAGGATATGTCATAGCCCAGTGCTTTGCCCTGATACTCCTTCAGTGTAGTACTAGCAAACCTGCCATGTAGTGTCGAACTTTTGGCTTCATATATATATCAAAGTGTCGGATCTTATCACTCTCTTCTCTCACTTTACCCTTCACGTGTTTGAGTTACTGATTGTATTCGATGATCACCTGGGATACGGGAATATCCTGGGGTTTAGCCTTATAAAAGGCTCGGATTCTGGCCTCCCCAACAGGCCACGGGCAATACTCTGTAACACCCCCAAACCACTCGGGAATATTACAGCGCCGTAGACCCTCTCCATGAGGATCTACCAGGCTAAATACAGAAACACCACAATACAATACATACCGACATGGGTAATTAACAGACTATTAGACCGATTTGGTCTTTTGCCACAACATACACATCAACCATACATTACTCTTTCTCGTAACTTATACCCTCGCAGGGGTTAACATAAATCAACGTTCCCACATAGGGAAAAATAAACACAACGGAAGGACAAAACAAGACATCACCAAATACTCAACACCGGTATTCATGTGATTAGTATCGCCGTCGTCCATCATCCTTCGTAACGATCCTGTGAATTGCTCCCCAGCAACCTGCAAGTACCTGGATGTAAAATAGACATCCACCCCCCGAATACTCGGGGGTTAGCAAAACTCCACTTTTTGCTAGTGCAAGTATAAATACAAGGGCGAGCCATACATATCATACTCCAAGAACATAGAAATCGTGAATATACTTCCCGAGATAATTCACTTGATCAAGACAGTTTGAATTAAGAAAGATAGGAATAAAATCATTTTACGATCTCGGGTGTTTTGAAAGCATTTGGGGTTTAAGAATTTTCAAGCCTTTCGAACACTTAGGGACACCGCCCAAAAACCATTTATTTCAAAATACGATTCCGATAACAAAATATGGGGTCCACGACCCAATCATAACATTCCAACCACAAGCACGGGGGTCCGTGAATCAACTTATTCACATCACATATTCACAAGAATAACCCGACATAAACTACACCGTGTCGAACATTACCATGACAATAGTCTCACAGAACGACAACAGAGAGCACAACTTTGCAACTTGACCATACGGTCGAACTCAACACACCACAGAGCTACAATACACAGAGCAACCACAGGACTCACGTACCCTTACCAAATTATCACAGTCAAGGGACAATCACACACAACACATTTATCGGGTGCCATTCCAGCCAAGTACGATACCATTTGGACTGCCATTCTAATCAGACGAAATATGCGCCAAAAATCACAGTTCTCCAATGTAACACCGCCGATATTTTCAGGAATATTACAGCGCCGTAAATCCTTTACATAAGAATTTACAAGGCTGAATGAAGGAAATGACCATAACAGATACCAATTTATGAAATTGGTGAAATAAAATTCAACCGAATGGTTCAAAACCGAGATACAAATATTCAATGAAGAGTTATTATTACATCACTAAAATCCAAACATTATAAACTGACGACGTACTTGAGTACTTATTGAAATAACCAACAAACAACAGACAGTAAACCCGGACGGAACATCACTCTGCACCCTCGTCGTCATGCATCTCCAGTGGTTGTTTCCCCGCTCTCCTGGATCCTGAACATACACAAATGTTCACCTCCGAAGGGGTTAGCACAAAGATGCTAGTACAAGTACAATAATCATACAACAATGATATAATCAACAATTATATCTTAACAAGTTTCTCCAACGAGAAATATCCACAACACATATCATATCATAACAGTTTCAACATACTAATGGTATTCCAACGATCCAGCGCACACAGCTATAGATTCCCATGATGATCCCGTCGGACCAACACATGGTGGAACTACTGTCAAGCGATCCAGCAAGACACTGACTATAGATTCCCATGATGATTCCCGTCGGATCAACGCATGGTGGACATATAATCACAACATATTTACACGATACAATCACATCATAATTGTCATAATATAAACAATTCTAATTAAAGTACTTGCCTCGGTTCGTTGACAAGAATAAACTTCCACGAATATCAAAATACTCGAAGGTCGTCCCCTTCAATCAATCACGTGTTAAGCTCGAACCTTAACAAAAGAAATAGCATAGAATTCATTTCATGCCGAATGAACGTCTAACAATTCAACAATTACGGTAGAAAGTCCTTAATATGCAATCTGTCTGGATAGCTTAACGCATGCTACGAATCCTATGTAGCGTACGTTAATGCTACTCGTTAGCACACGCAGTACACACAGCCTAGCGTATGCTAACCAGGCGTGGTCAGTGACTCACTGATCAGCCGACTGACTCAGCTGATGACTTAACGCACGCTAAGTCCCAAACGTGGTGTACGCTAAACGTACTCGATAGTGCACGTTAATTCTTGTAGCTTAGCGCACGCTAAGAGTGCATGGCAGTTCACTGGAGGGCAGCAAATTATACAAATGGTGATGAAGTAAGCGAATCCCTCAGTAATTAATGTTTGTTATCCGGCTTCATGTTATCATCATAACCTTTATGAATGATCTCATGGATACTAACAACTTCGAGGTGCAAGTATACGTATAATCATCATAACACCATAATCCGTCTTGATTACAATTCTCATGCGAAGTTGGTGATCTCCGGTTGATGTATTAGATTCTACTATCAATATACATATTCAGACTTCATCTGGAGGTGAACTAACAATTCCAACTTATACGAAAGAATATTTCCTAAAACGATTCTTCCCTTAAGTCCTTATAATCGAAAATAATACCACCTCCAATTTATGATCACTAAGATAACATATATCATACGGATAATAAACTTCAGAATGTTCTCTTATCACTTGAAGTACTAGGATTCCAACTACGAGGTTCCAACGATAATATCATAAGCATAGACATTCCAATCTTAAAACATGATGTTTGTTGAATAATTCACTAATGAAATTCAATATCACGTTAGCATGATCATCTAATCCCTTGGAATCCAAATCTAAGGCTGGTGATAGGTTGAACATACCTTAATATGCCGAAATCACTGAACCACAAGGTAAAATCCGACTCTGGTTGGTTATGTGCCACTCCAAGGTGTTACTTCTCTTCAATGATCACTCACAAGTGATAACCAATATTCAAGGATCACTAAGATGTGTTCTAAGTGTGTTAGAAGGAGGATTAAAGCTCTCTGGCCTCTCAAGAATGAAGAATGGACGAAGGAAATATAAGCCAAAACGGGTGGTTGTCTCATTTATAATATTCTGCACTTTAGTTAATTAGCGCACGCTACTAAGCATTCCTTAGCGCGCGCTAATAAGAGTTGACTCCAAAACTGTCCAGGTTCGTCTGCGGGAATCTTACCCGGACCCATGTCCCGGCTGGCGCATGTGCTAGCCACCTACCTCAATAATTCAGTGTCTAGCGCACGCAACTCCTACATACGTAGCGTGCGTTAGTAATAGCCGATAGCGCGCGTTAAGCTACATTCTTAGCGTGCGCTATCACGAGTTTGCAAGAGAAAATTTGCATGTTGTTATACTTAAGTACAAGGATGCCAATGCAAGAAATATCATACTCCAATAATCAAAACCACAAATCCGAATAATACAGGGTTCGAATACAGGTAAAATACACAGTAATAAATCCGGATATTACATCCAACAACACATTTCAAAGTTAACCGCTGGTACGAGACTCACGGCCTCCGTACCCCGCAGAGCCCCGTCGGACATCCCTGGGTGGTTAACCCTAGTTCGTGATACGCACACTCACGCCAATACGTATCCCTAGAGGTCCCGTCAGACCAACCCTAGGTGAACATACACATATCATCCACAACGCCACAGGAAGCCATAATTCGAATACTAGAATATGCATACAAATGCTAGGTACTTCGCTAAAATGGCCACTTTAGTCGACGTATACTCACAACTAATGTCACACAATCACAAGAAATTTCCAATACCAAACAACACCAGGTGCCACAACCTCGTTACGAATGAATAACAACAAATATCACAAAACGTCCCATATTCGCCGAACAATTACACATAACAGTACACAATCCTCGGCAAATAATTTCGGTCTACTAACATCACTAAATATGATCAACATCTTCCAACATATGAAACTAACGCACATATTCCGAAAGCACATTAATCTACGAAGCGTACAAGTTATCTTTTGAAAGACAACAATTATCGAGAACATACCGATCTTTTTTTAAAAGTTCATTAAAACATTCGGATTGCACATAAAATCATTTATCAATGATTCCGTCTACGAAACATGAAAAGTATGGGCAAGATACTTGCCTCGATACCAGGAGCACGGAACCACGAACGTACACGGCTCAACCGAGAAGCTTCGGAACGCCCGATGCTATCGAAAAGGAAGACGACAACGAACGGAAGGGTTCAACAAGGTTTCTTCGCAAGAAACTCGACCCTAACATCATATAATTAATAAATCAACGGTCATACGAGGAAGAATAATCATAGAACGTCCGAAAATCCGTTTATGACATTCTACCGGACACCTTCAAGGCGTCGATAAAGAACTCGACCAAAACAACGAATCGATACGATCCAACCATGGAATAACAAGGGAAATGATATAATACATCTAAATAATCATCAATCCATCACAATCCTAGGTTAAATCGGATTAAACGGACGAAATCAACCAAAATACCCAAATTCCCCAAAACTAGATTTCTAGAAAATCTGACCTGATTTGCTCGATCAAAGGATGTTATAGGATGGATGATTGATGATATGAACTCCAAGACTTCATGGATTGATTGTCCAAAAACATCTATCCATGATTCCCACACCTCCAGCCGCGGAAGAGAAGGAAAAGAATGAGAAAATGGGTGAAAACCCCGACTGTAGGGCCTTAAATAGGCTGCCTGCCGGCAGGGTTATGTACGTAACCGGCCAAGGCTTACGTACGTAACCGAGTCACTGCCCCAAATCTGTCGGCATCGTTACGTACGTAACTGGCCAAGGCTTACGTACGTAACCGGCCTTACGTACGTAAATGCCGAGCACTACCGGCCGTAACTCGGCCAGTGCCGGCCTGGGCCCAAACTGCCCGGCCATGACTCGGTGAGCTAACTCCGGCCGACGACCGAAACCCGAACCTGAATACAAATCGAAGATACGGTTACGAAGTACTCACAAATATGAATTCGAGCACTAAGAGAACACACGATTCCGACCACCCGAAGGCTCGAAATTCGACGACGGAAAGTAATTACCCCAAACTTTGGGAAATTACGAAAATGGCCCAAAACGTCTTAAATACACGATACACGATCGAAACACCAAGCCGAAGCTTTCAACATGAGTAATAACATTAAATGAACTTACGAGAAACTCGAAAAAACAGTTTCGGAGAAGATTCGCAAGAATCGAACTCAAGTGCGGAAAAACCGCTCAAAAACACGGAACTCAATAAAACGATACCGAAACGAACTCGGATGACAAAAAGTGCAGAATTAATCATTCTTGGAATGACGAAACGGTCATGAGTGAGTCGTCAAAATGAAATTTCTCCGAAAAAAAGAAATTACCGGAATTCGAAATTACGGGCATTACATTCCACCCTCCTTAAAAGAAGTTTCGTCCAGAAACTTAAAACAAGTAGGGAGAAGAAATATACCACCAGGAATATATCAATGAGATACACAAGAATGCGTAACTAATGCCCAACGGCGAAACGTTACAAACAACGCAAAGGAATATACGACGTGAAAACACGCTCCACGACGACCAACACAACGTCGCCGTTAGGGATATAATAAAACCAACAAGTGACAAGCGTCATCAATCGGATAATACAATCAAGTCAATTATCCGAACAATCACAAAACACAACGAACGAAAATCAATACGATTGACCAACCCAACGGTACATCAATCAAAACGCGAGCCAATCGCTGAACAAATACGGAATTCCACCGCCCAAGGGTTGGAAGATCGAAAACGAGACTAATTTCCCGAACTTAAGGGAATTTGGAAGGAGTCTGAACGCTCAGCAATCACGAAACGGGGTCAACAAAAACCGAACAATCAAACGATCGAACCACAACGATCGAGACAACAAGAATCGAACAATCATGTTTGAATCACGAAGAACAATAAAATTCAAATAACAACTCCAAGGTTCACATCTCGACTCGAGACAATATATGATCCGGTGAAAACAACAGGACGTGCATTCACATGAGATCTACAGGAAAAGGAATAGCAATTGAAAAGTCACAACGTCAAACGAGTTATTCTGAAGCAATACCACACTTGTTCGATCAACAAGAACAAGGGACAAGACGAGCTCAGAAAATGTCAACGAACACGAGCGAGTCCATAGACTTGAGAAAGAGAAAATGCAGAAGTCCAAAAATAATTCGGGTATTACATTCGACCTCTTATAAAATAAATGTCGTCCCCGCAACTCATAACAACGGAAGAAAGGTAACAACACCAAAAGCAACCGACAGAAACATCTCCCATGGGCCTCTCAGTGTCGATCCTGATATCTGTGCTGAAGCGTGAACCCCGAAAGTCTCGGTAGTTGATTCGCAAAATTGAATTATGTGTCCCCCAAGTCCGCACTTGAAACACGTTACTGACGAGAAGGACAATTTACACGTGCAATCCCCCGGCACATCACGATTGAAATGCCTCGGCTCGGCATACTGAAAATACAGATGCTAGATACAATGGAACATAACACCACAAAACAACATACCGGAGATGCCAACTCAGCATAACATATCAACGCATACAAAAATCACAACAACGGCATCGTTCGACGATTACAACGGCCCGAACGATAGCCAGCACACAATCACAACCATCATGAAACAATCACCCATGTGCATAAACGCACCAAAAATCCAAGCTTTAACAACTCACACTCGCGTGACAACACGCAAATCACCACTAGGCGATAAACAGTAAACACCAGTTCACACCTCTCACAGAGGGCTAGTAAAACAAATGCATGGCAACGCCTCAACGTTCATGCCACCAATTCGATCATACTCGGGAGCAAACATCATAACGACAACGCGAACATCATACATACATACCCAGTCCTCAAACGGGAATGGATAGGTTTTGAAAACGAAAACCTAATTTTGAAAATAATTTAGAAAAACACCGGTTGATCTTGAGTATCACCTTTCAAAAAAAGTACAAACGTGAAACATCGTTATCGAGACTTTGGAGAACCATTTCACATTTGATAAAAATGAGTACACTTTCTCTTAGTGAAAAACTTTCAGAATATTCGACCCTCGGGTCTAAGTAAAAGTGTTTCTAAAACATTGAAAATATCTCAAAACATTTTGGTCCTAGAGGTAGAAGAATTTTGAAACATATTATGGCACCTTGGATGTACCACGAGAAAATAATTCATTTTAAAAGTACGTCTCGAAATTTATTTTTCTAAGATACTCAAGGTTTTCAAAAATTCAATAGGCCAGAATGCCCAAAACTCATAAAAATTCTTTATCAACCATCATAAAACATTCAAGGCCAAAATGCCAAAACTCGATTTAGGGAATCGGTTTTACGAATTAGAACTCAGTTTGCAAAATACTGAAAGTCATTTTTAAAGGACTCACGCAGCGGATAAAATACAACTCGTAAATACATTAGCAGCGACACCACCCCTCATACAAATAAAAGATGAGAGTCAAATACCCACACATCACGAAATCAAAGTCCACGGAAGGATTCAATCACTTAACGAATAATCATACAAGTAACTCGCATCAGACGAGGCACAAACACAAAGAAGGGAGACTTACATCCACAGGTCGCACGAAGATGATGGCTGCACCTCGATACTAATCACGACCGACACCTCAGACGACGCGTCGCGACACGACTCAGTCAGACAAAATCTGACAAGACAAGACAAGACAAGACCCGACAACACAAAACTCGACCCGACAGCCTAGGTTTCCCTAAGCTCCGATACCATATTCTGTAACACCCCCAAACCACTCGGGAATATTACAGCGCCGTAGACCCTCTCCATGAGGATCTACCAGGCTAAATACAGAAACACCACAATACAATACATACCGACATGGGTAATTAACAGACTATTAGACCAATTTGGTCTTTTGTCACAACATACACATCAACCATACATTACTCTTTCTCGTAACTTATACCCACGCAGGGGTTAACATAAATCAACGTTCCCACATAGGGAAAAATAAACACAACGGAAGGACAAAACAAGACATCACCAAATACTCAACACCGGTCTTCATGTGATTAGTATCGCCGTCATCCATCATCCTTCGTAACGATCCTATGAATTGCTCCCCAACAACCTGCAAGTACCTGGATGCAAAACAGACATCCACTCCCCGAATACTCGGGGGTTAGCAAAACTCCACTGTTTTGATAGTTCAAGTATAAATACAAGGACGAGCCATACATATCATACTCCAAGAACATAGAAATCGTGAATATACTTCCCGAGATAATTCACTTGATCAAGACAGTTTGAATTAAGAAAGATAGGAATAAAATCATTTTACGATCTCGGGAGTTTTGAAAGCATTTGGGGTTTAAGAATTTTCAAGCCTTTCGAACACTTAGGGACACCGCCCAAAAACTATTTATTTCAAAATACGATTCCGATAACAAAATACGGGGTCCACGACCCAATCATAACATTCCAACCACAAGCATGGGAGTCCGTGAATCAACTTATTCACATCACATATTCACAAGAATAACCCGACATAAACTACACCGTATCGAACATTACCATGACAACAGTCTCACAGAACGACAACAGAGAGCACAACTTTGCAACTTGACCATACGGTCGAACTCAACACACCACAGAGCTACAATACACAGAGCAACCACAGGACTCACGTACCCTTACCAAATTATCACAGTCAAGGGACAATCACACACAACACATTTATCGGTGCCATTCCAGCCAAGTACGATACCATTTGGACTGCCATTCTAATCAGACGAAATATGCGCCAAAAATCACAGTTCTCCAACAACACATTTCAAAGTTAACCGCTGGTACGAGACTCACGGCCTCCGTACCCCGCAGAGCCCCGTCGGACATCCCTGGGTGGTTAACCCTAGTTCGTGATACGCACACTCACGACAATACGTATCCCTAGAGGTCCCGTCAGACCGTCCCTAGGTTAACATACACATATCATCCACAACGCCACAGGAAGCCATAATTCGAATACTAGAATATGCATACAAATGGTAGGTACTTCGCTAGAATGGCCACTTTAGTCGACGTATACTCACAACTAATGTCACACAATCACAAGCAATTACCAATACCAAACAACACCAGGTGCCACAACCTCGTTACGAATGAATAACAACAAATATCACAAAATGTCCCATATTCGCCGAACAATTACACATAACAGTACACAATCCTCGGTAAATAATTTCGGTCTACTAACATCACTAAACATCTTCCAACATATGAAACTAACGCACATATTCCGAAAGCACATTAATCTACGAAGCATACAAGTTATCTTTTGAAAGACAACAATTATCGAGAACATACCGATCTTTTTTTAAAAGTTCATTAAAACATTCGGATTGCACATAAAATCATTTATCAATTATTCCGTCTACGAAATATGAAAAGTATGGGCAAGATACTTGCCTCGATACCACGAGCACGGAACCACGAACGGACACGGCTCAACCGGGAAGCTTCGGAATGCCCGATGCTATCGAAAAGGAAGACGACAACGAACGGAAGGGTTCAACAAGGTTCAACAAGGAAGACGTCCGAAAATCCCTCTATGACATTCTACCGGACACCTTCAAGGCGTCGATCAAGAACTCGACCAAAACAACGAATCGATACGATCCAACCATGGAATAACAAGGATAATGATATAATACATCTAAATAATCATCAATCCATCACAATCCTAAGTTAAATCGGATTAAACGGACGAAATCATCCAAAATACCCAAATTCCCCAAAACTAGATTTCTAGAAAATCTGACCTGATTCGCTCGATCAAAGGATGTTATAGGATAGATGATTGATGATATGAACTCCAAGACTTCATGGATTGATTGTCCAAAAACATCTATCCATGATTCCCACACCTCCAGCCGCGGAAGAGAAGGAAAAGAATGAGAAAATGGGTGAAAAACTCGAATGCAGGGCCTTAAATAGGCTGCCTGCCGGCAGGGTTACGTACGTAACCGGCCAAGGCTTACGTACGTAACCGGCCTTATGTACGTAACTTCCGAGCACTACCGGCCGTAACTCGGCCAGTGCCGACCTGGGCCCAGACTGCCCGGCCATGACTCGGCCGGGGCCAACTCCGACGGCCCGAACGACCCCGAAACCCGAACCTGAATACGAATCGAAGATACGGTTATGAAGTACTCACAAAGAAGAATTCGAGCACTAAGAGAACACACGATTCCGACCACCCGAAGGCTCGAAATTCGACGACAGAAAGTAATTACCCCAAACTTTGGGAAATTACGAAAATGGCCCAAAACGTCCGAAATACACGATACACGATCGAAACACCAAGCCGAAGCTTGAAACATGAGTAATAACATTAAATGAACTTACGAGAAACTCGAAACAACAGTTTCAGACAAGATTTGCAAGAATCGAACTTAAGTGCGGAAAAACCGCTCAAAAACACGGAACTCAATAAAACAATACCGAAACGAACTCGGATGACAAAAAATGTAGAATTAATCATTCTTGGAATGACGAAACGGTCATGAGCGAGTCGTCAAAACGGACTTTCGCCGAAAAAAATAAATTACCGGAAATCGAAATTACGGGTATTACATACTCGGCCTCCATTAACTCTTTAAACTCGTCCCACGAAACCGCATGGTCTTGAGGCGCAACTGCCTGTCCCCAGCTAGCGGCGTCCCTCGTCAGGAAGTACTACGCAATCGACACCTTGCGTGCCTCTAGATAATTCACAGCCACAAAAACTTTGATCATATCATTAATCCAATCTTCCCAGCCAACCGGGTATGTAGCACCAATGAACTAGGGAGGGTGCATACGGATCACATTTTGTAGCCATCTCTCTGCCCCAGTATCCACCACAGGAGGTGGGTTGTTGAGTTGAACTGATTGGGTCAAGAGAGCCATTTGGTTAGCCACTTGCTGTAATATAGTGGCCACACCTATACCCACATTATTCCCTGTGGAATCCCCCTGACTGGCCGACTGGTCCTGCTGACCATGGGTACTAGGATGAACTGAATTCGACAAGGTAGGAGTAGCCGATCCAGCATCCGAACCGAGAGACATGGACGCCCCACCGGCTGTGCCACGTCCCCGACCGCGTCCGCGTCCTCTACTAGTTGACATTTTAAATGATAGAAAAAGAGGAAGGGATATAAGCACATTTCAGAACATATGGTGACCGGTTCCCCACATCATGAAGTCGAAAGATAAGACAGTAAATACGATATGAATGATAAGAGAACTTATGAGTACCGGTCGTACGAAGATGACAGCAGCGCGATTATACTGTGTTTACAGACAACGTGACTAGACCAAAAAGATAAACAACCTAGGTATCCATAAACCTAGGCTTCGATATCATATTCTGTAACACCCCCAAGATATTAAGGGTATGTCACAGCGCCGTGAATTCCATCTAGAACTCACAAGACTAAGTTCATACAAAATCCATAGCAAAAGAACATCAAAAACCACCACTCATTTATCAGGTTAATCGATGAAATTCCAATGATAATATTTTAATCCACAATAAATATAATTGACGGGACAAAGTAACTCCTATAGTACTCGAGTACCAACTAACAATTTGTGACAAAACCAAAAATATCATGACCAAACTCAAAGAAAGACCACAATGACTCTTCACAGTATCACGCCTGGCCATCATCGTCACACTGTCCTGGTACTCGTCCAGTCGCATTCTTCGTACCTGAAATACATGAAACGTACTTCCCCCAAAAGGGGTTAGCCGTGGAATAGCTAGTACAAGTAATACAAGCGAACTCTTACATCTTACAATATCAAAGTACATGCATCAATAGTTATCAAAAATAATTAAGATAATGATTTTCGAAAATGCAATATCTATAAATGTACCACAGAAATATAAATCCTCCTGATTAATTGTGGACACAACCATGCGCGGATTCCTCCGAGGCCCCGTTATACCCTCCTGGAGTGGTTAACCTAAATGTTCGTGGGCCCAACCAAACGTGGATCCATCTGAGGCCCGATCGGACCCTCCCGGAGTGAACGTATACGCTCTAACACTCATATACATCACTTTGC
This sequence comes from Orobanche coerulescens, assembly GCA_033398695.1. NCBI lineage: Eukaryota > Viridiplantae > Streptophyta > Magnoliopsida > Lamiales > Orobanchaceae > Orobanche > Orobanche coerulescens. The sequence goes on from CM065804.1 coordinate 220,350,035, forward strand.
ACATTTAAGAATGTCAGTTCTTAAGAATTACTTGCCTTTGAGACACGTCGGGATGTTTGGGGACGGTAAACAACTACCGTTGAAGGAAATCGGAGATTTCGTAAAATGACTATCAACAACAATACGGCTGGAATAGAAATTGAAATACACCCGACCCGCCTACGATACATTAATCCAACAACATAACGCCTAGAGGGTAGATCACAAACAAACCCTCGCGATTTTCGACAATACCAGGAATACACCAATAATCTCGTAGGAAAAACATGTATCGGAAGTAGATAATCCATACTCAACATAATTCCATCATAACCACAAGCTAAATCGGAGAAATCACGAAGAAACCCAAAAATCCCGGAAAACTAGGGTTCTAAGAAGATTACCTCGATTTGGAACGGTGAAGAAGATTAAATGTTGTATAATCCGGACTAATAGCTTGAAGATGATGAATAATGCTGATATCTAGCCGGAATCTTCACGAATCGCCCAAAATCGCCAGAAATCGCCAAAGGGAGGAGAAAAGGAGAAAAATGAAATAAACCCGTACAGAAAACGCTGAACCAGGTATATAAATCTATCCGCATTAACGTACGTAAGCCAGGGAACTTAACGTACGTTAAGAACCTAACGTACGCTACGAACTACTTGTTACGTACGCAATGTCCTGGCAGAAGTCTTTGCCCGATCCTCTGTAGTCCATAAATTACGCTACTGAAGCACTTACGTACGTAAGCATGAGAAGACTAACGTACGTTATGTATCACTGATAACGTACACAAGTCTCAAACAGTCTAGAACTGCTGAGAGCTGAATATTCTGGAAAAGAATATCATCGAGTCGAGACATGACGATCTACGAAGTCTGAGGACACGCTTACAAAGGGTTCAAAACGACTAACTTAAGCGCTGCAAGAAAACACGAATTCGACTATCCGTAGGTTCGGCAAACGATAACGAAAGTAATTACCCTAAATTTTAGAAAATTACCAAATGACCCAAAATGTTCGAAAATCATGATATGGAATCGAACAACTAAATCGAAGTTCACAACACGTCTAACAACGCTAAATGAACTTGTGTGAAATACAAAACACCAGTTTCGAACCATGATTATGTCAAACGAACCAAAAAGCGGAAAGATTACAAATGAACACGAAAACGAGTAAAACAATTCTAAAACATGCTCGGATGTCAAAATATGCAGAATTAAACATTCTCAAAATATCAAAACAGATACAAGCGAGTCACTGAAAATGGAAAATACACTAAAATAGAAATTACTAAGAATAGGAAAGCGAATATTACACATACGTCCTCTCCGCTTATCTTTTTCTATAGGTTCAAGATAAACCTTTTTGCCTTATCTTCGATCGGTCCAAGGTTAACCGTTATAATCTTTATTCTGTCGGTCCAAGATAAACCGTTACAATCTTGTCTTTATGTCGGTTCAAGATAAACTGTTTTCCTTTTCTATCAGATAACGAATCAACCTTTCGGGCTTTCTATCGGTATTAGAAAAAAACTCACTTGTATTTAAATTATGATTCTAACAATGTCGGATCAACGATCCTAATAACACCGAATCAAATCTGCAATCCTTTCTTTTCTCCCGTGTGTGGTTGAGTGAATTAAACACCCGAACTCTTATGAATTAAGCTCGATTACAACAACAATAATGTATATAAAGATATCTGACGTATATAAACTTTGCTTGAAGTTGTTGTACTAAATAATACCAAATGCATTGGTATTTATAGGATTGAGAGCCAAACTAGCCGTTACTCCTTGTTCTGCTTTAGCGTACGTTATGCATCGTGTATAGCGTACATAATGCTCTTTAGCGTACGTACGACTTCCTTGTAGCGTACGTTATTGCACGTCCATTTCAGTTCAGTAGCTAATGCATCTCTCATAGCGACTGCTATATTATCGCATAGCGTACGTTATATGTATCCTTAGATAGTCGTTGTAATGCTGACCTACTCCATGACGTCACTTATTTTTCCAAAATCCAATGTCTGAATTCTGATTAAAAATATTTTTAAAACGTTAGCTCACCATACAATTTTTTATTAAGTTGAATTTTAATATGACCAAAATTCTAAAAATTAATTGAAAAGCTATTGCCTACAAGATTATTTTTTTGATAATAGCCATTCACATAGCTGAGATAAGGTTATGATTGCCGTGTTAGGTGGTGACATGAAAAATGAAGCGAACCACAACTTATTTGTCTTCCACGCGGTGGAATTTATCATTTATGGGCAGCATCATCACCTTATTGATCTTGATACCCAAACAAGGAACATCGATCAACTTGCGCTGTGGCTTGGTTCTTAGTTGGGACTTGGGAATGAAAATCCATACAAAATTGGAATTCATATATGCATTAAAATTACTCCTAACAGGACAAAGCTGGCCACCGTGCGGCGGTCCCGGATGGACCCGGGCTAAGTTGATGAATATTGAATTGATTGACCCAATAGTATATTGGGTTGGGCCGATCCTGACCCGACGGTAGGCCGGATTTTTAAGAAGTAAAAAAAGATATTTTTTATTTTTTTGGAATTATATTAAAAATATATTAGTATTTTATGAAAAATAAAATTATACTCCATCCGTCCTTTATATATGTGTTCGTTTTGATATTTTAGTCCGTTATTCAGAAGTGTGCACTTTCCATTTTTGAAAACCAACCCAACACTAACACATTCTATTTTACCTTCTTTATCAATCATTTTCCACTCATCTACACACTTACCTAATATTTATTAAAACACATACTCAAAAAGTGTGGGCACACTTATGGCTGGGAAAAATATCGAAAATATCGAAATACCGAAAATATCGTATCGAAAAATATCGAAAATATCGAAATTTTCGGTATACCGATTTTTTCGGTATGGTATGATACCGTTACCGGTATTTTCGGTACGATAACGGTATGAAATTTTGAAATTTTCGATATACCTATACCGAAAATTTTCGGTATACGAAATATTTTTCGACATGTACCGAAAATTTTCGATATACCGAAAAATTATCGGTATATCGAAATTTTTCAGTATACCAAACTCTGTATAGTATATTGAATTTTTTTTATGTATCTTAAAATTTTCGGTATCTGTGAAGTTTCGATATCTGAAAAATTAACGGTATCTGGCTTGATTTCAGATATCTGATATTTGATGATACAATAACGGTATGTAAATAGGTCATACCGAAATATCGGAAATTTCGGTATGGTAACGGTATGATTTTCATCATACCGAAAATTTCGGTACGGTATACGGTATGAATGAAAATTTTCGGTATACCGTACCGAACCACCCCTAGGCACACTTATAATGGACAAATGGAGTATATATTATGTTATATTTTAATATATTATATATTTAAATAATAAATAAATCGGCTGAATCGGTTATGACCGATTTTGGTCTGGACTGACTCATAGGCTGCGCTGCGCTGGGCCCCTCGGTTTGAAAAAATTTAAACCGAAATCCGCCCACCTTCATAGTGAGATGGGCCGGTGTTAGGTCGGGCCAACCCTGGTCGATCCACTAACCAACTCTAGTGGGTACCAATCATACTTGGACAAATTTGATATTTAATATTCCTTCTGTCTCGCTATTTAAATTTCACACAAAAAATCGCTCTAAGAAGTTCATATTTAGCATTTTTACACAAACAAACAATCACAATCTTACCATTTAGTCTCTACCGTATACATATAATCAAATATATTTTTAATCTCAAATACACAGTCACCATCAATACTCGATACTATTTATTCAATTATACCGTTCGCTGAGAAAGAGGACTACTAATGTATTTTAGGACAAATTTGGGGTATGTTTTATGGAGTAAATTTGGTTTTTGATTGAATAATATTTTATTTGACTGATAAAAATACAGATATTATTTATTTTATATATAATGTGTGTCATTTATCCTTTGTTTATCAGACCGAACATATTTCAATCGGACCAGGTCCGGATTAATGATCTTCGTATTCAATGATGAATACCAAAAAAAAAAAATGATGAATACCAAAATCTTACCCCCCCCCCCCCCCTCCCCCCATAAGCATATCTTGCCGGATGCCAATAGACTTCTTCTTTCTTCTAGAATTTAATTTTATGACATGTACTATCTTACATCACCGAGTATTTTGTTAAACATTTATCTTTTTGACAAAATATATAATAGTCTATTTATACACCGGGTCGGTGCAAGTCGATTTGAGGCCCCGGGCAAAATAAAAAACGAGTCCCTTTATAATAATTTTTTTTGGTAAAGGAGACCTAGTCCAAGCCGATTTTGCCTCTTCTTTTTCTGCCAGCTACGCAAGGAACGTCGAACATATATAATTTTTAATTTGTTGGAACGTCGAACATATATAATTTTTAAGTTTTTTCTAAGATATATTAGGTAATTAGTATATACAAAATGAACCATATGAATTTGGAGGCCCTGGGCCATCGCCCAAGCTGTCTCCCCATTGGGCTGACCCTGTTTATATACGGGCGATGGGTGATTTTATGAAAAATATATTTCTTTTCCATTCATTTCGTATTAAAATACTATAATAGTTATATAATATATTTATTTATATATATACCTGGCATTGAAATAGTCAACTTAAAATCGAAAACTACCGCCCTGATGCCAAAAATGTTGATCTACGCATAAATGAGAAGTACTAGCAATATGTACAATTTAACAAAAACAAGCACAAAAAAGTTTTTGTTCAAATATAGGACTAAAAAATATATTCGGCAAGAATAAATAGTTAAAGATCTCGGACATCAACGTTTTTTTTTTTTGTTTCTTCGAGTTTTATGATATATATATATATATATATATATAATAATTACCGTAATGAATTAATAATTTAGGACCTGTTCGACAAAAATAGGTGTTGCGATCGTTGTCAGGTGTCGCGGTAGTTGTCACTTATTGTACTAGTTGCTAGTTATTAGCTATCTGATGTTAACTGTCAAAATATCTTTTAAAATATTTGTGCCCGTTAAGTAGTTGTTGAATTAGTAACAATATAAAAATAAATTATATATTACCTTCAGAAGCTATGCATACTTAAAAATTAATAATTTTACCTTTTCTACAATAATATTGTTGACGTCTGATTTGGTAAACGTCACGTGTGCCGATCTGGACGAATGGATCGAAACCACGTAGAAAATAATAAACAAGATGAGAAGTATTGGATCACTAAATTTTATTAATGATCTTGATATGGAATAGAACCGGGCTGAATATATTGGACCGGTCTATATTGTTTGTGCTTGCTAATTACAAGTCTTATCTTTTCTCTTTTTCTCTCCTTTTCTCTATCTATCTCTCTCTATCTGTTTTTCTCACGAAATTTCCAAAAGTCCTTCGATTGTACATTCCTCTTATATATATAGCCAATTTTAGCCAGTCAGGAGATGACAGCTGGAGGATGTTGGGGAATATGCCCAAAACACTTGTCAGACTGTAAATGTGCCTTAGACACGTGGCGGCCTCTGAGGATTGCTTCGGGAAGGGACATGACAGCGTGTGTTAATTGGCATGCGGGTCTGTCCTGCATGCTTCTGGCGATGTTTATCCGCTGGGGTCGGTCCTCGGGTCTCCCGCCGCTCAGGTCGGTCCTCGGGTCTCCCGCCGCCCAGATCGGCCTTGTCGTAATCTTGAGTTGGAGCGTTTTATCCTCGGTCAGCTCGGCCCTCCTGGTTCGGCTATCGGATCGGCTTTGACGTCTCTGTCCGGCCAGGTTTTTAACGAGCCCGGGAGAGAATCGGGTTCATAACTGGTCCGACTCCAGGCTCTGCTCGGCTGATTCGGCTGCCTGGAGTGCTTACGTGGATGCCAAGGTGGATGGGCTATCAACAAGGGCCCCCGAGTCCAGGGCCGTGCCGGGTTGGCCGAGGCTGGGGTCGTTTCATATTGAGGCCGATCCGGTTTGTGGGAGGATAAGATCTCTTGAAGGAACGCCTCTTCGAGAGTCGCGTCGATTCGATTTCAGGGTCATCAAGTGTCATGATGAGGGAGACGCGTGGCGGGACGTGATTTGACGACGCGTTCACGCGCTTTTGATTTTCGCGACGGTTCAGTATGAATCGTCGCGCCACGCGCTAGGCATTTAATGCCTCTATTCTTTTATAAATATTGAACGTCTCCTTCTTCTCTATTTCCTTCGCCATTTTTGTGTGTTGTTGCAGAGAAGAGAGAGAAAATTTTCCGGCGTCCTTTTCCCGTTTTTAGAGAGAATTTTCCTGTAAGCCTTTTCTCTTTTTCTATTTTACGATGTCGGAGCGGAGGGATGTGACAGCGGAGGAGTTGACTGTGTCTCCGGACCGCACGGGGGTGGCGGATCTGTCAATGGGTGATGTCCCCGTCGACTGGAGCAACGAGGAGGAAGGCGGCGAGGTCGCGAGATCGCCGGATTCTGGAGACGCGGAGGTGGTGGCGTCGTTGACGGCGGTTGGCGAGACTCCGGCCTGGATTCGGCCTCGGCTGTCTCCTTTTGTTGAGGCGGAGTGGGATTCGGCCTCGATCCGCAGCGCGATCACCGAAGAGCAGCTGGAGGCTTGGCGGGGGCGGTTTAAGATACCCGCTGCGGTGCGGATGTTTGTTCCGAATCCCGAGGAGAGACCTCACACTCTGCCCGTCGGTTGTACGGCGGTGTACTACCGCTCCCTGTTGGCAGGGCTGAGGTTTCCGCTCCCGTTGGTTTTCTCCCGGTGGTTAAGGTAGTGAGGCCTGTGTATTGCTCAAATTCATCCGAATTCCTGGGCTCGGGTGGTGGGTCTTTTCATCCTTTTCAGTCAACACGGCTGGCCCGAGCCCAGCTTTGAAGAGTTCAACAGTCTCTTCCTATAGAGGTCGGTCGGCCGATCCGGTTCCGGTTGGTTTTATCTAACAGCCCGGCATGCCATGCGTAAAGAATTGGTGGATGTGCCGGAGACCATCCATAGCTGGAAGGAACAATGGTTCTATATAGTGGGCCTTGGAGGAGCTCGGCTGATGAGTGGGAGCCTGGTGTGATAGATGCCGAGCTTCGGGTCACAGAACACTTTATTGCCAAAATGAGTAAGTGCCGTATTTTCTATTCTTGTTCCTTTCTTGTCTAACACTCATCATTTATTTTATGTGCAGGGCGTATCCCGGCCTCTGAGACATCTTCCGATTTCGACGAGCGGGTAGAGAAGCTCCTGGACCTTCCCGCCGAGCAGAGGAAGTCGTACCTTCTGGCCACTAAAGAAAATCTCTGGGCGGCCGGGCTTCGATCCACTGATCCGAATATTATGTCTTCATCAGGTAGCCCCTTTTTTCTCTCACCTTTTTTTTAACACGTCTTCTTTATCCAGTCCCTAGGGGCAGGGTTCCATCAGGAAGGAAAGAAACGCTTGCGCAGCGGGTGGCGAGGCTGGCTGCTGAGGCCGCCGAGCGTAGGGAGCGCGCGGGCAAGCGGAAGAGAGTTGAGGCCGAGCCTGAGGATAGTTCGACCAAGGCGGGGGGCTCGTCTGTTCCTGAAGTTGCTGCATCCGCCCCGAGCCCTGTCCGGACGGGTCGTGCGACCGGCGAGGAGCCCGTAATTGACTTGGAGGGCCACTATCTCCCGGTTAATAAGGACCGGGAGGAACCTTGTGCCCAGATGAAGGGGCGACGACCGCGTTGGTTTCTTGACTACGTCCGGGCATCCACCCCAACCGTCGAGATGCTCAACCGGGTTCCCCCGGCGGTGGTTGAGTCGAGTCATGTCCCTATCAGGGGTTGGACGCCCAAGATGGTGATGGTGACCAACGACATGGGTCTGGATGAGCAGATCCAATTTGGGAATGTTCTGATCGGCCGTGCGTTGTGCACTTACATAAAGGCCACTGATGAGCTGATGGCCCTGGTCGAGAAGCACAAGAAGGCGGAGGCCGATCTCAAGGCTTTGCAGGAGGAGCACCATCTATGTCCTTCGCTGATCAAGTCCCTGGAGGAGGAGATGACCTCCATGAAGGGTGAAATGGAGATTTTGGAAAGTCGGGCCCTCGAGGCCGATATCTGGAAAGGAAAGGCCGAAGAGATGACTACGGCGGCCGAACTCGCGCATAATCGGTGTTTGGACATAAGGGCCGAGCACGAGGCCTATTTGCAAAACACTAAGGCCCAGCTTGAGCATCTGACCGAGCGGGTGATTACTTGTGAGGCTTCGGGCTACGCCAAGGGCCTTGCCGAAGGGGCGGCTGCTTTTCACAAGACGCCCGAGTTCGAGGAGCTGATTAACCTTAACTATGTCTCCACCTGCTATGAGATATTAGATCTCATGTAGGAAGGGAAGACCGTTGAGGAGGTTCGGGCCTATATAGAGTCTCAGGCGGCCGACCTGAAGGTTGAATCTTTCGGAGCTGATGAGCCGAAGGCTGCAGAGTTTATCGAAGATCCGGGGTTGATTCCGCCCGGCGAAGGTGAAGGACATTCCTTTTAGGCAGCCGGTCATGAGGATGGGGCCGAGTAGATTTTTACTTTGTTTTATGTATGGCCTGCGTGCCAATTTTCCTTCGTTTCCTTTTTATTTCAATGTAGAACCGCCTCTTTAAATGAATAAAATCTTTTTTATAGCATCTCTTGCTTTTCTCTGTATGTTTGGGCCCAGTCGGTTTGGTCGTTGCCTTTCTTTTCTGTTCACCATTTGTTGATTGTGCCGGATGAGCCAGTCTTATGAGATGCCGAGGCGAGCTCCGTTTTGATTGTGCTGAATGAGCTGACCTTATGAGGTGTCGAGGCGAGCTCCGTTTTGATTGTCCTGAATGAGCCGGCCTTATGAGGTGTCGAGGCGAGCTCTGTTTTGATTGTGCTGGATGAGACGACCTTATGAGGTGTCGAGGCGAGCTCCGTTTTGATTGTGCTGGATGAGCCGGCCTTATGAGGTGCCGAAGCGAGCTCCGTTTTGATTGTGCTGGATGAGCCGGCCTTATGAGGTGCCGAGGCGAACTCGGTCTTACAGTGCCGGATGGGCCGGTCTTATGAGGTGCCGAGGCGAACTCGGTCTTACAGTGCCGGATGGGCCGGTCTTATGAGGTGCCGAGGCGAACTCGGTCTTACAGTGCCGGATGGGCCGGTCTTATGAGGTGCCGAGGCGAACTCGGTCTTACAAAGGTCTGGATGGGCGGTCTTATGAGGTGCCGAGGCGAACTCGGTCTTACGGTGCCGGATGGGCCGGTCTTATTTGGTGCCCAGGCTAACTCGTCCTTACGGTCCCGGTTGGGCGGTCTTATGAGGTGCCGAGGCGAACTCGGTCTTACGGTGCGGATGGGCGGTCTTATGAGGTGCCGAGGCGAACTCGGTCTTACGGTGCGGATGGGCGGTCTTATGAGGTGCCGAGGCGAACTCGGTCTTACGGTGCCGGATGGGCGGTCTTATGAGGTGCCGAGGCGAACTTGGTCTTACAGTGCCGGATGGGCGGTCTTATGAGGTGCCGAGGCGAACTCGGTCTTACGGTGCGGATGGGCCGTCTTATGAGGTGCCGAGGCGAACTCGGTCTTAGAGTGTCGGATGGGCCGGTCTTATGAGGTGCCGAGGCGAACTTGGTCTTACAGTGCAGTTTTGGCAGGTCTAATGAGGTGCCGAGGCGAACTCGGTCTTACGGTGCCGGATGGGCGGTCTTATGAGGTGCCGAGGCGAACTCGGTCTTATAGTGCGGATGGGCGGTCTTATGAGGTGCCGAGGCGAACTCGGTCTTACGATCTTGGATGGGCGGTCTTATGAGGTGCCGAGGCGAACTCGGTCTTACGGTGCGGATGGGCCGGTCTTATGAGGTGCCGAGGCGAACTCGGTCTTACAGTGCCGGATGGGCCGGTCTTATGAGGTGCCGAGGCGAACTTGGTCTTACAGTGCCGGATGGGCCGGTCTTATGAGGTGCCGAGGCGAACTCGGTCTTACAGTGCCGGATGGGCCGGTCTTATGAGGTGCCGAGGCGAACTCGGTCTTAGAGTGTCGGATGGGCCGGTCTTATGAGGTGCCGAGGCGAACTCGGTCTTACAGTGCCGGATGGGCCGGTCTTATGAGGTGCCGAGGCGAACTCGGTCTTACAGTGCCGGATGGGCCGGTCTTATGAGGTGCCGAGGCGAACTCGGTCTTACGGTGCGGAATGGGCGGTCTTATGAGGTGCCGAGGCGAACTCGGTCTTACAGTGCCGGATGGGCCGGTCTTATGAGGTGCCGAGGCGAACTCGGTCTTACAGTGCCGGATGGGCCGGTCTTATGAGGTGCCGAGGCGAACTCGGTCTTACAGTGCCGGATGGGCCGGTCTTATGAGGTGCCGAGGCGAACTCGGTCTTACAGTGCCGGATGGGCCGGTCTTATGAGGTGCCGAGGCGAACTCGGTCTTATAGTGTCGGATGGGCCGGTTTTATGAGGTGCCGAGGCGAACTCAGTCTTACAGTGCCGGATGGGCCGGTCTTATGAGGTGCCGAGGCGAACTCGGTCTTACAGTACCGGATGGGCCGGTCTTATGAGGTGCCGAGGCGAACTCGGTCTTATAGTGTATCCGGATTAAAAATGAAGTGAAGTCGAATTTTATTGATAATACCTTTTTAAATACATGGCATTCCACTGATGAATCAATCCTTGGCCATTCAGATATTCTAACTGGTAGGCTCCGCTCGGAAGGACTTCGTGATTCTCGTACGGTCCTTCCCACTTGGCATTTAGGAGGTCCTGGATCTGGCCCCAATACCCGTTAAGAATGAGGTCTCCGACCTGGAAGCTTCGATGATGAACCCTGGGAGTTCTTTATAGATGGCGTTCCGCATTTCTGCTTGGGGCCGTTTTCGGCGACGAGGTCGAGACTTCGAGGGTCACGTCGCTCTTGTTCTTCGAAATGGGTTACCCGGTAGGCGGGTGCCCCATTTTCGTCCGGGATAACTGCCTCAGTACCGAAGGCTAAGAAGGTATTCCTCGAGTGGCGGGCCGATGCGTTGCTCCGTGAGCCCACAAGGCTTCATGGAGTTCTTCGGGCCGGGAACCTTTGAGTTTTTTCGAGGCGGGTCTTGAGGTGCTGTTTTATAATTTCATTAACCGCCTCGACTTGTCCGTTAGATCGTGGATTGTGTGATGTGGATAAGTTGTTTCGTATATGGAGGTCGTCGCAGAAGGCCCGAAATTCTTTATCGTCAATATATGGCTTTATCAGATACAACGGACTGAGGGGTCCTGAGTGACTTCAAAATTAGATCGATTATTTTTTGTCCGGTTGTCTGCGCTAGGGGTTCGGCCTTGGTCCGCTTTGCAAAATAATCAACTGCGACGACGGCGTATTGTACCTCAACTTCGTCTTTTAGAAGGGGGGCCGACCCGGACGATCATCCACTTGACGAATGGCGGAAGGCAATAAACAGAAGTGGGTTTCATGCGAGACTCGGATCTAAGAAGCGAAGGTTTGGCATCGGGCGTACCTTCGCTCTAGCTCAATGGCATCTTTTTAAGACTCGGCCAGTAATATCTTTGTCGGAGCAATTTGTAGGCCAGTGTCGGGCCGCCGAAGTGGCTGTCGCGTGTCCGCTTGGGCACCTTTCTGAGGGCATACTTGGATAATCCTTTCAGCGATGGAACTGGATACCTCCGCATAAAGTTCCTTCAATGGTGAACCGGGTAGACCAAGGTTGAAGTAATCTTGTCTTTGTGGGTATAATGCTGCGCTGAGGGCATGGAACTGGAAGCTGTATCCGTCCTTGCAGCTCGAATTGTTCGGCTGCCAAGTGTTGGGTACATGGTCGGATATTTGCGCCGTTTTATGCGGAAGCGTAAATAAATTGCGGAAAATAAATGACGCAAGGATTTATAGAGGTTCGGCTATAAACGAGCCTACGTCCTCTCTTTATCTTTTTCAATAGGTTAAAGATAGCAACCTCTACGCCTCTCTTCTATCGGTCGAGGTATAACCGTTTACAATCACGTCTTCTATCGGTCCGTGATAAACCTCTCGTACTTGTCTTTGTGTCGGTCCAAGTTAAACCGTTTTCCTTTTCGTAGGACAAGGAATCAACCTCTCTAGCTTTCTATGGGTACTAGATAAACCTCACGAAGATAGCGATTGCGATTCTAACAATGCCGGATCCTTGATCCTAATAACACCGAATCCAATCATATCTTTTATTTTACCACTCGTGTATGATTTTGTGTATAACACTCAATCACTCAATGTAAGCTCAATATTACAACAACAATATAATGAATATCAATCTCTGATCAAGGTATAGAATGCTTGAAGTTGTTGTACTCAATCAATACCATAGACATGGTATTTATAGGCTTCTTGATCAAACTAGCCGTTAGCTGCCAGGACCTTCATTACGTACGCTATATACTTCCCATTACGTACGTAAGCTTGTTTACGTACGTTAACCAGACACTGTCACGTACGTTAGCTTCACCCAGATTCAGTCCAGTAACATTCGTTTCTTTCTTTACGTACGTTATCATACTTCTCATTACGTACGTTATCAGTACGTCACTGCTGACGTCATATGTCCATTGGATGCTTTGCTGACTTTGACTTCTCCAACGTTCACTTGTTTGAACTCCTTTACGTACGTTATTCAACCTCCATTACGTACGTTAGCTTGCCCATATTACGTACGTTAACATACCCTTGTTACGTACGTTAGCTTTGTGTTTTTCCAGGTTTTAGCACTTCGTTTTCTTCGATGCTTGGCTTCGTCTCTTCGTTGTTTTGTTTTGCTTATCAACATTAATCATCAAAACACTTTTAATTTATGTATGGAACAAAATGTTCCAACACCAAGGAGTCAGCTTGGTTGTTCTTGGTTCGAGTAAGGTGTTAGGTAGTTCCTCGAAAATCTCACCACCGGGTCCGAGCCAGGCTGAGGTAATTGACCAAACTGGGCTCACTGGCTTCGTATTCGCCCCGAATTTGATTTACCCCTAACTGAGAATCGCTCAAAGATAGTGAGGTGAGCAAGACCGAGGGAGGTCGCCACTTCCAGACCGGCCCGAAGGGCTTCATATTCCGCTTCATAGTCGGTGGCTAGGAAACCTAAGCGAATGGCCGAGTAGAACAAACGTTGGTCGGGGCTGGCGAGGACTATTCCTGCGCCTGTCTGGCCGGCAGTTGGGGATCCGTCCATATGGAGTGACCGCTCCGATCGGTTATTCTCTTGGTGGTGAAAACTCCGCAATGAAATCTAAGGTTCCAGAGGGCAGGTCTTTACTTTCAGGGGCTAGTATGAGCGTATATGCCAGCATCTCCACCGGGGCGTATCTGAGCTCGGTATCAGATAGACCGGATGTCGAACCGCATTTTACGATCAAGCGAAGGCGGTGCAGATTGCAGTGGGGTTCTCCACGGGCCGGTAGTTGCAGGATTGGTACTTCTGCTAAGACCTCCTTGGTAATTTTGTCGGCCGGGCCCCTTTTTCCTTAGCTTCTGAATAATCAACGAAAGGTGGAGAATTCTCTACCTTTCGCATCTCCATATAAAGAGTATGCCTTTGCTCATTTCAGTTTTACTAACATGTTCCACTTTCTGCTATTTTTTCATCACTTTGAATTTCAAGTTTCACCATCGGCATCCTAATGGCCGCTGTTCGGGCGCTTATGTGAAAAACCTGTTAGGTTCCGATGACTCCCTATGATCTCGGCCTAATCTTTGCCTAATAGTGGCCCGAGTTTTCTTGCCTGCACCCTAACGGACTACTTTTTCTGGATTACCAGGATCTTTATGGAGATCTGGTGGGAATTCCGAAAGCTCTTACAGATATTGTGGAGTCATTGGCGGTTGCGGTGTATGTTGATTACAAATTTAATTTGAAGGATATACGGGGGTTCTTTAGAAACCTTCTAGAGCCTTGAACTACGCTCGATATTCTCTAAGTTATGACCTTCGAAAGGTCAGTCGAGTCAAGCAGGAACTCACAATTACAATGGTTCCTGTGCTTTCAACTCACAATTACAATGGTTCCTGTGCTTTCATATCACCACTTATTGGTGAGGGTGGTCATTCCCGGATGAACACAGGGTGTACAAAAGCGCTCCGCCACCTCGAACGGGTTTCCCTTCTCCGTGGCGGGCTAATACTGTTTAGAACTTGAAGTAGTTACAGCTTGAACGATTCGTTCAGGATCCCGATGAGACCTTGTGGCTGTTAACCACAAGGTCGGAGGTCCCCTTCTTCTAGCGCCAATCTGTTGACGTCTGATTTGGTCAATGTCACGTGTGCCGATCTGGACGAATGGATCGAAGTCACGTAGAAAATAATAAACAAGATGAGAAGTATTGGATCACTAAATTTTATTAATGATCTTGATATGGAATAGAACCGGGCTGAATATATTGGACCGGTCTATATTGTTTGTGCTTGCTAATTACAAGTCTTATCTTTTCTCTTTTTCCCTCTTTTTCTCTATCTATCTCTCTCTATCTGTTTTTCTCACGAAATTTCCAAAGGTCCTTCTATTGTACATTCCTCTTATATATATAGACAATTTTAGCCAGTCAGGAGATGACAGCTGGAGGATGTTGGGGAATATGCCCAAAACACTTATCAGACTGTAAATGTGCCTTAGACACGTGGCGGCCTCTGAGGATTACTTCGGGAAGGGACATGACAGCGTGTGTTAATTGGCATGCGGGTTTGTCCCGCATGCTTCTGGCTATGTTTATCCGCTGGGTCGGTCCTCGGGTCTCCCGCCGCTCAGGTCGGTCCTCGGGTCTCCCGCCGCTCAGGTCGGCCTTGTCGTAATCTTGAGTTGGAGCGTTTTATCCTCGGTCAGCTCGGCCCTCCTGGTTCGGCTATCGGATCGGCTTTGACGTCTCTGTCCGGTTCGGTTTTTAACGAGCCCGGGAGAGAATCGGGTTCATATCTGATCCGGCTCTAGGCTCTGCTCGGCTGGTTCGGCTGCCTGGAGTGCTTATTTGGATGCCAAGATGGATGGGCTATCAACAAATATCTCAACCACTAAAAATTAATTTAAAACGTTAGTCACCATACAGTTATTTATTAATTTGAATTTTAATATGATCAAAATTCTAAAAATTAATTGAAAAGCTATTGCCTAGAAGATTGATTTTTTTTCATAATTGTCATTCACATAGCTAAAATAAGGTTATGAGAGCATCTCACATAGCTAAAATTGTCCGCTGAACTCATTTCCACTTTCAGCGGACTCCACTTCATGCCACTAAATGAGATAGGAGTTTTTTTCTATCCTACCATCCCTGCACATTTTATTTCCCATTCTACCATCTCATATCAAATAATTACTAATATACCATTCCATACCTACATGACATTCCAAACCATCCCACACCAGAACCACTTTTCTATCAAGATGTGCAAGCACGTGAAAGACAATTAAAGTTGTCAGCTTTGACTACATTAGTCATGTGCATTACATTTTTTTTTGGCTGATTGTCGCGCTGAATCTGAATCTGCATGTGAAGTCTTATCACTTTGCACTTTAAAAATCAATTGGCATGACTCTTAAATTTATATATAGTATCAAAGTTTCTACGCGTTTTTATCTCAATTGTCCCTCCCTCTCTTAAATTTTTATCCCAACTCTCTTTCTCTCTCTCTTTCCATCTCTCGTTTTTATTCAAACTCAGCCTCAGTTGCGTAAAATATGGATCTCAATATAATTCCGAATTTGATATCCCAAGAGGATATATTTTCTCTTAGTGATGATACTTTCAGCCACAATAATCTCCAATCTGATGATTCCGGAGAAGAGGATGAGATCTTGGAGAACGATGATGATGATGACGACGAGCATCACTACGAGATTTGGGCAACAGTCTCAGTATCATGGTAACATGGATGCATGGCCTTTAACATTCTCACAATTTCAGAGCAATATGGGTCCTATCCACTATATGGAGCCTCCACCTCCAGAATTTATAGATGTTACTTGGGCCAACGAAGCTATGGATAGTCAATTGGTGCAACAAAATGTTCGACTTCAAAATACAAATGAAAATTTGTATGTAATTTGCAACGAAGGCAGATTTGATTTATGCAGTGAAAATGTACCACATTGAAGCATATGCTCAATACAAAGTGACACATTCTGATCATGGCCGTCTTATCTTAAAGTGCAAAAAAAGAGGTGGTTGCAATTGGAAAATGACCGCATCAATACCAGATGGGTATGATTTCTTTCGAATTTCAAGACTACAACCTATCCATACTTGTTCAAATCCTATTATAAATCGAGACCATGCTCAACTAGATTCAGGTTTTGTTGCAGATTACATCAAAGAGACAGTGAAGATGGATACGTCTATTACCATCAGTGCTATTATTGCTATCATTAAGACACGGTTCAACTTTACAATTTCTTACAAGAAAGCGTGGCTTGCAAAACAGATGGCCATTGCTCGGTTGTTTGGTGATTTGGATGAGTCGTACATGGTTTTACCAGAGTTTATACATGCACTCCAAAGATCAAATCTAGGGACGGTTGTTGTTTGTCATTGTGAGCAAACAAAACTCCCAAATGTTCAAATGTTCAAACGAGTATTTTGGGCATTTGGTCCGGCAATTGAAGGTTTTAGGTTTTGCCAACCGGTGATATGTGTAGACGGTACTCACTTGTATGGGAATGGACAACTATTTCCATTGGCGTTTGCTATTACAGAGGGGGAGTCAAACTCTTCATGGAGCTAGTTTATGGCATGCTTACGATCCAGGGTCACAGCTCGTCCAGGTTTATGTGTCATTTCTGATAGACATATTGGCATCATCAATGCCATGAAATATCCCCATCTTGGTTGGCAAGATCCATTGGCCTATCATCGTTTATGTATCAGACATCTGGCCAGTAATTCCAACACATTGTTCAAGAACAAAGAGTTGAAGAATGCAGTCCATAGATTGTCTTTACTGACCCAAGAAGCTCAATTTCAGAAACTGTGGTCTGAGATTGAAACCATTAATGATGGAGCTGTTACTCGATGGCTGCAGAAGATTCCGCTAGCATCTTGGACATTGTTGTATGACGAAGGCAAAAGGTGGGGACACATGACTACAAATATGGTTGAAATTTTTAATGGTGTCTTGAAAGCTGCTCGTGCTTTACCAATCGCAGCATTAGTGCAACTAACCTTCTACAGATGTAATGCATATTATACTCTCCATCGACAAGATGGTGAGGCCCGGGCTTTCTCAGGAGTTGAATTCACACCAGAGATAGATTTGAAATTGTAGGCTTTGAGACAACATCAAATGCATATGAGGTAGAAATGTTTCATCATCAACGAGGGGTATTTGAAGTGAAATGTGCATCATCAAGAGTAAGCCGCCCGTCCAGAACTCTGAGTTTCAAATGTTGTTGATTTGGGCAATGCTACATGTACATGTAATGAGTGGTTAATCTATCATTACCCTTGTTCACATGTTATTGGTGTATGTGTTGCTCGAAGAATTAATCGGTCTCAGTTCGTGGACGAATTTTATTCCATACAAAGTTATATCAATACTTGGGCTCCCATGTTTTTCCCAGTATCAGACCGGTCAACTTGGCCCACTTATTATGGCCCAGTTATTGTTCCAGATCCTAGTTTACGGAGGAGTAAGAAGGGTCGGCCTCAGTCCACTCGCCTTCACAATGAGATGGATGCTAGAGATGGTACTCGCAGACCCCATCGTTGTGGTCTTTGTCACACCATAGGACACACTATGACGTCTTGCCCTAATATAAGTTAGTGAATATCTAATTATAATTTAATGCGTAATAGAAATTAGTAAATGTTTAACTATAAATTAATAAATTAAATTAGTGATATATGCTTAAAATATTATTTCACAGCGTGCTTAAAATATTATTTAATAATATATGCTTAAGTAAGTATCAATTTGTGTGTTTGCATGATTTTGCACGTGTTTGCATTTAACCAACGTATGGACTCTTGGAATACTTAGTCAAAGCTGACAACTTTAATTGCCTTTCACGTGCTTGCACATCTTGGTAGAAAAAGTAGTTCACGTGTGGGATGGTTTGGAATGGCATGTAGGCATCGAATGGTATATTAGCAATTATTTGATATGAGATGGTAGAATGGGAAATAAAATGTGTAGGAATGTTATATTAGAAAAAAAAACTAATGAGATAGTGGGTTTATAGAACAAGTGGCCAAACTCATGCTCCCATTATATTCATATTATATTTTCTTTGAAATAAAATAATATTTTACAATGCAAAGTAAATAAAAAGGGGCTCACTAATATGTATGTAAAAGTGTAATAAAACAAATAAAAGTTGTAAGTGGCCAGATGCCCGAGAAGGTGGGACTGACCACTTTTTGGGTTCAGTCCATGGAGAAGGCTCCTACACTACATCCCCATCTCAATGGGCGACACGTGGCAGTCATCTTATTTAATGAGTTCTTTATCAAATGAGTGTAGTTTTAAATAAGTGTAGTTTTAAAACATATTTACTATATAAGTGTACTTTCAAATATATTTACTAAATATGTGTAGTTTTTTTATTTAAGTGAGCTTTTATTGTTTTTTTTTGTTTTTTTAAAATCATTATTTTTGTCTGCTTTTTCTAACTGTTTTTTTACTGCCTTTTTAACTGTTTTTTTACTGTCTTTTTCAAAACTATTTTTTACTACTTTTTTCTGCTTTCTACTGCCGTTTTTAAACTGTTTTTTACTATTTTTACTGTTTTACTGCTATTTTTTACTATTTTATTACCCCTTCTGTCCAGTAATGGTAAATAATTTACCACTACTAGACAGTGGTGGCAATAAGTTTACCACTACTAAGACACAATGGGTAAATAGTTTACCACTACTGGGACAGAAGGGGTAAATAGTTATCACTACTGGGACAGTAGTGGTAATATTTAAAATATATTTACCAAATGAGTGTAGTTTTAAAACATATTTAACATATGAGTGTACTTTCAAACATATTTACCAAATAGGTGTAGTTTTTTTATTTAAGTGGGTTTTTATAGAAAACACACCTATTTAGTAAATATGTTTGAAAGTACACATATATGGTAAATATGTTTTAAAACTACAATAAAATCTCGATAAATGAATATGCATGGTCGATACCGGAGAAAATATTCATTTAGCGAAATTATTCACTTAGCCAATTGAAATTGTGAGTGCAATTGAAATTGTGAGTCAAAATATTCTGGTAGGCCCCACTGAAAAAAAAAAGCAGTTAAGAACTCATTAAATAAGATGACTGCCACGTGTCGCCCATTGGGATGGGGATGCAGGAGCCTTCTCCATGGACGGTACCCACTTTTTGGCAAGTTCTTTGCTTTGTCTCCAATGCAAAATTTCCGACCCATGTCATTTTTTAGTGTCTCGAGACAAGAGTTGGGCTTCTATTGTGGGTGCTCTTGTAGGCGTGTTTGGTGGTCACATGAGAAACTGAAGTGAACCACAGCTTATTTTGGTTGGTTTGACTTGACCGTGAATCTGATGGTTTTCTTGAACTGAAGTGATGAGAATGAAATCGAGGCTAGTATTGAATACTATCTCCGTAAGATGAAATTGTCCCGTACAAAGTACTAATGGTTTTTGGCAATCGTCTCTAAGATACAACGATTTCCTAGTTTAAGTTAGCAGAAATTGCAAAACTTAAACCTCCAGTGAACAACTTTGTGTTTTGAACTTTCGAATATTCAAGAAACGGATGAACTCAAGATGCTCGAATGCTATCGGATTTTCGGATTTTATGTTTTATGTAGTAATTTAGGATTTAATATTTTCTGGAGTGTTCGACCATTTAGATGGGGGTCTTTATATAGAGTTTCAGGTGCCTCTTGGGACTGGCTGCACCACTTGATTCGGATCTCATTAATGGACAGATGTGTCCGATCATGGTGCAAACACCCTTTGCATGCTAGATAGTCAGGTCCTGTCATGGTGCCCACCAGTGGACAGGTGCGTCCACAACGCACCCCTTGGCGTGTACGAGCCCAGTCATGCCTACAAACTGCCTAGCCACATCACCGAGCCAGTGAACCGAACCCTGGTTCGAGCTATCAAAAATTTAAGGCTCCTCATGACGATGTGCACGTGCGAAATGCAAAGTGCACCTCTAAAGCGCCCAATGTGACAAGTGCGACGTCGCGGTCGTGGTCGCGGGTTCGGGCTCGGGCGGTGCTACGCACCGTCCTTGGTGCATTTTGAGTTAGCCTTGAGCTAGTCAAAACAAACTTGGTCCACTATGGTAATACCATAAGGAGTAACACATGATTACTCCTTACTTTAGTGAAACTCCTTATAAAGTAGCTACAATTGCAATCTTTTTCCAATGTGGTATGTGATTCTTACATTCCCAACTTTCTATCACCGTGTATTTAAGTGGCTCATTTTATGCATTAATTTCTCATTCACCCAAAATTGATTTTGAGATAAATTAAATGCTAATATCATATACTAACACTGTATATTGTGATTTCACAATTTATCTCCATTTACGAAAAATGAAATCCACTTAAATAATTGGTCAAAGTTTGGGTCAAACCCATTTTAATAAACTAATTTCCAACAATCACCCAAATGAATGAACATTAATGCAATGCATGTATGCAGAGTCATTCGAAAGTTCTCGCAAATAATTATTGCATCAGGAACGGTAGCTTATGGATTGAACCTTCATTAGTAAAATACTATCAGATTTACTAGCTGCTTAGTGACGCGATGTCTTGAAATATTCAACCGTTTATGTAAACCAAGACAACAGTATTATACAAATCATTCTAACACATTTTGTTCTCACGTTGTGTCCATTTTGACCATGGACCATATCTTAGTTTCATAAGTGTTCCGAGTAGAAACGGACAGTACTTTTCACTTATATAGATGATCTCCTATGAAGAGTATCCTGCCATACCCCACCATTTAGGTATAGGAATAATTAAAAGTTCAGACTTAACCCACCACGTTATGCAGGTTTCTCACTTGGATGTTCTGGGAGTGGGCTGAAACAAGTTTCAAGTGTTCAAGTGAACATTCATAACTTAGTCATCCCACTGAACCAATGTCTTGGGATCTCAAATTCACATGGTTGGGTTATCGCTATGAGTATTCTTATTTTGTGTATTAAGCCCATTCCCCTCAACAACTTGTACATGTGATCTCGACTTATGCCTTTTGTAAGCGGATCCGCTAGGTTTTCCTTTGACTTTACATAGTCAACTGAAATATCCCCATTCGAGATCAATTGTCTAATGGTATTATGTTTTCGACAAATATGTTTAGACTTACCATTGTACATGCTGCTTTGAGCTTTTCCAATTGCTGACTGACCATCACAATGTATCAATACAGCTGGTACTGGTTTAATCCAGCAAGGAATATCTTATAAGAAAATTCTAAGCCATTCAGATTCTTCTCCAGTTTTATCTAAAGCAATAAACTCAGATTCCAAGTGGATCGAGCTATACACGTTTGCTTAGAAGATTTCCACGACACTGTTGTTGGAAATCAAACGCAGCGGAAACGAAGTTGGGAAAAATTAGATAAATGCGTTTTACGTATCCACGAGCACAAGACCTATTTAGGCATGCTAATTAACCAACTACTAAGATTAATAAGCAATTTAAATATTATTATTTATTAAATAAATATATTGGTAATTCAATATCTTAATCTAGATCGAAGATCATAGGATATTTACCTTTTGAAGCGTAGTGGTTGCTTTCTTGATCTCTTCCTCAAAATCTTCTAGAGTATGATCACGCCTTAATCCGGACATTGTGTGGGCAACGAACTATCGATCTTGCTTGGAAAACAAAGTGGATCGGTCGAATATACTCCCTTTCACAACTCTCGATTTTTTTCTCTTCAAATATTTCCGATTCGTAACAAGAATTAAAGTATTATCTCAATTGTGGAATCAAAGACACAAGTCAAGATCCACAATTAAATACTAAGAAAAAAAATCAAAACCCTTGTGTATGAAGATGAAGTCACGGCCGAACCCCCCTTTGAATTCTTTATAGGCTTTGGACTACTCTAGGGATCTTAAGGAGGATTATGGTTAGGACTCCTAGTGCAACCCGACTTTCCATATTAAGTCATTTCCTAATATGGTTGAGTTCACTAATATCAGTTCAATCCACTAATGAATTAATATTGCACTTCCAACCCAAAAAATCCTAATTTATGAAATTAGAATCCTTATTATATTATATATTTAAATAATAAATAATATCTTCTAGACCGATTATGACCGATATTGGTCTGGACTGACTCATGGGTTCGTTGGGCTGGGCTCCTCGATATGAAAAAATTTAAAACGTAATTGGCTCACCTTCATAGTGGGATGGGCCGGTGTTAGGTCGGGCCAACCCAGGCCGATCCACTAGCCAACTCTAGTGGGTACCAATCATACTTGGACAAATTTAATATTTGATATTCCTTTTGTCTCGCTATTTACATTTCACACATAAATTCGCTCTAAAAATTTTATATTTATCATTTTTATACGAAAACTCAATTACAATCTTACCATTTAGTTTCTACCACACACATATAATCAAATATATTTTTTAATCTCAAATACACACTCACTATTAATACTCGGTACTTTTTATTCACTTATTTCCTTACATTCTTAGACTTTCACTCCATCTATCAACCGTTTGTTGGGAAAGAGGAGTACTATTTAGCAGAATACAACAATTCATTAAATTAACATTCCTGCGCACGTGAGTGAGAGTAATTTTTTATTTCTATATTACTGTATATTTTTATTTAGTTGATTTTTTAATATATATATTCATAGTGTTTGAACATTAAGTTTGTGAGTTTTTTTGGGGGGGTGGGGTTTCGTCGTATTTTGATTGTGTTTTATGTTGGTGGTGATAGACAACAACAAAAAATAGCAAAATACTCCTAATAATTGATAAAATATAATTGAGATCATAAAGACGAAGACAAAGCCAAGTGAGCTCATATATTTGAGATTAGATGATGTTCATGTAGAAATGAGTGACCAAATAGCATGATTGCACATAGCTAATATAGCTTGCTGCACAATATCATAAGAATTCTCATAATTTGAAACATGAGAACGCGTTATATACAGCTGGAAATATAACTGAGTGTGCTTTCTATGCCACCAACTGTTCGCAAAATTCCAATGTTCTAAAGATAGTTAAGAAAAAAAATTACTGAGTTGCGCCCAATAAGGAAAAGGCCAAGCGTGCGGCAGCGCACAACCCAGCAATTCCAGCACACTCTAATGCGGCGAAGTGAGCGATCACTCACTAACGAGCGGCCCTTCTGGAGATCACGGTGATCGACCGCTCATTTTGAGAATTCAAGTGAACTATCGTTCACTATCACGATCAGTGCCGGGATTTTTTATTTTTTTTCCCTTTTTTACATGAAGTCCCCTATATTATACTACGCGCTTAGTTGATTGTAATAAGTCAAGGCGGATCTTGGAATGAGTATAGACGGGGCCGAAGCAAAGTGGAGTTTTCTCAATTATACAAACTATTCAGCTAATAAGCCACTGCGTGAGCAATTCGGTCTTGTACAAAAGGGCACTTCTTTTCTTTCTTTTAGACCTTTATGGATCATACACGAAAGACCAAACGCGCCCCATTGAGATGCGGTAATGGCCATGAAAGCGAACAGACTATCTGCTTATTCTAAAGCCTATCTCCTTCGCGTTCTTCTGTTATAATATTTCTATATCCAGATGATGTAATCGAGCTGATCGATCACCAAGAATCAGGTCAATCTGAGAAGTTTATCTAAGAAAATCCAAATGTGTGATTAAATATTTCTCTAAGTGCTTCTGATTGCTTGGCCTCTGTGAGAACAACTTCTCCCTTATATATAGAATGGAGGAGAAGCCTCTCCCCGAGACCTTGTTCTTAGCTTTAGGGGAAATCCCTGATATTCAGGGATTCTGGATGCGGCTGCCAATCCCCTGGATATTTGGAATTTCGGATGCAACTGTTAGTCCCTCGATATTTGGGATTCTGTCAGAAATATAAAATCCCAACTTTTCAGGGATTTTATCTTTATGAGCCCGGACCCTTCCCAGCTCGGGGCAGGGTCATGTAGGTCGGAATTTTTCATGAGGGAACTCATTTTCTTGACAATAGGTCGGTAGGTTTGCCAGTCTTTGCTGACATTCGCATTATGTCTACTGAGCTTGGGATAAGGTCATTCAGGTCGGACTCCTTTTGTATGGGCCTCACTTTCTGACAAGAGGTCGGTAGGTCTGCCAGTTCCTTGGCTCCTTAGACCAGGTTTTTGGGAGGTCACATTTATCGTCCTATCAACCAGTCCCCCCTACTCTAGTCGAGCTGTAAGACCGAGAAGAGTGAGACTATTTGGCTTCGGGTGACCTCGATATGATAATCTCTTGGGGTCTGGTTCCCAGGTAATGATGATTTGTCTCTGAATTTGTGCGCATTTATGACCGCACCGTTTCTTTCTCTCAAGTCTTGCTCCCCAATCGTCACTCTTTTATACCCAAGTCTAGGTGTCAACCTATTATAGGTCTGCCAGGATGGTGTTGGGTCTTGGCCGTTCCTTTGAAAAGGTCATCGGAAGCTCCAGATCGTCCCTATACTTCTCGGTTTCCGTCCATCATTCCTATAAAAGGAGGGCTTTATGCCTCTTGCTCATTTCCGTATCCTTGTCTTTCGATCGTAGCTATCGTTTCCGACGACGCCCTTCATTTCCATCTCCGGCGATCTTCTTCCTGCCCATCTTACCTTCCATCGCTTCTAGGACCTGCGCCCTTCTCATTTTCAGCGGGCTATATTGGTCGAACCTTGGCCGCTTCAGATTAATCTCTCTCTTCTGTCGATCCGTGTTTCGATCTGTCCTTCCACGGAGTACTTCTCCCCGAGCAAGATTTCCTCGGAAGGTATACACCTCGTGTTGTACCACCCTAACAGTTCCTCATTCCCCTTCCTCGAGCTTTTATTGTTATTCCTCCATGTCTTTCTCGGATTCTTCGACGTTGATGTGTTTGGAACATCGAGCTAGAACCTCATCATATGTTCGTACCGAATTTTAGCGAGAGATGTACGAAGTAGTCCTGCCTGTAATCCTTGCGTCAGGGCACTCACTTTCACTTCTTCAGACGACGAGGGCACCTCTAGACATGCTTTTGTAAACCGAGCTATGTAAGTCATTGACGCCTCTCCAGAGTATTGCTTGACACTAAATAAAGACATGAATGTTTTCTGGTGTGATCTAGCGCTTGTGAAGTGGGTTAGAAACGCCGAGCTGAAGGTTTTGAAGATGGTAATCGTGCCTGGCGGTATTTGGTGGAACCAATCTTGAGCTGATTCTGTCAACGTAGCCAAAAACGCTCTGCAGCTTATGGGGTCCGAATCTCGGTGTAGTATTGCCATGTTTTCGAACCGATATAAATGTTTGGTAGGGTCCGAGATCCCATCGAAGGTAAGAGTGACCGCCCGGAACCCATACGGGAGTTCGGCCTGCAGTATCCCTTTTGAGAAGGGATGACCTGGATGGCTTTCTGAGCCCTTACCTGCGACCTTTTGTCGCAACTACTCCAGCTCATCCTGCATGCTGGATATGATGGGATCCATTATTCTTTCTTGTTTAGATCGTTCCCTCGTCCTTGGGTGGCTTTCTCCGTGTTCTTCCCGCTGACTAATCTCATCTGTTCTATCCAAGAGGATGGGTATTATTTTTCGAGGCATTTTTTTTATTTTTAGACCTCCCGACTCTTTTGGATTGCGCTAGTGGTGATGTAGGCTAGTGCTTCCTTCGTCAAGGTGATTGTGCTGAGTGCAGCTTCTTATCCGGCCGGGATGATGGGTGTTTTTTCTGGAATTGATCCTCCACCCGCAACCGCTAGTTGCTCCTCCAAATTTTTGGGCACCAGTTCTCCGATTTTCTTCTGGACTGTCTCTTCTCCCATTGTTAATCTCACGTCTCAACTCTGGTGTGACTCGACCTTTTCCACAGACGTCGCCACTTGATGTAACCGAGCTGATCATCACCAAGAACCAGGTCAATCTCAGAAGTTTATCTAGGAAAATTCGAATGTGTGATGAAACATTTCTCTAAGTGCTTCTGATTGCTTGGCCTCTGGAAGAACAACTTCTCCATTATTTATAGAAGGGAGGAGAAGCCTCTCTCTGAGACCTTGTTCCTAGCTTTAGGGGAAATCCCCGATATTCAGGGATTTTGGCTGCGACTGCCAATCCCCTGGATATCTGGGATTTCGGCTGCAGCTGTCAGTCCCTGGATATCTAGGATTTTGTTAGAAAGTTAAAATCCCAGCTTTCCAGAGGTTTTATCTTTATGAGCCTGGACCCTTCCCAGCTCGGGGTAGGACCATGTAGGTCAGACTTTTTTCATGAGGGAACTCATTTTCTTGACATGAGGTCGGTAGGTTTGCTAGTCTTTGCTGACATTCACATTATGTCTACTGAGCTCGGGATAAGGTCGTTCAGGTCGGACTCCTTTGGTCAGGGCCTCACTTTCTGACAAGATGTCGGTAGGTCTACCAGTTCCTTGACTCCTTGGACCGGGTTTTTGGGAGATCACATTTATCGTCCTATCACTAGGAATTTTGAAGCACTTGCTTAAGCCTTTGTCTATAGGCGTCAAACCAGCTCCATTCCCTAAGGATAGCTCCTTCGAGAAACGAAAACTTTCATTCTCTCTATGGGCAAAACCTATCTATTTGGAATTCGCTCTAGAGAGCTCCTCGGACAAATGACTTTTTCTACTCCGTAAGAGGTCAAATCTATCAATTCTACGGACTCATTCTAGTAACGCTACAAATATGTCTTTTCAGGGAGTCGATTAGACAAGCTTTTCCTTGTTTTTTATATGCACTTGGAGACGTGAAACTTTTATTTTTTTCGTGAGAACTCTTAATCTTGTGCTTGGATTATTATTATTGGAAAAATATTTACAATTTGAATCAAATTGTAAGATTTCCTCTCTTTATCTTTGGTATTCTTTTTAGGTGAATGATGAATTATTTTTTCAATTATATTAATATATCACCGAAGCTTTGTAACAGCCCCAAAACCAACCGGGAATATTACAGCGCCGTGGGCCCACATCGGAACCCACAAGGCTAAAAATCATTTTCAAAAATGTTTCAAACACGCTAACGAGGCAAAGACGGTAACATTTTAAATACTCAAATATTCTTTAAAATAAAGTTCCCAAATACCATCGTAAAATACCATTTGAAAACACAAGGCGAAGACGCCAAAAAGGGCATTTAGAAAGTATACACGAGTAGGAAAAATACTTAAAGCTATTAAAATTACACACGCAACGGATAGAGACATGATGAAATACATTTGCAGCGGGATCATAATAATCAGAATAGAATACTCAAATCCCAATAACCATGCCATAGCCAGTATCACCGGGAAGCTCATCCCTTCACGACCGCTACTAGCTCGATCTCCGAGTACCTAAAAGATAAAGCCCACGACGGGGTCAGCCATAATACTCAACAATGATAACGATCACATTAGCATAAACAATTACATGTCAATGTAATTACAAGGTAAGAATATTTCCGACGTAATCTTGCCGTGATAACCTTACCAATTCGTGGTAACTTATATCAAATCAATTCTTACCTCAATTCGCACCTCACATTCTCAAGTGGCGAATGAATTCGAAATAACCATCTGTACTGTATTCCAACAATGCCAAGATTCTCAAAAACATAAATAAATCTCAAATATGGAGTAGTCTGTCCATGACCAATCCTCTTCGCTGGATCGCACAATCGATTCCGAATTCTGATAAAACCGATAACACACGATGCATCTGTAGATCAACTACCCCAAAACAATCATAAGTCCCGGATACCGATACAAAGTATGAATGCTCACACAATCAAAATAATAAACCACCAATGCATCAAAACAAGAATATCAATGGCATGATAATTCCACACGAGATCAACAAAGGACCAACCACGAACGAGAATACCATTGATGTGGTAAACTCCAACGAGAGCAATAAAGGATCAACAACCGAGAATACCAACGATACGGTAACCTCCAACAAGATCAATAAAGGATCAACAATCGAGAATACCAACAATACGGTAACTCCAACAAGATCAATGAAGGATCAACAATCGAGAATACCAACGATACGGTAAACTCTAACAAGATCAATAAAGGATCAACAATCGAGAATACCAACAATACGGTAACTCCAACAAGATCAATGAAGGATCAACAATCGGGAATACCAACAAGATCAATAAAGGATCAACAATCGAGAATACCAACGATACGGTAACTCCAACAAGATCAATGAAGGATCAACAATTAGGAATACCAACGATACGGTAAACTCAAACAAGATCAATAAAAAGGATCAACAACGACCGAGATTACCCACGATAGGGTGAACTCCAAACGAGATCAGTAGAGAGTCAACAAGAATAGATATACGAGAGAATAAAATCTTCAACCATATACAAATCACATATACTGGATCTCGAAGACAAACCCGACTATCGAATAGATCCGACCACACATGGACTATGAATGACCAATCAATATGACTCAAGGTGGACGTCACGATACGTCCGATCCAGAAATGTGTCCGTGCACAAGCCAACCACGGGTATTGATCAGATACACGTCTGGTCTTGTGCCTAACCAGTCTCAAAAATTACGTCTCGTGTGCACGGTTCAATGTGAGGTCGAAACCAACATATGCTACACGTGCCCGCCCTGAAAATCCTACACAAGACCGATTATAACGTACCTGACTTCAGATATGCCACGATACAACATGACAACGAAACTCGAAGAAACGCATTCCTAACAAGGGTCAGAAGACTTTCCAAGTGAACAACGATAACTCGATCATGAAAGACCGACACGACCACAATGTCGTAATTCCGCTAGACAGCAGTTCACAACATGATCAACAATGCATATAATATTAGCACATAAACCCCAAGGCCGCAACCAAGGGTCACAGAAGCATCTCACAGGAATACTCCGGAACGTGGGTGCCATATTATGGTCTTATCCCTCAACACATTACATGCTATCACTAAATACCCCAAGGTCGCAACCAAGGGTCATGAAAGTATCCACACAGGAATACCCCGAAACATGGTTGCCCAATTTGGGTCTTATCCCCCAACACATTTCCATATGGGTACCATATAGGTTTTATCCCCAACACATCGGCCCAACAATTTACAGTTCATAGAAAGAGCACATTACAATATACCAAACAATGATGCACACTCATTACATGAAACATCAACACACACACATATGCAACAATGCAACATGATAATTGTCATAATTCAGCAATACTAAATTACCTCAAAGCCGAACACGCTAACCCTTCCTCGACCAATATCCCTGAACGAATACACGGTTATTCGAATAGTCCAAAATGAAGTACAGACCATCAGTATTACCAAACCACCATCTCGAGTTCAGTGTCGGCACGATAGACTATCCTCGAAATCCACCATTTCATACAATAGACCAAGGTAATTCAAATCTCCGTTTCCACTAGACATCTTTAAAATCATATACATTATGATTTATCCCAGTCCAAGCATAATATACATACCATCATCCCGAAAATTCATATTCCATAATACCATTGCTATATGAAGCATAAATGAAATGAAATCGAAACCATTTATTAAACATTATGAACTGAGCAAGCATAACTTGCCTCGATACCGATACGATGAAGTTGTTACCAATCCCGTCGTCTTCATCTACAAGCTCCTCAGCCCCGACCAAGGCGATCCATGCATTCTCCAATCTCAATCGCAGCACAAGGGTTAATCATCAACGATCACTTAACGCAACCTAATGCAATAATCAATTAACGATACGTTCGATAACAATCAACAACCGATATAATCAACTAATCAACTCAACGGTTCAACGATATCTTGATCACATACGAAACCAAACCATTTCAACTTTAACAATACGAATACAATCCGAAATTCGATAATCCATCAATTCTAACAAGTGTCTCAACGTTCTCAATTCCGACTGAATTCTTACTTACGGATTAACACGACGCATCTTTGTAAATTCGTAGAAATACAATTACCGGTCATCATCACGAATAATCATATACCAAAATTAAATGTAATCCTTCCAATTTCCATAAAATCATGACATATATCACTCAAGAGTTCTTTAAGAACATGAATTAAGCCATAATCATGTTTGTAGCCAACAAAACGACGTAATCCAATGTGTTCTTGTTGGAAAGTAAAACGCAGCGGAAGCAAAGTTTGGGAAAATATGATTATAGCGTTTTACGCATCAACGAGCATTAGATCTATTTAGGCATGCTAATTAATTAATTACTAAGATTAACAAGCAATTTAAATATTATTTATTATTTATTAATTAAATATGTTGATTAATTAAAATATCCTAATCTAGATCCAAGATCATAGGATATTACCTTTTGAAGCGGTTGGTTATTTCCTTCTTGATCGCCTTGTATTTCTACCTTCAGATCTTCTAGAGTATGATCCGCCTTGAACCGGACGTTGTGTGGGCAACGAGCTACCGGAACTTGCTTGGACACCTTATGGGATCGGCCGAAACAACTTGTCTCACAACTCTCGATTTTATTTTCTTCAAGTAATTCCGATATGTAGCAAGAATTAAAGTGTTATCTCAATTGTGGAATCAAAGACACAAGTCAAGATCCACAATTAAACACTTAGAAGAAAAATCGAAATTTCTTGTGCAAGTATGAGCATAAAATCGGCCAAGCCATAATGTCCTATTTATAGGCTCTTGGACTACTACTAGGGATCTAAAGGAGGATTATGGAAGGACTCCCAATTAATTCACCTTACCTTATTAGGACTCTTCCTAATATATGATGAATCAATTAATATCAACTTAGTCCACTAAAAAGTTGATATTGCACTTCCTACCAAAATCCCAAATTACGAAATTGGGCTTCTTATTAAATATATTATTTCCCATGTTTAAGATATCGAATGTCCATTAATTAATTATAAGCTACTGACAGCTTTAATTAATTAATATCTTATCCAAGAGTAGTACCACTCGAACCTTATTATTATACCGGAATTAAATCCACCTGCAGGGTTTAATATAATAATCATTATCGAGCTCCTCAAGGGGACATCATCAACCCGCACGAGTCGGGACACGATTTCTAGTAATAATAATAATTGTCGTATAAACAATATTATTGCCCAAGATACGAGGCTTATTGAGTCGATCATTTTGACTCTCACCTATGGTAAATCAAAGTAATAATTATTATAAATACACAATTAAATATTATATACTTAGAATTAAGAAATAATAATTATCCGAGATTTACGTTCTTCTTACAGTCAGTACAGAAGACACTATCTCACCTCGATCATGTTCAACGTATGCAAATACGCTAATGTACGCTAATAGTCAAGACCAACTATTCTCAAGCATACACTACAACCCTTTATATAATTTGTCTAATAATTATATAGGTTGTGAACTATTATATTATTTTATAAGGCACCGATAATGTGATCTTCCGTGTGACACCAACACACCACATTATCTACAATATAAAATAATTAGACATTTCATTTGCATAACCATAACGTGAATTAATATGCAAAACATGTGATTAAATATAATTAATATTCTCATAGGTAGTAATAGGGAAATTAGGTAATACAAGCATAAAGTATGCTTTGCAGTATACAATCCTAACAATCTCCCACTTATACTCAAAGCATGCTTTTAAGTGTACTACTCTATTACATAGTCTCTCATTTCTCCCACTTATACTCAAAGCAATGCTGCCATACACCGTAATCCCATTCCTTCCACATGCCTTTTAAAAACTTTTGAAGGTAGGCCTTTTGTGAAAGGGTCAGCAAGATTATCTTCCGATGCAACCCTGGCTACAACTACGTCTCCTTCCTTTACGAAGTGTCGTATGATGTGGTACTTGCGGTTGATATGTTTACTTGCCTGATGGGCTCGTGGTTCCCTCGAATTTGCGACTGCACCAGTATTATCACAATAGAGTGTAATACCCTCTGGCAAATCGGGAATCACATCTAAGTCCTGCAGGAAGTATTTGAGCCACACTGCCTCCTTGGCTGCCTCAGAGGCTGCCACGTACTCGGCTTCCATGGTAGAGTCCGAGATGCATTTCTGCTTCACACTCCTCCAACTAATGGCTCCACCTCCCAGGCTAAACACATAACCCGAAGTAGACTTGGACTTTTCTTTGTCCGATAAAAATCGAGTCGAGTGTAACCCACCGAAATAGGTCGTCTGATTGATATACAAGCATGTACTCCTAGTCCTTCTCGGTACTTGAGTATGTGCTTGACAAAGAATCCAGTGTCACAGTCACGGGTTCGGCCCGATATCTAGCACCATGCCCACGGCATGACAGATATCTGGTCTAGTGCAAAGCATAGCATACATGAGACTTCCCAGCGGATGCATAAGGAACCATCTTCATGTCATCTATCTCCTTTTGTGTCTTAGGACACATGTTCTTAGATAGTTGAATTCCATGTCCTGTAAGGTAGAAAACCTTTCTTGGAATTCTCCATGCTAAACCGCTTGACCTTTGTATCGATATAGGATGCAGGATAAGCACAACATCCTCTTCTTCCGATCACGAAAGATCCCGATTCCAAGGATGTGTCACGCTTCTCCTAGATCCTTCATATCGAATCGCTCGAGATAGCCATACCGTCGTCCGACAATTCCTTCACGTTGTTTCCAATCGGAAGGATATCGTCTACATCTGATCTGAGAAACACCAACACGTTTCCATCGCATTTCTTATACACACAACTCTCACTCGGACATTGGACGAATCCATATGACTGGACTATTTCGTCAAAACGAGTGTTCCAAGATCTAGATGCTTGCTTAAGTCCATAAATGGATTTCTTAAGTTTGCACACCAAGTGCTCTTCTCCTTTAGCAATGAATCCCTCTGCTTGGCGCATATTGATTTTCTTGTCTAGACTCCCATTCAAGAATGCAGTCTTGACATCCATCTGCAAATCTCCGAGATCCAATGCGCGGCTATAGCTAAAAGAATCCGGATTGACTTAAGCATGGCTACCGCGAAAAGGTTTCATCATAATCGATACCCTCTTTCCGAGTGTAACCTTTTGCAACAAGCCTTGCTTTGAAGGTTTCAACCTTCCCGTCACGTCCTTTCTTTCGCTTGTAGACCCATTTACTCCCAATGGCTTGTACACCATCAGGTAGCTCTACGAGCTCCCACACTTGATTGGAATCCATAGATCCCATTTCTGATTCCATTGCTTCTTGCCGTGAGTCGGCATCTTTATCTTGGATTGCCTCCTTATAGGTCCAGGAACCGATTCATCTTAAATGCAGGATTGAGTCCGAAGACTTTCCCACGCCTATGAATCGTTCGGGTGACGAACAACCCTCCCACTCTGACGAGGCAAATCCCGAGTTGGTGTAAAAGTTTAGAATCGATACGTGGTGCGGTGTTAGTTGGCGCTTATGCGATTGGTATAGTCGGAATCTCGCCCCTCGGCTCTTCCGAATTATTTCGCTCATGGGCTTGTGACTAATCATATAATCCTCTTCCGAAATCGGGCATTGGTGCTAACAATGACCTTCGATCTGAGGACTATAGAACAAGCCACCCTTCGTTCCCTTAGGGTATCCCACAAACACTCGTACTTCTGTGCGAGATGCCAACTTATCAGCTTCCTTATTCAGCACATGTGCTGGAGTACCCCAAATCCGAACATGTCCTAGACTGGGCTTACGCCCACTCCACAGCCTGTGGGTGTTTTGGAACTGATTTGAAGGCACCAGGTTTAGAATGTACGCCGCTGTTTCTAAGGCGTATCCCCAAAACGAAATAGGTAAATCTGAATAACTCATCATTGATCTAACCATTTCTAAAAGAGTCCTATTCCTTCTTTCAGCCACACCATTTTGTTGTGGAGTTCCTGGCGGTGAGTGGGATGAAATCCTCATTCGCCAAGAAATCCAAAAACTCTCCACTAAGGTATTCGCCACCACGATCAGATCGTAGTGACTTGATACTCTTCACATGACGCTTCTCCGTTTCAGCCTTGAAGTCTCTGAACTTGTCAAAACCTTGGACTTACGTCGCATCAAAAAGATGTATCCATATCTCGAATAATCATCTATGAATGTGATGAAATATTCGAAACCTCCTAACTGGATATTCATTGGACCACATACATCCGTATGAACCAATTCTAACACATCCCGAGCACGGTTTCCCTTGGTTTTAAAAACCCTTTTGGTCATCTTACCTTCCAGACAGGATTCACAAATTGGAAATGACTCAACTTGGAGATCATCGATGGGCCATCATCTACCAATCTTTGAATCCTTCTAAGGTTTACATGTCCCAACCGTAAATGCCACAGATATGTTTGGTTTACGCTTGAAGGTTCTTTTCTCTTTTTAGGTTTAGACAAAGAGTTAAGTGATTTATGCATAGGAGTTTGTGCGGTATTAACAATATATAGTCCATCATTAAAAGTACATCTGCAAATATATTCACCGCTTCTTTTCTTAATAATGGCATCATCATCAAAAGAAATCGAATAACCATCGCATTTTAATTTAGAAACCGAAATTAAATTCATTCTAAAATCTGGTACAAATAATACATTATTCGAACTAATAATTTATCATTAATCTTCAACTGCACGACTCCCACCGCAATGACCATAAGCCTGGAATAATCGCCCCAGTTGATGGTAATCTCGCCCGCACTAAGTTGCTTGGTTACCTGAAAACCATGCGAGTCAAAGCAAACATGATCAGTGGAGCCTGAATCAACTATCCACGAAGTGGAAGAACAAGCTGCCAAACATGTTTTGACTACTAGTGCACGAGACATACCTTTCTTAAGAGCAGGGCAGTCCGCTTTAAAATGTCCTTTCTGACCGCACTTGTAGCACTTTCCCTTTGGCTTTTTGTTCGCCTCGGGGTGAGGAGCCTTGCTTTTCACCTTGAGGGCTGCCACTTGCTTCTGGCCAACCTGCTTCTTCTTCTTTCCCCATTTCGGCTTGGAAGAAGTAGCACCGGTTGCCGCAAGAATCTGATGATAACCTTGTTTGAAGAGACCTTCAGCAGACTGAAGCTCTGTCAGAAGTTCCGCCAAACTATATGTCCTACGGTTCATATTGTAGTTGAGGCGGAACTGCTCAAAGCTTCTAGGTAAGCTGCCTAAGATAATATCGACCTGCGTTTCCGCATCGATAGTAGCCCCCAGTATGCTCAGTTCGTTCAAATGAGACATCATTTTTAGAACATGATCCCTTACTGGAGTCCCTTGGACATTTGGGTTGTCATCAATACCCTCATAGCATTTTGTCTAGCCGCCCGGTTCTGATGACCAAACATCTCGGTGAGACTTTTCATCATTTCCGCGGCCGAACCCATCGTCTGATGCTGATGCTGCAATACATTTGTCAGTGAAGCCAAGATGTAACAGCGAGCCATCTCATCAGACTTTTTCCATTTCCGGAATTCCGCCAACTCTTCGGGAGTGGCATCCGGTTCTGGTTCTAGAGGGCTCTCCTCGATTAAGACAAACTTATGCCCCTCAGCAGTCAGGACAATGTCAAGATTTCTTTTCCAATCGGCAAAGTTAGTGCCATCTAGTTTATTTTCTTTGAGAATAACAGCTAGTGGATTGAAAGACATCTGAGAATAAAAATTAAAAACATCCATCACATAATGCATAGCAAAATATATCGAAAAACCTCAAAACACAATATATATGCTAGCAACCAACACCTCAAAAAAATCCGTACATGCAAGCCACGATCGTGTGGACGTTTACACACACATTTTTCAAGTAGAGTTTTACGTCTTTAATTTTACTATCTAGTCAAATTACGTTATGACAAGTAAAATTAATAGTTGGTTCCTCTTGGCCATGTATTAATTAACATAGACTCCGATGGGGAGCTTATTAATTAATACACCTAAGTGAACACCATAATTTAACATCCTTAAAATATTATCTTTTAAATAATAGTCCTACAGATGGAGAGGTCCTATCATAAAAAGTAATATTTACCTTATGTTATCATTTTGAAATTTAAAACTAGTGAACCTATAATTAGCACATCCGATATGGAGGAAGACTCTAATGTCAACGCGCATGCTAATTACTTCACAATTTAAATTAATTATGGAGGCCAATTTGATTTTAATTAAAATAAAAATCAATTTAATCACTTAGTTATTTTAGCCTTAAGGTTTTTAATTTTCTCGTCCTAACATGCAAGGAAACATATCACGCATACATCCATACATGCCATACATCAAAACAATAAAAACCAAAATAAAGCATGGATAATTAAATTTATCCAATTATCATGGTCTTCTTCCTTGAGTTGAATCAGAAAATCTTGGCTCGATCTCTCCCATCGAATCAAGCATCTCGTCGCTTCTCCGTAGGGCCATGGATTTTCAAAATTAAAATTTTACTTTTATGCAAAATTAATTACATAAAAAAATTTAATTTTAAATCCCGACTTCAATGGACGCAACTAACGGCCAGCAGGCCGGACCAAAATCGACGGCCGGCCAAATAACCGGCCGGACCAGCCGGCAGCTTCGCCGCGGCCGCTTCGGCCTTCGGCGGCCTCGGCACTTCAGCGGCCCACTGCTGGCCGCGGCTTGCTCAGCTTGCCAGCGATCCCGGCGATCCGGTTACGCTCTATTTCTTCGTGATCCGTCTTTTCCGAATTCGATTACAATTTTATACGAAATAAAATACATCGAAATTACATCAAGATTACACGAAAAATAAAACCACCTAGAACTACCCGTGGATTTTCTCACGGGAAAAACCATTACATGCCTCAAAAACGGGCCAAACCAACAATTGCATAATTAATAAAATAAATAAATAAATGCACCATTCATATAAACCATGATAATTGGATCATATCACCTGCAAGAACACATCTAGCAAAATATTCCAACATCAAAATATATGAATATTTAAATTGCTATCAATTAATCACTAAAATTAATTAAAATAGCAAAAGCCTAAAAATCCGGCTCTGATACCAATTGTTGGAAAGTAAAACGCAGCGGAAGCGAAGTTTGGGAAAATATGATTATAGCGTTTTACGCATCTACGAGCATTAGATCTATTTAGGCATGCTAATTAATTAATTACTAAGATTAACAAGCAATTTAAATATTATTTATTATTTATTAATTAAATATGTTGATTAATTAAAATATCCTAATCTAGATCCAAGATCATAGGATATTACCTTTTGAAGCGGTTGGTTATTTCCTTCTTGATCGCCTTGTATTTCTACCTTCAGATCTTCTAGAGTATGATCCGCCTTGAACCGGACGTTGTGTGGGCAACGAGCTACGGAACTTGCTTTGACACCTTATGGGATCGGCCGAAACAACTTGTCTCACAACTCTCGATTTTATTTTCTTCAAGTAATTCCGATATGTAGCAAGAATTAAAGTGTTATCTCAATTGTGGAATCAAAGACACAAGTCAAGATCCACAATTAAACACTAAGAAGAAAAATCGAAATTTCTTGTGCAAGTATGAGCATAAAATCGGCCAAGCCATAATGTCCTATTTATAGGCTCTTGGACTACTACTAGGGATCTAAAGGAGGATTATGGAAGGACTCCCAATTAATTCACCTTACCTTATTAGGACTCTTCCAAATATATGATGAATCAATTAATATCAACTTAGTCCACTAAAAAGTTGATATTGCACTTCCTACCAAAATCCCAAATTACGAAATTGGGCTCCTTATTAAATATATTATTTCCCGTGTTTAAGATATCGAATGTCCATTAATTAATTATAAACTACCGATGACTTTAATTAATTAATATCTTATCCAAGTAGTACCACTCGAACCTTATTATTATACCTAATTAAATCCACTGCAGGGTTTAATATAATAATCATTATCGAGCTCCTCAAGGGGACATCATCAACCCGCACGAGTCGGGACACGATTTCTAGTAATAATAATAATTGTCGTATAAACAATATTATTGCCCAAGATACGAGGCTTATTGAGTCGATCATTTTGACTCTCACCTATGGTAAATCAAAGCAATAATTATTATAAATACACAATTAAATATTATATACTTAGAATTAAGAAATAATAATTATCCGAGATTTACGTTCTTCTTACGGTCAAGATGTAAGACACTATCTCACCTCGATCTGTTCAACGTATGCAAATACGCTAATGTACGCTAATAGTCAAGACCAACTATTCTCAAGCATACACTACAACCCTTTATATAATTTGTCTAATAATTATATAGGTTGTGAACTATTATATTATTTTATAAGGCACCGATAATGTGATCTTCCGTGTGACACCAACACACCATATTATCTACAATATAAAATAATTAGACATTTCATTTGCATAACCATAACGTGAATTAATATGCAAAACATGTGATTAAATATAATTAATATCCTCATAGGTAGTAATAGGGAAATTAGGTAATACAAGCATAAAGTATGCTTTGCAGTATACAATCCTAACAGTTCTAACATCTAAACCATCATCTAATTCACAATCCAAGGCATATATCATCATATTCTTTAACATACTCTTCACATAACACTAAGGATCACAACAATAATACCATAACCATCACCATACGAAGAAGAACATCAACAACAACATCAAAATCCGAATCGAAGAGAGAAGCTTTTCAGTATACCTCTTGGAGAAGAACCACAAAGATCAAACACTTCCAAAAACATCAAGAACTCCAAGCTTCAAGCTTCTAATCAACTCATCAAGGTCTTGACCAATGTATAAGGGTCGGAAATAGGATCAGGAGTGAGGAGGAATGTAGTTTGGGAGGAAAAGATGTGTTTCCCCTCGTGAGGAAATGAAAGACCGACCTTTGTTATATAATCCGCCCAGCACATTACGTACGTTAATGCCGCTCATTAACGTACGTAAGGTCTCCTAACGTACGCTACATGTCCTATATAGCGTACGTTATCGGCATCCAGAGCTCAGTGCTTCATTTCGCACCTTGTATTACGTACGTAATACCCAATCCGTAGCGTACATAATAGACAGTTGACTTGCTACAGTACTATATCAATTTAACGTACGTAATCGACGGTCCCTAACGTACGTAATAGCCGACATTGACTCGTCTGTCCACATCGGTGCCGAAAGTTGCCGACACCAGGCCCACCTGCCGACCACAGCTCGGACCTGTCTGATTCCCTTCTTAACGTACGTTATGTACCCAACCTAACGCACGCTAAACCGCCTTCGTTACGTACGTAGGGTACTCTTCTTAGCGTACGCTACGCTTGCACCATTACGTACGTAAGCTCATCTGCTTAACGTACGTAGCAACTTTCATACTTAAACTATTTTTGCTCATGTCTGCCGTCTCAATATACCGAACACGTACACGCGTCATACTGAATACATACACCCGTTCCGATAACATTCTCATACGATACATCTGATGCATGATATCCTCAATGTCAATCGTCGACCAAGTACGACAATTATACATATACTCATACAGTATACCTGACATCGAAAGACATATCAAGCATGTAATATCCTAGAATTAAAATAACCTCGATAAATATACTGGCACAACTGTCACAGTTCCCAAAATTATTCATCCATACTGTATCGGTCCCACTCTGTACAGTACATCTCGGACAAAATAATGCGAAAATTCGTAGGAAAATTTAGGATATTACAAGCTTGAACTAATATTTAATTCTAAGATGCAAGATGAACGGATATTGATTTTCACATGACGGGTAACACGTTTTTTTTGGCTCCGTCGAAAAAGAAATACATTTATGAAATAACAACGTAGGGAGAGCCCTCTACATCAGATAAAAGTAGCGACTCCAGCTGAGCGTCTGGGGGATCCGTCCACAGCTGAGCACCAACCAACGTGTGCCCCAACTTGGCGAGATAATCCACGCAACTATTTCCCTCTCTTCTAATATGTCTGATATCAAATCCATGGGAAGTTCCTATACCTCCTGCAGTCTTGAAGCAAACAGTGAAACGGATGACTCCTAGTATCCCTGGCTGGCCATGAGCAGATTATAAATAACCATAGAGTCAATTTCCACACAAATCTTGGGCAACACGTTTTTGTTAGTCCACATAACTGCATTCTTGTTGAACCCAAAATATATTCACATGATCTCTCTTTAAAAACAACCTCCATTTAAGAATAATTATTTGTAGTCTGAGAGATATGATTTTATTGAAGTTTTATTATAGTCAACTGCTAATAGTTGTTTGATATCAACTAGGCCTGTAAACGAGTCGAGTCGAGCTTTCACAAAGCTCGGCTCGTTAAGCATTAAAACACACTGGCTCGAACTCGAGCTCGACATAAATTTTTCCTATTCGAGCTCGGCTTGCGAGCTTCAAATTTTTTATAATTTTCCTATTCGAGCTGGGCTCGTGAGCTCGAAAATTACTACTCGGTTCGTGTGCTCGAAAATTACCAAGCTCGAATTAGGGTTAGGGTTATATATATATATCCAGCAGCTCGTCGAGCTTTCGAGCCGAGTATATTTATATATATTCGAACTCGGCTCGATTAATATATCGATAATATATGCTCGGATTCGAGTTCGAGCTTGAATTATCGAGTCGAGCTTTTTTCGAGTTGAGCTCGAACTGCTCGAAAGAAGCTCGAATCTTTTACAGGCCTAATATCAATTACTCTAGGTCGAGTCAATCATGGATCGGTTTTGAAATGAGTCGGACTGATTTCCGCCCGTTCATTATATTCTTAAAAAGTGTTCTTTTAATGTCTTCAAAATTATTACAAATATATCATTTTGTAGCAAAAATAACAGTACATAAAATATTATATAATATCATATTATATATTTAAAATATATTATAAAATAATACTCCTTCC
Source organism: Orobanche coerulescens (assembly GCA_033398695.1). NCBI lineage: Eukaryota > Viridiplantae > Streptophyta > Magnoliopsida > Lamiales > Orobanchaceae > Orobanche > Orobanche coerulescens. The sequence continues at coordinate 220,391,021 of CM065804.1, forward strand.
GTCCCATACTTAACTGCTATCTTTCCATTTTGGTCAATCCAATACTTAAGTGCTACTTACTATAAAAGGAAATAAACCAATTATTCCCTCTAAATATACACCCCCAATGATCATCTATTTACCATAAAATGACATTATGGTCCCAACCACTTAAACACACAATACTAATAAACAATACTAATATGATTTCATATTTTCATTATTACCCCTCTTAAAATATCACTTTATTACACACAATACTAATATACAACTCTAACATTAATACTCGTGTCCAGAAAAAAATAGCAATTAAATCTAGTCTTGGACGGAGGGAGTATAAAATAGGGGGGGGGGGGGCAGTCCTGAACCGGTCTAGGTATTAAATACCGACTAGCTCGCCGCCCTCTTTTTAACTCTCCTTTTCAATCACTTTTGATCGTTTCGTCACAACCACGAGTATTGATTTCCTTTTGCCTGCGTGTCTCTTCAATCAGACGGCTCAAATCTCGCCACGAGGACCCTCCATCCGCCACTGATTCCCTAGCCGCATCGGCGACCTCCTTTACATTCTTCCTCAGGGCAGGGATCCCCTACAGTGCACAACACCATGCTGTGCACTCCTCGCTCCACACACACACACCCGCGGGTGTGTGTATCTATCCGACGGACGGACGGCACAAGATGCACTGCAGAGATCCCACCCCTCTTCCTCAACTCTCTACCCTTTCCACCCTCCATTAATTCCGTCACTGTACTCTTCAAGCTCTCACCACTAACAAACCCTTTCCTCAACCCATCAACTGTACTAACCCTCAGACCGATTTTAATCTCGTCCGCTACGAATTTCGCGTTGATATATTGCTCGGCCATCATCGGCCAGGCCAGAATCGGGACTTCGGCGCAGATTCCTTCCAGCACTGAATTCCAGCCGCAGTGACTCAGAAATCCTTGTACAGATGGATGTTCGAGGATTTCTCTCTGATCCACCCATTCATTTACTATAATGCCCCTCCCTTTTACTCTCTCTTCAAAATCGCCACTCAGTTGTCCGGCGGCAGCGCCTCTGCTCGTTCTCACAACCCACAGGAACCGGGTTTTTGAGTTCTCCAGGCCGTGGGCTATTTCGCGTAGTTGCGCCGGCGATATGTTTGCCTGTGATCCAAACGCGACGTAGAGAACTGGAAAGCCGCCCTCGGCCCACTTTCTGTCAAGCCACTCGATCCACTTTGGCTTTTAGCCCAGTTCTGTCCTTGGTGGGCTCGCGAGGCAGACGGACCAACACACCATGCTTTTTGGGGCTGGCATTCGCGGGCCCAGTGATCCGCAAACGTTTTCTCGAGCTCGTAGAAGCTGTTCACCAGAACGCCGTAGCTATTCGCCGTTGCTGTCACAGCTTCAATAATGAAATCCAAATGGGGGCCTGTCGGGTCCTTTTTGTCAAACGGGTCGTCGAAATCGTTCCTGCACAGCTTGATCCATGGGAAGCCCGCATAATTCGTCATCCGACTCGTGCAACGATATCGAGCCGCTTGCGAACACGGCGCGGCTCATGGCCATGGCGTAGTACCCCATGCCGTAGAAGCTGAGTCGCGGGATGCCGAATTTCGACGCAGATTGTAGGGTCCAGTGGAGAAAGCCGTCCGAGATTATGCAGGTAACCTGTCTGTGAAAATTCCCAAGGGCTTGTTCGAATGAAGGCTGAATGAATTTGGACCATTGACGAAGGGGATGAAGAGGGACATTGATGGGTGTCTGTGCTTTCAGTTCCCGGTGGGATTTCAGGTATGTCATTAGGGAAAGGTAAGTCGATGATGGAGATATCAGGGTCGGCTGGGAGAGTGAGAGATGAAGGGATGATTTGCGAGTGTGGTGAAGATTGCTACGGCGGCATCATGGCGGAGGAGGAGGTGGGCTAGGTGGAGGAGTGGAATTGTGTGGCCTTTAGACATGAAAGGGAACATGACTACGTGAGGTTTAGATATGGAAGAAGAAAGATGAGCCATTTTGTTTTGCCTTTGTTGTAGAGGTTAATATGAAGAAAGAGAGGAATTATATATACAGACCCATTACTATAATTCTATATGTGAAACTAGTCCTAACAAGCATGAGAGAGTGGATGAGCAAGAGTAAGGTGAGTATTGAGCCGTCCATCGACGGATTATCATTTCCCTTCAAAGTCTATGGACTGTTCAATATTCCACTTAACCTTAGTCTAGCTGCAAGGCTTTTAGAACCAAAAACCCAGATATTGTAGCAAAATATCAAACCAAGGAACAGCACGCGAAGATGGAGGACGAAAGGGGCAAGAGTGTTGCCGCGATTGAAGCAGTGAGCCAGAGGGTACCGGCACAGGTTGCTATCAATTATTCTTCCGTTTCAGAGGAAAAGCGACATTGGCCTCCGCTTTCCACTTCCAAACACGGTCCAGCAGTCAACTGATGTCAAGGAAGCCTTGAAAAAAACTGAAGGCCAATGGAATCGGCCTTGAAAAAATAAATTATCAGTTTATCTGTAAAGGAATCGGTCCAGCAGCCAACTGATCTCAAATTCCCAAAAGTTTTTTTTCAAGGTTTCTTTGACATCAGTTGGCTGTTGGACCGTGTCTGAAAGTGGAAAGCCGAGGTCATTGTCGCTTTACCTCTGAAACGGAAGAATAACCGATGCAACCTGTGCCGGTACCCTCTGGCTCGCGGCTTCAATCGCTGCAACAGTCTTGCCCCTTTCGTCCTCCCCATCTTCGCGTGCAGTTCCTTGGTTTGATATTTTGCTACATCATCTGAGTTTTTGGTTCTAAAAGCCTTGTAAGTTAGACTAAGGTTCAGTGGAATATTGAACAGTCCATAGACTTTGAAGGGAAATGATAATCGATGGACTGCTCAATACTCACCTTACTCTTGCTCATCCACTCTCCCATGCTTGTTAGGGCTAGTTTCGCTCTTGTTTTCATAAGGTTTAGGAAAGACATTGTGTATTGGATTGGATTTAGGGTGTTTTTTTGATCTGATTTTTAGGGTTTCTTCTTTGTATATTTGGTTTGGTGAGGCTTGGCGTTAGTGCAATCATTGCAATAGCGAGAGTGGGTCGTTTTGGATTTGTGGTGGTTTAATCACATCGACAGTTAATGGGTTTCTTGATTTATGGTGGTTTAATCACATCGACAGTTAATGGGTTTCTTGATTTATGTCGTGAATCCTTCTTATTATATTAATGAATGAATGAATGTTTGCTTTTAAGTTCATTTTATTTATTTATTACTACTAGTAATTGTTTTTTTCTCATAATTACCAAAAATAACTCCCAACATTTATATTATTTACTACTATGATGTTTGTATTTTGTACAGTAAATTTGCTACTCTATGAATTGTTTGTGTAGGTAGGATACTCACTCCTACATAGTAGGATGCTTTCGTTTCCTCCATAATAATGTATTGGTTTTTTGAAATTACAAAAGGAGGAGAAGTGGCTGGCTGCACCACTACTACTCCATGTACGAAAGTGGGACTATTTCATGCAGCAGCAGCACCTAAAGGGGTGGCATTTCGGAATCGAAAACCGGACCGAAAAAACCCGAAAAAAGAATCGAAAAATCGAAACCGAAGAAGACTGAACCGAAAAACAAAAAAACATAACCGAATCGAACTAATTTGGTTCGGTTCTCGGTTCGGGGTCGAGCAGAACCAAAATGGACCGAAGTCAAATTTCAACATACTAAAATGACCTTGTTTTTGTGATTTTGGTGTGTTTCGAATTTTAGTATAATTCGTTTCCTTTTGTAAGACCCTCATGGGTCCAAGAAGAACCGATAATATGCTCATGAATTTGTGATTCAATTAATTTAACTTGAGAGAATGAGCTACTGTGATTTACGATTGTTATATATTTTGAGATATTTAGAAATTGCTATGCAACTATAGCTTTTATCTTGAACATATATATAATTCTTGTTGACTTGTTGTTATATATAACTTATTCTATTGCATATAATATTTGAATTTATATTGTGAAGAACCGAAAAAACATCAAACCAAATCGAAATCGAACCGAATATTTATAAAACCGAACTTAACCGAACCGAAATTCAAAAAGAACCGAACCAAATCGAGATCGAATATTTGGTTCGATTCTCGATTTCGGTCAAAAACCGAACCGATTGGAACCGAGTCCACCCCTAGCACCTATATAGCAAAGAATCTCTCTCTGTCCCCTCTCCTCCCCATTTTTTGTTTTCCTTGTCCTTTCTTAGGTAGGTCAATCAGGTTCATCCCGAAGAGCTTATGCTCCTCTCTTCAGTCCTTGACTCGTAGGTCAGCATCTAGAGCTTTATGTCACGCCCCACCTTAGTGCAGCAGGCATCAAGCAGCATCCGGCCGAAGCCGGGCGGACGAGCGCGCAGCAGGGCCGCGCGCGTGCAGGCACCGTGTCAAGCTCACAGAGGACTACCCTCCCTATAATAGGCTGAGACGGAAAAAGCCTTGTGACAGCAGTAGACATTAAAAGGCCGAGGAGCACACTCTTCAGAAAGAAGACCCTAGAAGCTTCAAGATGGAGACTAATTAATTCCAGAAGGTCAAAGAGGGTTCCAGAAGGTCAGCAATCGGGTCCGATTGCTACGGGCTGAATCGGGCCTTGGCCGGGCCGGGCCGGGACACTTCGGGCCGGGTCGGGCCGGACGTTCCAGAGGGGTCTGGGGACTCCAAGGAGTCTTCTTAGAATTGTTTAGAATTGTATAGATCATTCTAGATGATGGCATTCTTGTAAATACTTGGAATAGTAATGTTTTGTTGGTCATTTACTAGACTAGGAGGATTAGTATAAATACCCCTCCTTGAGGCTCATTTGTAACACACTCTTGAGAAATTTGATTTGCTACAGTGCAATAAGAGAAAACCTTCCCCAAGCATTTCCTTACTTCCCTTCCTAGCAGTCTTGTTTATTAATAGGCTTACTACTTAGGCTTGAGACAACCTAAGAGTGCCGCACGGTGAGGACTTAGCGAGGCGCAAGTATAACCCCGTGACAGTTGGTATCGGAGACAAGGTTGAGACAACCAAGGCGGAGTTTCGAAGATTGCTAGCTGATCGTGCAAGGAGTAAGATGGCACAATCATCCGACGTCACCCAACCCAACACTCAGGCCGAGAAGACCAAGAAGGGCAGAGACAAGTCTGTCGACTGGATTGCTGACATGGATAACCGAGTGACTCGACTGGAGGAGGTCTATGATGAGGTTGCGAAGAGGGTGGATGACTTAGAAGAAGCTGGTGAGGAGCTGCACAACCAGGTTCTTTCTACTATCAATGCTTGTGATGGGGATATGAAGCAAGAGTTGGCCGATTTTCGGGCCATGATCTTGGCCATGTAAGAGGGCATGGAGGTTCTCAAGACGGAGATGGCAACAGTGAAGAGGGCGATTGCCAATGGAGAACATGTGGGTGCGACACCCCCACGAATTGACATCCCAAGGCCTGGGAAGTTCAACGGATCGAGAAATGCCAAGGAGATTGACAATTTCTTATGGAACCTAGAGCAGTACTTTGGTGCCTCAAACATTCGAGATGATGACACCAATTTGCGGACGGCGCCCTTGTACTTAGCCGACACAGCCGTACTATGGTGGCGGACCAAGCAGGCTGACATTGAGAGCGGTGCGTGCAGGATGGCTTCCTGGGAAGACTTCAAGGCCGAATTGAAGAAGCAATTCTATCCCGAGAATGTGGAGTTCGAGGCTCGGGGCAGGCTAAAGAGACTTAGCCACACTCGTACTATCAAAGACTATGTCAAGGAGTTCCAAGAAATTGTACTGGAGATACCAAGCTTGACGGCGACCGACAAGCTGTTTGCATTTATGGACGTACTAAAGCCTTTCGCGAGGCAAGAGTTGGAAAGGCGCAATGTTCAGGACGTGGCGACTGCCATTGCTGTGGCCGAGGGCTTAAGGGAGTTGAAAACCAGCAATAAGCCAAGGACTTTCCGCACAGATAAAGGCAAAGGTGGGGGAGACCGCCCATCAAGGTTCAGGCCAAACAAATACTCGGGCAAGCAACCAGTGGACGAGAACGATAAGCCGAGAGGTTGTCACATTTGTCATAGTATCTCTCACATGAAGTACGATTGCCCATTTCGGAGGAAGAAGGTCGCAGCCATTCAAGAGACCATGGAGACCGAGGATGCGGATGGTGCGCACATGGGTTCATTGAGTTTGCTCAATGCTGTCAAAGCCGTCGTGGAGCCGGCGAAGGGACCCAGAAAAGGGTCTATGTTCGTGGATGCCTTGATCGGAGGCACACACATCAAAGCCTTGGTGGATACAGGAGCTACGCACAACTTCATGCAGGACGGCGTAGCCAAAGCATTACGACTTACCGTCACTCCAACTAATGGATCGATCAAGACAGTGAACACCCATGCTAAACCGGTGACCGGCGAAGCACGAGGAGTGAAAGCAAAGATAGGTGACTGGCAGGGAATGATCACCTTCACTATAGTGACCATCGATGACTACGATTTGGTTATTGGGTTACAATGGTTCGATCAGGTACGGGCTTGCATTCTTCCGTTTTCAGATTCCTTAGTCATTTTGGATTCCGACAGGACACAGGCCATTCCGGCCAAGAGGGAAGCAAAGGGGACAAGCACCCTTTCATCCATACAACTTAGTCGAGGACTTCAGAAGCAGGAAGAGACCTTCGCTGCATTTTACGTTCCTGGTGATGGAAACGATATTAAAGGGAAGGATGTACCAAAGGAAGCTCAAGCCGTTTTGGAGGAGTTCCAGGACGTGATGCCCGCAGAACTACCTAAGAAGTTGCCACCCAGACGGGATGTGAACCACAAAATTGAACTTATTTCCGATGCGAATCCACCTTCAAGGACACCCTATAGGATGTCACCACCTGAACTTAAGGAGCTGCAGAAACAATTGAAAGAGTTGTTGGATTCCAAGATGATCCAACCATCCAAATCTCCTTATGGATCCCCCGTTTTGTTCCAGAAGAAGCATGATGGATCCTTACGTATGTGCGTGGATTATAGGGCACTCAACAAACTGACGGTTCACAACAAGTATCCCATTCCACTCATTGGAGAGTTGTTTGACCAACTGGGAGGTGCCAAATACTTTTCAAAGATCGACCTAAGATCTGGATATTGGCAAGCCCGGATAGCCGAAGGAGACGAACCCAAGACCGCCATGGCGACCAGGTATGGTTTGTTTGATTTTCTTGTGATGCCGTTCGGGCTGACAAACCGACGCCCCAGCAACCTTTTGTACATTGATGAACAAAGCCATACATAGACAAGTTTGTTGTCGTTTATTTGGACGATATTGTCATTTACTCATCATCAATGGAGGAGCATGTAGAACACTTGCGACAGGTGTTCCAGACATTGCGGGACAATGAACTTTATGCAAAGTTGGAGAAGTGCTCATTCGCCCAACAAGAAGTGACTTTTCTGGGGCACCGTATCAAGGATGGCCGCATAATGATGGACGAGGCCAAAGTGAAAGCCGTTCGAGATTGGGAACTGCCGACCAGCGTAACCCAACTCCGATCATTTCTGGGACTCCTGAACTACTACCGAAAGTTCATCGAGGGATACTCTCGGGTCGCAGCACCATTAACGGACCTATTGAAGAAGGACCACAAATGGGAGTGGACGGATAAGTGCCGAGAGGCCTTTGAGCGACCTTGCCAGACCATGCCAAGGCCTATGAAGTTCAGACCGATGCATCTGATTATGCCATCGGAGGAGTATTGATGCAGCTAGGACATCCCGTTGCCTATGAGAGCAGAAAATTGAATGATACTGAGAGACGGTACTCGGTACACGAGAAGGAAATGACCGTCGTGGTACATTGCCTTAGAGCTTGGAGGCATTATTTACTTGGGAGCAAGTTTGTGGTAAGAACAGACAACGTAGCCACAAGTTATTTTCAAACTCAGAAGAAGCTCACGCCAAAACAAGCAAGATGGCAGGAATTCCTAGCTGAGTTCGATTATACCCTGGAGTATAAGACTGGAGTACTTAACCGAGTAGCCGATGCATTAAGCCGGAAGGCCGAGCTTGCAGCCTTGACCAAGGCCGAGGGAAGCATCAAGGACCGCATACGCGAGGGACTGTGGCAGGACCCTTTCGCAGGAAACATCATGGAGCTTGCCAGGAGCGGCAAGACAAGACGGTTCTGGGAACGAGACGAGCTACTCCTTACCAAAGACAATCGTTTGTACGTGCCCAAATGGGGAAACTTACGGAGGGACATCATGAAGGAATGCCACGATACACTATGGGCTGGACACCTAGGTATGCACCGTACAATGGCTTTAATTGACAATTCTTACTTTTGGCCCAGGATGCGTGAGGACGTTGAGGCATACGTCCGGACATGTCTTGTATGTCAACAAGACAAGGTGGAGCAACAACAACCTGGTGGACTACTTCAACCATCAGGACATGGAGGATCCGGGCCGAGCTCAGTCACATCGAGCACCTACTGCCGTGATTACTTCCTTCGACAAGAAAGTAGATGAGATCATTTCACATCAGGACGTTCGACGAAGGGGCGTGGCCCCGTACACCGAATACTTTGTGCATTGAATAGGACTCCCAGACGCTGAAAATAGCTGGGAACATGAGGAACACCTATGGCAATTCCGGCAGAAGATCGAAGAATATCGGGACAGCATCGTGCCGAGGACGGTCACGACTTTGGTGGGGAGAATGTCACGCCCCACCTTAGTGCAGCAGTAGAGATGTTAAACGGGCTCGGGCCCGTAGGGCTGGCCCGTTTAACCCGCCAAAAAACCGAGTTAGGGCCGATATTTCCTAACCCGTTTAAATCCGGGCTTTTTTGGCCCGGACTGTTTAGCCCGAAGCCCGTTAGGGCTAGCCCGAAACCCGCTAGGGCTAGCCCGAAGCCCGATATATATATATATATATAATATATATTATTACTATATTTGTTAATATAGTGTATATATATATATATACACATAAAAGTGTATTTTTTGTTATATTTATTATAGTATAGTTGTTACTATATATATAAAATATATTGTTATTTTTTTTTACTTATAAAAAATAAAAAATAGATTTTTAGCCCGTTTAGCCCGAAACCCGTTAGGGTTAGGGTTAGGGCCAATATTTCCTAGCCCGTTTAAATTCGGGCTTTTTTAGCCCGGACCGTTTATCCCGAAGCCCGCTAGGGCTGGCCCGGAACCGTTAGGGCTAGCCCGTTTAACATCTCTATGCAGCAGGCATCAAGCAGCATCCGGCCGAAGCCGGGCGGACAGGCGCGCAGCAGGGCCGCGCGCGTGCAGGCACCGTGTCAAGCTCACAGAGGACTACCCTCCCTATAATAGGCTAAGACGGAAAAAGCCTTGTGACAGTAGTAGACATTAAAAGGCCGAGGAGCACACTCTTCAGAAAGAAGACCCTAGAAGCTTCAAGATGGAGACTAATTAATTCCAGAAGGTCAAAGAGGGTTCCAGAAGGTCAGCAATCGGGTCGGATTTCTACGGGCCGAATCAGGCCTTGGCCAGGCCGGGTCGGGACACTTCGGGCCGGGTCGGGCCTGACGTTCCAGAGGGGTCTGGGGACTCCAAGGAGTCTTCTTAGAATTGTTTAGAATTGTATAGATCATTCTAGATGATGGCATTCTTGTAAATACTTGTAATAGTAATGTTTTGTTGGTCATTTGCTAGACTAGGAGGATTAGTATAAATACCCCTCCCTGAGGCTCATTTGTAACACACTCTTGAGAAATCTGATTTGCTACAGTGCAATAAGAGAAAACCTTCCCCAAGCATTTCCTTACTTCCCTTCCTAGCAGTCTTGTTTATTAATAGGCTTACTACTTAGGCTTGAGACAACCTAAGAGTGCCGCACGGTGAGGACTTAGCGAGGCGCAAGTATAACCCCGTGACATTTAGCTCACATTTATTATTTTCCTTCCCTTTTTATGCAAAAGTTTAGATGAGAGTCTGTTTTAAAAAAAAAAAAAAAGAAGAACGTACTCTGTGGGTTTGTTAATTACTATCAGTTGAATTTGATTAAGAAATGAAAATCTCTCCTATCCGTCATTTAAACTAATTAAATCGCATGTGATTGAGGAGGACAAATGGAATAAATAGAAATACACACTCTTTCTTTCTACCTTAAAATGAACTACCATTTTTTTTTATCTGAAAGTTAATAACATTTTTGCAAAAAACTTTGTTTCTAAATGTTCTTTTATCAAAAATTAAAAATAATAATAATAATAAATCTCTATTCATTATATAGAAGTTTAGAAACTCGACAACAAATTTGTTACTCAAATTTACAAAATGTTGATTGTCTTATATTTCTTCAAAACGAAAAGATCAAAAACCATTCATTTTGATTTTGAGATGAAGGGAGTAATGTTATTTTATTGTGACTTGCAAGTGTTCATTGTCAAAAAAAAATATCAGTTATATCAGAGGAGAAGAATTCTTAAGTTGTTAATATATAATAATTGTGTTTTGTAAAATGTTAAAAATCACAGTCGTATTGGGTATTGTATTGGAGAGGAAGGAAGTACTCCCTTCTTCAATGATAATGTCATCTAATACTTGTAACGATTTGTTTGCTAATACTTATATAAGGTAAGGTATTCACTCCGTCCCATAATAATAATTATTTCTTTTCTTTCTTTTCTTTCTTTTTTTGGATGGTTTTTCTTATTTTTCTCGAATTCGATTTTAGTAACTATTATTAGTATGGGACGCGCGGAGGAAGTATTTATTTTGTCATTTGGATGTTTTACGGGAAAGTATCATTTCTCCAAAATGAATAGTATATAATACTTCATACTTCCTCCGTGAGAACGGAAATTAAGAAATAATGTTAAATATGTGCTTAATTTAATCATCACGTAATTTATATATATTCATAATTCATACAAATTTCTGTTGATTCGCCGATTTTCGATTGTTATAACCGGTGTACAAACTCGTGATAAATACAAGGAAATGGAAATAGAATCTGAATTAGCAAGAACCAAATTAGAAATACAAGGAAATAATCGAAACAACAAAACTAGAATCGAATCCAGATTGTTGTAGAAGTCGCCTGAAGATGCCTTCTGCATGCAAGACGAGAAACGCCTTGCTAGTGCTCACGGATTGGCGGCTCATCCCCAAAGGTAAACAACTTCACATTTCTACAGTAGCAGCACCGCAAACTGGAGAGCTCCGACGAACTGGAACGAGGTGAGGACGAAGCCGACTATGAGACTATGTATGTAGAAACCGTGTATGTCTATTTTTTTGCATATGCTGATGCAAATGAGATGCATGCCTATTTATAGGCCATCTAACACCTGCGGAGATTTAACACAGCCACTAATGGCTCTCATAATGCAGAAATTCGAGCTGCATTGATACAGGAGTTTCAGAATTCAAAAAGGCAGTAGTTACAGAATTCAAAACAGCCATTTACTCCTTCTCATCACACCAGGGAGGTTACTGACGTGTTCTGACTGAATTTGAACAGTCAGGACGCACCTGGACTGTATTCATCTCCTTGACAGCTTGAGGGATGTGCTTGGACATCCTTATGTGCACATACGAGCCCAACAACATTGTTGATCTAGTCCAAAAAATCTTTAAACAAGCCAATGCCTAGACCAAGGCCAAGCCCACGACCAGGCCCAAAGACCAGCCCAAAGACCAATTTCCAAGATCCAAGATCCAAATTCCAAGGCCAACGTCCAAGGTCCACGGCACGCGGCTCGCGGCGAAGGCCGAGGCGAGGCAGGCCGGCGGCGGCGCGCGTGTTGATTAGTGCATAATTGATCTAAAATTCATATACAAAATATCACCTTTTTTCTGGCATAATCATAGTGATTTGTGATAGAATTTAATTATTTTAAAGAAATATCAAGATATGAGCTAATAATGTTTATTTATCTATATATGACATTGAGTCATTAATATACATTTCTTTAGTCGAATAATATTGACTAAGATGGTTATTTAAAATTCTACCATACTATTTGAATCTATATAAAGACTCTTGCAATTTGAAAGGAATACATATATTTAGATTTGATTTTGATTTATATGCTTCAGGCATATCAAATCCTTCCAGGATTTCATGTATCCATAAGGCAATTCATGAGTGATCTTACAAAAAGACAATCATTGTAAGCAACTTTGACTACAAGTCGTTCATATCTCATGTTGCATAAGTAATGCTTAAGATTGTTGGTAACTCTTCAAAAGTTCCAATCATCGTAATCATATAAAGTATGAATATTAATCAATATTCAACGAACTTTATTCAAGATGTTATTTTGGACTGCAGGCCAAACAGCAAAGTATTAAGATTAATCTAAATCATATTAGATTATTTTTTCCATCTTGACCAAATATTTCATTTTAGAGATTAATAAACATTCCGACATTAATCAACCTAGATCGATATGATCTCTATTTGTATCAAGTGCTATAGTTAAATCTATAGGCTCCACATTTCATTGTAGCAAAATTCGTAGAACGTTCTATAATTTAAATCTCTTCAAGAGTATGCTCTTAAAGAGCGACGTCTTCAGGACGTTGAATTTTGTCACTAATGTTTCTTTTTGATCTCCGGAGATATATAATATATTTTTCACCATTTAGGTGGGCTAGCCTTAAACTCAATTGTAGCACTTGCATGTGTCTTCCAAGACATCAATTTCCAGTTGGATTTATTTAAACTCTTCTGGAGTATATACATATAATTGATTGCAGTTTCTGCAAAATCGATAATCATTTGAACTTCAAGTTCATAATTTTTCAAATAATTTTCTTGATCGGTTGATACTTTCCTCCCCATAATGTCGGGAATGATAATGTCTTACAATATCAATCTTATTCATATCACCCATCAATACTTTAGGTATTGTTATAAAGAGGACCATACCCGATATATTTTAATATTCAATTGGAGCCATAAAGGGGGATATTTTCAAAATAAGAATAAAGACAACTATGTCAACCTTGAATTCGTTCTTGAATGAGTTTGTGACATAATCAACCTTTATTATATTAAATTTTTAAGAGGATAATCTACTTCAAGAGATATCAATAATATTCTATCTTTAAACATTAAAATATAGTAGTAGTTCCTCCTTCATGGAGAAATATTATAGCTTTCAAGAGTATTTATTTTTCTCAATTGTATATTTATGCTTTATCAATGATGCATATATCATCATCAATATTATATGTAATAACTATCGTTATTACTCTTCTTGCAGAAGAAAGTGCAATGATTGTTATGCAATTAATCCAACATCTATAAGATGTTGAGGAAAATTGGTCCACTCAAAATAATACAATTTTAAGTGTATAAATGTACTTCAGAACATTCACTAGTAATTTATGAGATTTATCATACAACATGTATGAATTTGTACTAATATATCTTCAGGATATATATCATAAATAAATATGTGGTTAAATAAAATATAAACATGATATAAATAGGCTTTAAAATAAAACATATAATTTTAAACATGTAAATATTGAAAGTATTGGGATTAGTAAACTTCTGGTCTAATAAGTGGTGAATTTTAAACGTCATTTGCATTGATAATTTCTCTAATACCAATTTGTTTTCTTCGGGAGATAATTTATACTGTGTTGTTACCCAAAATATTATTCAGAATGATTTGCTGGATATGGCTCCGGGTGAGTAACAAACAAAATGCAAGAACACGAGCGATGGAATGTAAATAACGCAAGATTTAACGGGTTGTTAATCCCGGGCTTGAATGCTCTCGCGAGATATTATTAATAATAATACTACTTTGAAGTACAACTATTAATGTTAGAGTACGATTACAATGAGTGTAATGACTCTAGTTGTCTATCTCTTGAATGCTGATGATTGCGGGAAGAACCAGAGTTAATGATCTGTGAGTTCTTGTTACAAAGATTAAATATAGTGAGGGTTCGTTTTTGCCGAACGTCTTTCTTATCTCTGGGATTTCTCTTGAGGGGAATTCTCTGTGTCTTTCCAAATGCTGGAAGTCTCCTATTTATAGAAGAGGAGGTAGTGAGGATGTCTTAATCTCAAACGGGCGATCGCCTTTCCTGCATTAAATGCTCATTTAATGCTTCTGACACGCCATTAAGGGCGACCGGGGCGATCGTCCCAGCACGTGGATTGACTTCTTTAAAGTCCACAACTGCTACAGGATGGCGTCGTCTGTGGGAAACAATGAGAAAACAACACGTGCCTCACGTCGCAGTCTCGGGAGGTCCCGCCTAAGGCGCCTTTTGCGGGTCTGTCGGTAGGTGAGAGGACGTCCTTGTCACTAACAGCTCGTGATGGGCTGGAGTCAAAAAGCCTTCTCCTACTGCGCCGTTTGCGGGTCTGCACATGGGCCTTCTTCCCGAGATTCGGTCTTTGTAGACTTGACAGATGTTGACTTTACACGTGGCATAAAACGGTCGTCCTTGGTCGGGTACTAGAGACGATCGCTAGGTGCCAAGAGACGATCGCCTTGGACGTCGATCGCTCGGTACTTGATCTTGATCTGGCATCTTCGTTTGGTAAGTCTGCCTTGATTCATTTGACGCTGACTTTGGTCGCTCGGCCCTGGTGCCGATCGTCGTTGATGTGTATTAATCGCCGCACAACAATTGCCCCACAGTTCGCTCCGATGTTAAAGACGTGGGGTGAGGTGGTTTTACTGGCGATCGTCTGAATTAAAGACGAGCGACTCATCACTTATGGAACAGACGATTGTCTTCTCGAGCGGACTTTGATTTTGAATTTGGACGACCTACTCGGTCGCTGAAAAGAGCGGGAAGTGAAAACTGACTTGAAACGTCATTGGGGAACGTGTCGCGTTCCTGTTGGGGGAGTCCGACGGTTTGTCAGACTTATCCTCTGGCATGCACTCGAAACGACGCGCACGCGGGACTCGAGGGCGGCATTAAAGTCGGACTTTTCCGACCTTTGCATTTCGGCCCTTGAGATTTTGTTTATTTGCCCAGAAGCCCCTGCGTTTGCCTATAAAAGGGACTAGAGTTTCTGGTTTAAAACCTATCTACACTTTATCTGAGAAGAAAGATAGCCGGATTCCTTTGAAGCTTCGTGTTGCCGAGCGTCGTTCGATTCAGACTTTTTAGGCAAGACAACCTTTTCTATTTTTCCCTTTCTTTTTTAGAGATGTCCGGAGGAAAACCAACGGTGTATGAGATGGGTAGCACCTCCGTCATCGGGACTTCGACCGCCCGGGATTAAATCTCCGCGGAGTTCCATGTGAAGACGGCCGTCGAGGCTATTCGCGCCGGGATTGAACCCGTGGAGGTTGAAGAACTCTTTAACGAAGGTGATGCAGCCAGGGCGGCGGAGGCGGAGCGAAAGCGTTCGCTGGCCGAAGAGGAGATGGCAGTGAAGGCGTACTAGGAGCGAAATAGTGCGTTCCGCAAAGCCTTTTCAGACTTTGTCGAACTTATCGAGAAACTGGCCGGCCCGATTCCCAAGTTCGACTTCCGCGAGTACTCGGTCGCCCATCCCCATGAACCCGAAAGGCGGACGCTGTTCCGGGCCGCGTGGTCCCTTGGCCAGATTAGAAGCTCGACGACCAAGAAAGATTTGGACCGTTGGAGGGCGAAGTTCCATGTCCCCTCTGACGTTTCCCTCTATGTGCCTGCCGAGAATGAACGTGCCGACCAACCTCCTGAGGGCATTGTCGCCGTTAATGAGGCGATCATGGGGGCCGGACTGCGGTTCCCACTGTCGTTCGCCTTGTCCTACTTGCTGACGACGCCGAACGCCTGGTTGCAGATCATCTGCACCCTTACTTAGGGGTGTCGAACGGTTCGGTTCCGGTTAATCGGACCGAAATTTTCGGTTAACCGGAACCACAATTGCCCGAAAATAAGAACCGAAAATCGAACCATATAAAATTTCGGTTAACCGAAACCGAACCGGTTATTTTCGGTTCCGGTTCGGTTAAACCGTCATAACCGTTTTTTTTTACACGAGTTAAATTATAAATTATAAATTATAAAATATAATATTAATATTTAATAAATATATAATATATTATTATAAATTTTTAACAAAATATAAAATATTTATTTAACAATATTAGGGTTTTAAAATTTTAATTTACAAAAATTAAAATAATAAAATATATAAGTATAAAATATAAAAATAATATTTAATAAATATATTATAAAATCAATTTTCGATTGAATCAGATTCGGTTCGTTCAAAACCGAAAAATTATGTAACAAGAAACCGAAAACCGAACCGAAAACCGATTATACGGTTCCGGTTAACCGGAACCGGCTCGGTTACGGTTCGGTTCCGGTTCTAACCGAGAACCGGGAACCATTTAGACACCCCTACCCTAACTTTGTTTGGCGGTCACCGACTGTACTGCCTTCCTTCGCCGCTGGAGATGAACTATCTCTTCAAGCTGACGGCTCAGAAGGGTTCCGTTGGCAGTTACCACAAAATGGGAGAATAAGAGTAACAAGTGTCTTACACTATCCCACAGTTAGAACCAATAGTATAGGGGGTTCAACTGGTTTAATGCTTCAAACACAATCTATGCATGATAGTTTGATGTATGTAGTGAATAATAATGATGCCTTTATTGTTCTTCCAGATGGATATGGCACACTCAATGAGACATTCAACATCATGTCATGGGCTGAGCGGGACTTCCATACCAAACCTATAGGTTTGTTGAATATTAATAATTTTTTCAGCAATTTGCTTGCCTTTCTCGATCAATGAGTAGATCACAAATTTATATCTCAGCCATCACGAGATCTAGTAATATGTGCTGACACTGTTGCTGATATACTTATAAAGTTTGTGGCATATATTTCAATTAAGAATTTAGAAGTAAAAGCTTATCATCCACAGACTATTGGCGTCAAATGGAAAAGAAGTTTAGATCCTTTAGATCTTTCATTATAAACCCTAATGCTAGGGGGTTGCAGAGTTACGGAGTTTTATACTCTTGAGACGCACCCTCTCCCTTTTTTTGGGGTTTCATATATATTTTCTTTTCGCGTTTCATATTGTCGAGTGTCTACTGCCTTTCAGCTAGTTTCGATATTTTCACTTCGACTGTTGTGTGCTTCTTCCAGCAATAATAAAATCATCTTTTGCTTTTATACAAATACTTTATTTTCACGAATATGTGATATATGTCAATCAATATGATCCACCATGTGATATAATCAAAATGGGACTTATTGAGCAATTATTTTTCGGTGACAGCTCTTCATATCAGTTGTCAGATGATCCCACCATGCGGTGTATTTGCATGGGATTTTCTTTAATTAATCGGTGATAGCTTCTTGTATCACTTGCTCAATTTTCTCCGTTCGTGTTTAATAATCATGGAGATCGGATATTATTTCAATCAACTGCTTCTTCTTTGAGAGCAGGATTTGAATCATTGATCAACTACTTTTTCATAGTAGGATTTATTTTTATCAACCGTTTCTTCAAGAGCATGATTTAGATAATCGATCTACTACTTTTTTCACAGTAGGATTTATTTCTTTCAACTGCTTCTTCGAGAGCAGGATTTATGAACTATTCATGTGGTATAACCAACCATGATGGTGATATATAATATATAAATTGCATAGGTAAAACCATTCGTCTTGCGATAATTGGACTCATCACATGGGAGGTATTGTAATTACAGAAAGTAGGGTCAATAAATGTGTGGTTTGAAGCCACCACTTTGAGATAAGTAGGAGACATAATTTAAACTGCAAAATAATTAACTGCTTCTACCAGAGCTGGATCGTCCAATCAGTTCCTCAAAATATAGTCATTGTCAAGGTATATGTCGAAATATCGATTGCCGTTAATAGCAAGTGTAAGGGTTGTATTCATAAATCTTTGCGATTTCTGGAGTTGGATATTAATTCGTACATTTGATAATAATATAAATGAAAAAGAGTTAATATCCATATCAATATTAGTGTCAGATTGGAACTCTCGTAAAATGAATCACGATGGTATCAAGAAAATTAATTCTGATAGCATATGTATCTTATATGTAAGAAAAACGAATGTATAATTCAATAAATTAAAGAATATTCTATTTTTTTATTATTTTATTAATTTTCTATGTAAAGGGTGAGTCCAATAAGATAGTTGGTTTCCGTTTCATTATGAGTTGTTTTTCTTCTCTCGTGACTCACCTTTTTTTCTTTTTTCAACCTTTCCCTCTTTTTTTTGTTTTATTTATTTGTTTCTTACTATGATAATTGAAAAAAATTATTTCCATTAATATATTAAAGTATCATTTCTTACCTTCATCCCTTTGGATCCGAAGCCACTGTGTTGCTTATAACTTCTTTGTCCAACGGTCAACCTTCAGCCGACGCTGCCAATCGTAGGCTTCCTTTTCAGATCGTCGGCTCTCCAAGAATCTAGTTGCTTCACTGATGAGATATATGTAGTAGGGGTGGGACGGGATCCAAAATTAAAAACACTAGTCCCGTCCCGTCCCGTCCCGTCCCATTAGAGTAACTATGGGACGGGACACGGGACAAAAAATCTGAGGCCCGTAAGGCCTGTTCCGTCCCGCTAAGTTTTTAACCCTTTTTAAAACCATATATTTTTATTATTTGTAACCCTTTTTTAATTAATTTTTAATAATAAACTATTTTTATTTTTTCTTATCTGTATATTATAATTATACACAAACCTAATCAACTGATATAAAGTTAGTAACTGATATTTTTTTAAAAAACAAAAATAGATATGTTGTATTCAATGTTAATAATTGATATTTTAAAAGTTTATTTTAGGTTATTAAATTAGTTTATTGGATATTTTTCCTGAATTTAGATGTATAAAATTACAGATTTTCTTACTTTTTTTTTAATTTATAATTTGAACTTTTTTATACGGGACTAAACCCGTCCCGTCCTATTCTGTCTCGTCCCAACTGGGATAAGCCCCGCGCGGGATGAAATTTTGAAATCACCAATCCCGTCCCGTCCCATCCCGCTTGTTATAATACGGGACGGGACGTGGGATGACCCCAGGCCCGTCTCATCCCGTCCCATGCCCACCCCTAATATGTAGTACCTGGTTAAGAAGCTATCAGACAAAAAGTCACCAACGTCCACCACTAAAACAAAGAAGGCAGCAGGCTTGTCACCATGTTTGGTTCTTACAGCTGGATTCTACTTCCAGTCAACAATCTACCCCAAACAATGACATCCATAAGATTCTCTATAATTTTTTTCTAATCAAGTCTTGGATGACTATATATCATTTATTACGGGTGAGTGATGATCACTGGTCAAGAAAATGATCTAAACAGAAGGAGAATGAAAAAATTCCCTCTAAGAAGATTGTAAGAATAAAAAGATCGATGATGTTCTTTGTGTTCAAGAAAGATTGAATATTTTTTTAGGATTTCAAGTGGAGAATCGATATATTTATTTGTAATAATGGATTTTTGATACAGAGGATCATCCATAAGATACAACTGTAGAACATACTCTCTTTATATTACTCAAATGGCTAGAGTCGTGCTGATAACGTGTTATAAAATCGAAATATTGTAGAGAGAGAATTTAGAGAGAGAACAGAGAATAATTATCAGGTATATTTTTCATTAATAACTGAAGTCCTATTTATAGGAAAAGTCCAGATGGTACAATCGTAATTACATAATTACAATAGAGGCATAATAATCATTCACACTATATAAAAACAAAAGAGTAATTGAAATGTCACTTTCATGGTGTTTTTATAACACTACCCACTTTCTCTCTCGTACTCATAGCATTTTTAAAAGAAAAAAATGCGCCAAGTCAAATTAATAACACTAAATCAGGACGGCAAGAGTATTTTATTTAATGAGACTCGCTTGTTCACTTAAAATAACAATTTACTTACTATTCCATACCCAATATTATTTTTTCTTATTTTTTTTTCATACTGACAATAGCTGTTTCATTATTAAGGCCATACTTACTTTAAAAAAAAATGAACATTTAATTTTAATAACTTTATTTTATGATGAGGCGGGAGGAGTAGAAATAACACTCCAAATTGAAATAACTCGAAATTAAGGTATTCATCATGGTAGGTGTCACGGGTCCGAACTGGACTAGAATTTTTCGCCGAAAATTCCTCCCCGTGCCGGCACTGATTGTCCGCACAACAACCAGTCAGCCTTCGATCCTCACCAAACACTCGTGTTTACCTCACAGCACTCGTGTTTAGCCCGATCAGAGTTACAGCCCAAGGCCACCTTTAGTGTTTGAAGGAGTATGCAGCGGAACACTATCAAAACACGTAAAGGCACACACACAATTTACGGGGACAATTCCCCAACCTTGAATATTATTTGCACTCTCAATAAACAAGGAAAAAGGCCTCGCTGTACAACTCTCAGATCTCACGATCCCTCTCTCTGCCTACAAAATTGTACAAAAGCACCTATTTATAGCCCAAGCAAAGGACTACATCGGTTGACAACCCCAACCGCTAGGTTCAGCTCGACACTCCACGTGTCGACGCGTGGCAAAAGACCACCATGCATCCCTGCCACTTGTCCCGAGCAGTTTCCCAGCAACTTGCCCGCATCTGCCTTGTACTGCCACGTACAAGGTCTTCTGGAACCGTCCCGCAACCGTCCGCAACCGCTTGCTAGTAACCGTCCCGCAACCGTCCTGATGGATCCCAGCACTCCACCTGGCACAGGCAGTCCACCAAGTAACTGCCCACATGTTGACGTGTGCCCCGCACGTCTCATAACCGCTTGGAACCGTTCCCGCACAACTGCTCCAAGTAACCGTTCTGTCATGTCGTTGCCTGGAACTACCTCATAACCGCCTCATGCAACTGCCATGACTCGTAACCGTCTCGAACCGTCAATGCCAAGCTCGTGCGCGCCAAATCTGGCGTTCCCTCGCGCCCAAGTCTTGTTCCCACATGGTCCGAGCCAATTCCCATAGAATTATGCACAAGTGCCCAGCCACTTGCACATTCCCGAGTCTTGCCCCCAAAGATCCGACAATGCCCGCACATGTCCGCACATGGTCCGTCCCGTACGAACCTTCTCGGCCGTCCGCCCAGCACGGACGAATCCTCTCGGCCGTGGGCACACAGCCCAGGCCTTTGTCCGCAAGTGTGCACAAATGTCCAACATCTCGTGCACTTGTCCGATTTTCCAACAAGGTCCGCCTAGCACGGCCGAACCCTCTCGGCCGTGGGCACACAGCCCAGGCCGTCCGCGCCCGAAGTGTTCGTCGGTCGGGTCGGTCCGATCCGGGTCGGGTTTCACCTCCGGATCGACCCGTGACCCAACCCCATGGCAAGTCCCAGCACCTTGCCAAGTCCTTGGCCGAGCACCTTGGGTCACCCCTTGGGCATGGCCCTCAGTAACTACCTCCCCCCCTATAATAGGCTTAGACGGATAAACCCCGTGATGGCAAGAACCATTGAAAAGCCGAGGAGTCACTCACCCGCTCCACCTTGAACCCCCAAAACCTCAAAGTAACACGAGATTTTCTTGATTCCATGTCTTAGCTAAGCCTCACTCTTGCCAAGAAGCCTCCAAATCACTTTTCATTCCCGTGCCTTAGTGTCGTGCCACGCCTGGGCAAGATCAGCCACTAATGACTCGCCGCCGAGCCCAGCGAGTCACCCATGTTAAGGGTCTAACAAACCTCCCCCACTAAAAGAAACCGACGTCCTCGTCGGACTAGAAGTGTAGCCCTTAAACATGATACTTAGAAAAAAAAGTTCACCTTCCGTTTGCAATGTAGCTTTGGTTCATCCTTCTGCTGGACCACTTTAATTGATCACCCATCCGATAAACCTCCGATGATAAGGCGACTACGCACTTTCAAACCATCCCAGTGAACCGATGAATCGGCTTCAACATTCAAGTCTCCTACATGAATCAAGAACTTCCGTCTAACATTTTACATATATACATAATATGCCTAACTTAACGCCACTTCGACATAATTACATACATATCAAAGCGGACATCCCCCGCTTGCTAGGAAAATAACCAAACACAACTTAACCTAGCAAATATTTACAATGGTCATAAAATGAAAAGCTGAAGTAAACTATATACAAGTAAACTGACCACTAAGTCATTGAGACGGACAACCAATGACTCATCTGGAATGAGTAACAGGCTGCAACTCCTTACTCATTTTTGCATACTTCAGCAACGCGTCCCTTTGACAACTCCGACGGCCATCAACTGTAAGCATCCTCTCAATGCTCGGATGGTCACCCAATGAAACTCGTGGGACTTCTCGATCGATCAAGATAACAAGCTAATCGGGACCTTAGCCACCATCCACACCATCATTTCGTCAAAATTAGACATGACCGGACATGCTTCACCTGAACACACATCCTACCATCTTTGCACACCAAGTTCAAAAATGGAAAAACATAGTAGGAACCAACAAAATATATTCAACATATGAACGTATGGAAAACAAATCCTTACTCAACCACGTATCGATCCAAGTCGTCGAGTAGCATCCCTACCAAATGCAACAAGTTGTCTTTGCATGCATGTAAGCAACTTGACTTTCCGACCTCGCACCTTAAACCGACATTTGAGCCGCATCAATCACCCCTTGACACGAACAGACCACGATCTGCAAGGATCTTCCATCCTCCGGGACAAATCAGCCATCAACCCGCACCAACTTGTCCTTCGGCCAACCATTTCTCGCACCGCTGGCCTGGTGCTCGATGAGCACCATTAATTCCACATAGTGGCCGGAGGCTTCACAGAATCTGCCTCGCCACGAGCATTCTTCGGGACCTTTTCCGGCATTTCATGCATTAACTGCATTACCCCAAGCCGACTGGGCCAAAGATCATCCTCGTCGCCATTTTCTTCGCACAAGATAGCGTTTAACCTTCCCCGCTTTGGGCAATCCCTCATTCGATGATCACCACTGCAGATAAAACATCCCTTCTTCGTTCGGTCCGCATTATTGGACTGAGACGATCCCTCGGCCTGCACTGTTATCTCTTTAGTAGCTCTAAAACCATCAAACTTGCCTTTGCCCTTTCCAGCACCCTTCTTTCCCTGTTCCGGGCCTGGGCCACCAACTCGATAATCCATCAATCGATCAGCAGCAGCCATGGCAAATTGCAAATCCTTGATACCTTGCCTTCTCAACTCGGTTTGTGCCCAAGGTTGTAATCCAGCCATGAAATTGAACACCTTGTCCTCTTCCGACATATCTTTCACATCCAACAGCAACGTACTGAACCGTTTCACATATTCCCGAACTGTCCCTTTGTGTCTCAACTCACGAAGGGCCTCACGTGCAACCCACGATACGTTACACGGCAGGAACTGCTCCTTGAGTTCCTGTTTCAACATTTCCCACGAACCAATCTTCTCACGATCGGCATTTGCGCCTTCCGACTGACGCGTACGCCACCACAACTTGGCGTCACCAGTAAGGTACATACTGGCTATGGAGACCTTCTCCTCACTTGGAACATGTGCAGCATGAAAGTAAGTTTCCATGTCCCAAAGGAAGTTCTCCAGTTCTTTGGCGCTTCTCTCGCCGCCAAATGGTTTTGGATCGGGCATCTTGAACCTGGATGAAGATGACGAGTTCCCTTGACTCCCACAGCCAATAACCGCCATCCTCAACAACCTGCATTCGTCCTTGACTGTACCCAGCCGGACATCCACTGCCTCGCTTACGGAACTGATTTCCTATTGAACCGATACGAGCCTTCCTTCCACGAAATTAGGGATTTCATCCACAGATTTCTGGATTGCATCCGCCATAGCACGGAGTTTTTCGAAATTGGTCTCCAGCATTGAGATCCGTTCGAAAACTGCTGCTACAACCGGAACTGGTGGAGGTTGCCCCATCAAAGTCTCCAACCTTTGAATCCTCTCGTCCATAGCCACGATCTCATCTCTGCGATCCGCATCTCTTGCATCTCGAGGTGCCATAACGCAGCAAACTTTTCCTCAGAACCCGCCAACGGGGCTCCGATACCAAATTGTCACGGGTCCGAACTGGACTAGAATTTTTCGCCGAAAATTCCTCCCCGTGCCGGCACTGATTGTCCGCACAACAACTTGATCGGCCTTCGATCCTCACCAAACACTCGTGTTTACCTCACAGACTCGTGTTTAGCCCGATCGAGTTACGGCCAAGGCCACCTTTAGTGATTGAAGGAGTATGCAGCGGAACACTATCAAAACACGTAAAGGCACACACACAATTTACGGGGACAATTCCCCAACCTTGAATATTATTTGCACTCTCAATAAACAAGGAAAAGGCCTCGCTGTACAACTCTCAGATCTCACGATCCCTCTCGCTGCCTACAAAATTGTACAAAAGCACCTATTTATAGCCCAAGCAAAGGACTACATCGGTTGACAACCCCAACCGCTAGGTTCAGCTCGACACTCCACGTGTCGACGCGTGGCAAAAGACCACCATGCATCCCTGCCACTTGTCGGCGGTTTCCGGCAACTTGCCGCGCATCTCGCCTTGTACCGCCACGCATAAGGTCTTCGGAACCGCCCCGCAACCGTCCGCAACCGCTTGCTAGTATCCGTCCCGCAACTGCCCCGATGGATCGGCCTCCACAGCACAGCGATCCACCAAGTAACTGCCCACATGTTGACGTGTGCCCCGCACGTCTCATAACCGCTTGGAACCGTTCCCGCACAACTGCTCCAAGTAACCATTCCGTCATGTCGTTGCCTGGAACTACCTCATAACCGCCTCATGCAACTGCCATGACTTGTAACCGTCTCGAACCGTCAATGCCAAGCTCGTGCGCGCCAAATCTGGCGTTCCCTCGCGCCCAAGTCTTGTTCCCACATGGTCCGAGCCAATTCCCATAGAATTATGCACAAGTGCCCAGCCACTTGCACATTCCCGAGTCTTGCCCCCAAAGATCCGACAATGCCCGCACATGTCCGCACATGGTCCGTCCCGTACGAACCTTCTCGGCCGTCCGCCCAGCACGGACGAATCCTCTCGGCCGTGGGCACACAACCCAGGCCTTTGTCCGCAAGTGTGCACAAATGTCCAACATCTCGTGCACTTGTCCGATTTTCCAACAAGGTCCGCCTAGCACGGCCGAACCCTCTCGGCCGTGGGCACACAGCCCAGGCCGTCCGCGCCCGAAGTGTTCGTCGGTCGGGTCGGTCCGATCCGGGTCGGGTTTCACCTCCGGATCGACCCGTGACCCAACCCCATGGCAAGTCCCAGCACCTTGCCAAGTCCTTGGCCGAGCACCTTGGGTCACCCCTTGGGCATGGCCCTCGAACTACCTCCCCCTATAATAGGCTTAGACGGATAAACCCTGGTGATGGCAGTAACCATTGAAAAGCTGAGGAGTCACTCACCTGCCTCCAGCCTTGAACCAGCCCAAAAACCTCAAAGTAACACGAGATTGTCTTGATTCCATGTCTTAGCTAAGCCTCACACTTGCCAAGAAGCCTCCAAATCACTTTTCATTCCCGTGCCTTAGTGTCGTGCCACGCCTGGGCCAGCCTGATCCGCCCAGCGACTCGGCCGCCTGCCGAGCCCAGCGAGTCACCCATGTTAAGGGTCTAACAAACCTCCCCCACTAAAAGAAACCGACGTCCTCGTCGGACTAGAAGTGTAGCCCTTAAACATGATACTTAGAAAAAAAAGTTCACCTTCCGTTTGCAATGTAGCTTTGGTTCATCCTTCTGCTGGACCACTTTAATTGATCACCCATCCGATAAACCTCCGATGATAAGGCAGCTACGCACTTTCAAACCATCCCAGCGAACCGACTGAATCAGCTTCAACATTCAAGTCTCCTACACTGAATCAGCAACTTCCGTCTAACATTTTACATATATACATAATATGCCTAACTTAATGCCACTTCGACATAATTACATACATATGAAAGCGGACATCCCCCGCTTGCTAGGAAAATAACCAAACACAACTTAACCTAGCAAATATTTACAATGGTCATAAAATGAAAAACTGAAGTAAACTATATACAAGTAAACCAGCCACTAAGTCATTGAGACGGACAACCAATGACTCATCTGGAATGAGTAACAGGCTGCAACTCCTTACTCATTTTTGCATACTTCAGCAACGCGTCCCTTTGACAACTCCGACGGCCATCAACTGTAAGCATCCTCTCAATGCTCGGATGGTCAGTCCAACTGAAACTCGTGGGACTTCTCAGTCGACTGAAGATAACAAGCTAATCGGGACCTTAGCCACCATCCACACCATCATTTCGTCAAAATTAGACATGACCCGGACATGCTTCACCCAGAACACACATTCTACCATCTTTGCACACCAAGTTCAAAAATGGAAAAACATAGTAGGAACCAACAAAATATATTCAACATATGAACGTATGGAAAACAAATCCTTACTCAACCACGTATCGATCCAAGTCGTCGAGTAGCATCCCTACCAAATGCAACAAGTTGTCTTTGCATGCATGTAAGCAACTTGACTTTCCGACCTCGCACCTTAAACCGACATTTGAGCCGCATCAATCACCCCTTGACACGAACAGACCACGATCTGCAAGGATCTTCCATCGTCCGGGACAAATCAGCCATCAACCCGCACCAACTTGTCCTTCGGCCAACCATTTCTCGCACCGCTGGCCTGGTGCTCGATGAGCACCATTAATTCCACATAGTGGCCGGAGGCTTCACAGAATCTGCCTCGCCACGAGCATTCTTCGGGACCTTTTCCGGCATTTCATGCATTAACTGCATTACCCCAAGCCGACCAGTTTCAGCATCATCCTCGTCGCCATTTTCTTCGCACAAGATAGCGTTTAACCTTCCCCGCTTTGGGCAATCCCTCATTCGATGATCACCACTGCAGATAAAACATCCCTTCTTCGTTCGGTCCGCATTATTGGACTGAGACGATCCCTCGGCCTGCACTGTTATCTCTTTAGTAGCTCTAAAACCATCAAACTTGCCTTTGCCCTTTCCAGCACCCTTCTTTCCCTGTTCCGGGCCTGGGCCACCAACTCGATAATCCATCAATCGATCAGCAGCAGCCATGGCAGATTGCAAATCCTTGATACCTTGCCTTCTCAACTCGGTTTGTGCCCAAGGTTGTAATCCAGCCATGAAATTGAACACCTTGTCCTCTTCCGACATATCTTTCACATCCAACAGCAACGTACTGAACCGTTTCACATATTCCCGAACTGTCCCTTTGTGTCTCAACTCACGAAGGGCCTCACGTGCAACCCACGATACGTTACGGCGAGGCGCTCCTTGAGTTCCTGTTTCAACATTTCCCACGAACCAATCTTCTCACGATCGGCATTTGCGCCTTCCGACTGACGCGTACGCCACCACAACTTGGCGTCACCAGTAAGGTACATACTGGCTATGGAGACCTTCTCCTCACTTGGAACATGTGCAGCATGAAAGTAAGTTTCCATGTCCCAAAGGAAGTTCTCCAGTTCTTTGGCGCTTCTCTCGCCGCCAAATGGTTTTGGATCGGGCATCTTGAACCTGGATGAAGATGACGAGTTCCCTTGACTCCCACAGCCAATAACCGCCATCCTCAACAACCTGCATTCGTCCTTGACTGTACCCAGCCGGACATCCACTGCCTCGCTTACGGAACTGATTTCCTATTGAACCGATACGAGCCTTCCTTCCACGAAATTAGGGATTTCATCCACAGATTTCTGGATTGCATCCGCCATAGCACGGAGTTTTTCGAAATTGGTCTCCAGCATTGAGATCCGTTCAGCTAACTTTGCTACAAGGCCGTGGAGGTTGCCCCATCAAAGTCTCCAACCTTTGAATCCTCTCGTCCATAGCCACGATCTCATCTCTGCGATCCGCATCTCTTGCATCTCGAGGTGCCATAACGCAGCAAACTTTTCCTCAGAACCCGCCAACGGGGCTCCGATACCAAATTGTCACGGGTCCGAACTGGACTAGAATTTTTCGCCGAAAATTCCTCCGTCTGCGGCACCGATTGTCCGCACAACAACCGATCGACCTTCGATCCTCACCAAACACTCGTGTTTACCTCACAGCACTCGTGTTTAGCCCGATCAGAGTTACAGCCCAAGGCCACCTTTAGTGTTTGAAGGAGTATGCAGCGGAACACTATCAAAACACGTAAAGGCACACACACAATTTACGGGGACAATTCCCCAACCTTGAATATTATTTGCACTCTCAATAAACAAGGAAAAAGGCCTCGCTGTACAACTCTCAGATCTCACGATCCCTCTCTCTGCCTACAAAATTGTACAAAAGCACCTATTTATAGCCCAAGCAAAGGACTACATCGGTTGACAACCCCAACCGCTAGGTTCAGCTCGACACTCCACGTGTCGACGCGTGGCAAAAGACCACCATGCATCCCTGCCACTTGTCGGCGGTTTCGACAACTTGCTCGCATCGCTTTGCGCCACGTACAAGGTCTTCGAACCGTCCGCAACCGCTTGCAACTGCCCCGTCCAACCGTCTGATGGATCCCAAGCCTCCACAGCACAGGCGATCCACCAAGTAATTGCCCACATGTTGGCGTGTGCCGCACGTCTCATAACCGCTTGGAACCGTTCGCACAATCGCTCCAGTACTGCGTTCCGTCATGTCGTTGCACGGAACTACCTCATAACCGCCCCATGCAATCGCCATGACTCGTAACCGTCTCGAACTGTCAATGCCAAGCTCGTGCGCTCAATGCAGTTTCCCTCGCGCCCAAGTCTTGTTCCCATATGGTCCGAGCCAATTCCCATAGAATTATGCACAAGTGCCCAGCCACTTGCACATTCCCGAGTCTTGCCGCCAAAGATCCGACAATGCCCGCACATGTCCGCACATGGTCCGTCCCGTACGAACCTTCTCGGCCGTCCGCCCAGCACGGACGAATCCTCTCGGCCGTGGGCACACAGCCTAGGCCTTTGTCCGCAAGTGTGCACAAATGTCCAACATCTCGTGCACTTGTCCGATTTTCCAACAACGTCCGCCTAGCACGGCCGAACCCTCTCGGCCGTGGGCACACAGCCCAGGCCGTCCGCGCCCGAAGTGTTCGTCGGTCGGGTCGGTCCGATACGGGTCGGGTTTCACCTCCGGATCGACCCGTGACCCAACCCCATGGCAAGTCCCAGCACCTTGCCAAGTCCTTGGCCGAGCACCTTGGGTCACCCCTTGGGCATGGCCCTCAGTAACTACCTCCCCTATAATAGGCTTAGACGGATAAACCCCGTGATGGCAAAGAACCATTGAAAAGGCCGAGGAGTCACTCACCGCCTCCAACCTTGAACCCCCAAAACCTCAAAGTAACACGAGATTGTCTTGATTCCATGTCTTAGCTAAGCCTCACACTTGCCAAGAAGCCTCCAAATCACTTTTCATTCCCGTGCCTTAGTGTCGTGCCACGCCCAGTCGGCACAGTCCGCCCAGCGACTCGGCCGCCTGCCGAGCCCAGCGAGTCACCCATGTTAAGGGTCTAACAGTAGGACTGAGCAAAAAAAAGTTAAAACCGGACTGGACCAACCAAATCGGACCGAACCAATACTCTCGATCTGGTTCTGGTTCCAAATTTTTCTAGAACTGGTATATTGGTCCGGTCCTGGTTCTGAAAATTTTTAACATAGGTTTGGACCGGACCTGACCAATGTTATACATATCTAATTTATCTATATTAATATATAATGTACATCTATATATTAATATCTAACAATTGTATATTTCAAACAAAACACCAACTTTCCTAATCCCCGACTATCTACAGTTCTATGTGAATGTATTCATAATATGTAAAGACTATTAGAATAAGTGGTCCAACTATCTTTGACTAACAAAAATGTATTTTGAGCCCTGATTTAACTAAAATGGATGCGAGAAATGCTTAACAAGCCAAGTTGAGAAGAAGATAGCATAAAGGCTCAAAGTGGTACTCCCTCCGTCCCAAAAATTTCTCTTTTTGATTTTATGGTCAAGAGCGGCGTATGCCAGAAAAGGCAGATACACACCCTGAACTTTTCAAATTGTTTTTTTATCATTTTTTTTTATCAATCTTTTTTTAAATTCCCAAAAGTTTTTTTCAAATTGTCTGATTATCAGAAAATAACTCCCAATATATTAATTATTTATCATTTTTTTCTTTATCAATCTTTTTTTAAATTCCCAAAAGTTTTTTTCAAGTCTTCCTTGACATCAGTTGGCTGCTGGACCGTTTCTGGAAATGGAAAGCGGAGGCCAATGTCGCTTTTCCTCTGAAATGGAAGAATAACTGATGCAACCTGTGCCGGTACCCTCTGGCTCGCTGCTTCAATCGCTGCAACAGTCTTGCCCCATTCATCCTCCACACTACCAAAAAAAGTACTTTAGCCGACGACCCGAAAAAAAAACAGCCGACGACTATAAAGTGTCGTCGGCTAAACTTCGCACTTTAGCCGACGACTCAAAATACCGTCGGCTAAAGGGTTTTAGCCGACGACTTGGTGGAGGTCGTCGGCTAAAGCTCGAAATAGTCGGCTATATTAAAGAGATTTAGCCGACGACCGTGATAACGTTTAGCCGACCAAAAGAAAAAAATATAGTTTAGCCGACGACCTAGATCTAGGTCGTCGCTTAAACTCCTTCCGAAAAAAATAATAATGTAATGGTTTAGCCGACGACCTAGATCTAGGTCGTCGCTAAACCCTTTTAAAAAAAATAATTTACTTTAGCCGACGACCTAGATCTAGGTCGTCCTAAACTCCTTCCGAAAAAACAATATTGTAAGGGTTTAGCCGACGATCTAGATCTAGATCGTCGACTAAACACTTTTAAAAAAAAATAATATACTTTGTGACGACCTATATCGAGGTCGTCGGCTAAACTCTTTCCGAAAAAAACAATAATGTAATGGTTTAGCCGACGACCTAGATCTAGGTCGTGGCTAAACCCTTTTTAAAAAAAAATAATATACTTTTAGCCACGACCTAGATCTAGGTCGTCGGCTAAACCTCCAAGTGAAAATTATTTATAGTTCGGGAACACCAACCCAATCTTGCACCTCTCCCGCTAAAGAGCACATTTCTATTCCCGATTCTTTCAATTATTCCCGAAAAAACTTGTGAGTTGCTACTTTGAGTTGTGCTATTTGGAGTGACGAAGGTTTCTACCGGTTGTTATAATCACCATTTCGATTAAGGTATGTATTTTATTGTATTTTTTATTGTGATTTCGAAACTTTGTATTATTCATGTTACATTCGATAGCTTTTATGTAAAACGATTAAGTTTTATGATGATAATCATTATGATTAATTGTTTGTTGTGATTTCATTTATAATTTGAACAATATTAGTTAGTTGGATTAATATTGGAAAATGTATACATTTTGAGGATGGATAAGAGTTGGATTGGGTTACGAAAATGGGATCCAAGTGTAATGGATGGGATGAAGCAGTTTATGAGATTTGTAAAAGAGCACGACAGTGGTAATACGTTGCACTACTGTCCATGTAATAAATGTAGATGTCGCAGTGATATGTTTCGTTTTCCATTTGATGAGGTCTGGGAACACCTAAAGAAGAATGGTTTTTGGAGTAAATATACATGTTGGATATACCACGGTGAAGCACCGACTCGTTATTCCGTATGATCACGGACAATTTAGTGGTAACGACGGGTTCACCGATCCGAATAGGAGGTTGATTGATGATGTGTTTGGTTTTTCCGAGACGCGTTTGTACCAACCGAGCAAATCCCGACCCGTAGACCGTTGCCTTGCAATCTGCTGGGCTTGACAGTGATAAGCTAATTCAACTCCAATGCAGACCCCTCTATACCTGTGGTGTAACATGGTGTTCTTGATTGTGTCATGGAAACGATGAGATTAAAGGTGGAAAACAAATCACCCATCAAGTCTGTAGATGATTACTTGGAGCTTACGAGTAATATGCTTCCACAGGGTCATCATCTTCCTAATACATATTAAAAAATGAGACGAATTTTGAAAGATCTTGGTCTTTCCTACATTAAGATCCACGTCTGCATGTATGATTGTGTTCTATTATGGGGGCATCCTAATGAAGACCTCACGAGATGTCCTGTATGTGATACAGAGAGATATAGGATCACTCCTTCTGGAAAAGAGAAACCGGTGAAGGTACTTTGGTATTTCCACTGAAGGACAGGTTGGAACGGCTTTTTATGTCTCCTCACACGGCAAAAGCAATGAGATGGCATGCCGAGCCGCGCACTAATGACAGGGATACTATGATACACCCTTCAGATGGAGAAGCGTGGAAGCATATAGATAGGGAGTATCCGAATGTTTCTTCAGATATCCGAAATGTGAGGCTCGGGATTGCATCTGATGGTTTCAACCCTTTTGGTAACATGAGTCTTTCATATACCATATGGCCTGTTGTAGTGATTCCTTACAATCTTCCTCCGTGGATGTGTATGCGGAAGGAGTATAATATGTTGACCTTGTTAGTCCCGGGGACGGGATATCCGGGAAAGTGTATCGATGTGTATATGAGACCTTTGATAGAGGAGCTGAAATTGTTGTGGGAGCAAGGTCATCCCACGTACGACAGTTATTCGTCCGAGACGTTCTACTTGCACGCCATGTGTATCGGCACTATTAGTGATTTTCCTGCATATGGAATGCTGTCTGGATCTGTTATTAGCGGATATAGAGGTTGTTCAGTGTGTTTGAATGCAGATTTTGCTAGGTACCACTGTAGGAAAGTTATACGAATGCGTCATCGGATATGGCTTGATAGGGAACATGAGTGGCGTATGGATGCTGCAGCATTTGATGGCACTGTAGAAATGGGCGAGCCACCACGACAGTGGACAGGTGATGAAATACTATCAATTCTTAATGAGTACGATTTTGGTCAGCTTAGCAACCATCCTGATGTGCTTGCAGCAACCCCTGAAAGGCCCGAAAGGTATAAGTATTGGTCGCACAAAAGTATATTCTGGGAATTGCCTTACTGGTCCAAGTTACTGATAAGGAACTTTTTGGATGTCATGCACATTGAAAAGAATGTTTGCTAAAGTGTGGTTGGGACAACCTTAGGTTGGAATGGAAAGACCAAAGACGGGCCAAAAGCACGCAAAGGTTTGGAAGAAATGAGCATATGAAAACATTTGTGGTTGAAAACTGTCAAGGGAAAACAAAAAATGCCTAAGGCAGCTTACACCATCACTGAAAGCAGAAGGCGAGATATTTCTTTGGATAAAGATCGCTAGGTATCCTACGGGTATCTTTGGAAATATAGGAAGATGTGTTAATTTCAGGGAGAACAAGTTAACTGGTTTGAAGAGTCATGATTGTCATATCCTACTCCAACGCCTATTTCCAGTATTTATTCGACCGTACTTACCAAAACAGGTGGTCGAGCCGTGTGTTGCATTGTCAAGATTTTTCCAGAAACTATGTACGAGAGAAGTCAAGAGATCTGATTTGCGTAAAATGCAAGATGAGATCATCTATATATTGTGCAAGTTTGAGCGAAATTTTCTCCAAACTTTTTTGACCTCATGCCTCACCTCATGATCCACCTTCCCAGGCAGTTATTGGTCACTGGTCCAGTGCACTACACGTGGATGTACCCGGTTGAAAGGCAACTCGGTGATTACAAAGACTCCGTGGCCAATAAGTCTGCACCAGAAGGATGCATTGCAGAATCTTACCTTGCGTCGGAGTGTATTACGCATATCAAGTTGTATTTGGGAAACTTCGATCCCCCTTCCCGCTCTATTCCAGCAGATAAAATACAATTCAATCTTTCTATCATATCCACTGAGGTTGACGTCTATGGGAGGTTGCCAGGAAGACAATTAGACCCGTACGAGTCAGGAATTGCACATTGGTGGATATTGCTCAATTGTCCAGAAGTTCAGTACTGGAAAGACATCCACTTGTCATGCGATATG
This sequence comes from Orobanche coerulescens, assembly GCA_033398695.1. Lineage (NCBI taxonomy): Eukaryota > Viridiplantae > Streptophyta > Magnoliopsida > Lamiales > Orobanchaceae > Orobanche > Orobanche coerulescens. Next base: position 220,424,943 of record CM065804.1, read on the forward strand.
GTGCGAGGTGACACTAGATTCCACAATGACACTTTTGCCGACTATTTTGGAGAATGGGTACGTATACATTCAATTGCTATTGCATTTTGGACTTAAGATATTTTTTACATAAAAAGTTTATTTACGACAGATGACACACATACAAGATGACGGACACCTAACTGGTTGCGTGAACTTATGCTTCTTTCTATGAAGCCGGTTATGTCAAGAATTTATTCGATGGCCAAAGTCAACGGTGTCACATTCGTATGCCTTGGGAGAGACCAAAAAAGAAGATGTCAAAATTCTGGGGTTATGATAGATGGTGGATATTACGGTGTTCTTTTGGAAGTGGTAGAACTAATTTACGGGGAAGGCATGACAATTTACTTGTTTAAGTGTCGATGGTACGACACCAGTCTTGGAACCGATATGCAAGACGACTACGGGTTGTTATCTGTTGACACTTCCACTTCATGGTATGAAAGTGATCCTTTTGTATTTGCTACATCAGCAAAGTCGGTGTATTATTTGGACGACTTGGTGAAGAAAGGCACATGGAAGGTAGTGAATGTTGTGACAACGAGGAATATTTTTAGTGCTGCTACACTGGGAGAAACAACAGGTACTGATGACGATGATGCTTATCAAGAGCCAAATGCAGCAAATATTCCACCATCAACGACAATTACAATGAATAATGTTCCTGAAGGACGAGTCGTCCGACTCCGTGGTGATGCTCGCGGGTACGTTGACGTTGATACAAACGAATTACTTGAAAATTCTGATGACGATAATGTGGACGACTTGAGGCATATGTTGCCGGATATCAACTCAGATAATGAGACAGACTGTAGTGATGACTCAAACTATGAGCCATAAATTTAGTAGATGTATATTTTCATTTGTTAAATATAATTAAAAAAATAGTAATAATAATAATCATAATCATAACATTAATATAATATCAATAATATTATTAAAAAAAACCGGGGGGTTTAGCCGACGACAAGATCTACGTCGTCGGCTAAAGTTTTTTTAAAAAAAAAATTATACTTTAGCCGACGACATATAAAACGGTCGTCGGCTAAACCCCAGCAATGACCCGACCGTGTTAGACAACACGGTCGGGTCGATCATCTGATGTGTTTTCCCATTACGGCGGGCGCGACACGGCCCGTGTCCCCTGACACGATCGACTAATGTTTTTTTTAAAAAAAAAAGAAATTAAACTTTAGCCGAAGACTTATAAGAAGGTCGTCGGCTAAACCCCCGACCGTGTCCATCAACACGACCCGTGTCGCACCCGCCCAGAAATTGAAAACAAACTGTTTGCCTACCCGACCGTTTTGTCTAACACGGTCGGGTCACTTCCGGGTTTAGCCGACGACCGTCATATATGTCGTCGGCTAAAGTATAACTTTTTTTCTAAAAAACTTTAGCCGACGACGTAGATCTTGTCGTCGGCTAAACCCCCACCTTTTATACGTTTCTCGTACCTCCCTTTTCTTATTTTCTTCTTCTGCCCCAACCCCATTCGCCGCCGATCGTCACCCAGCCCCAACCCCAATCGCCCGCCGATCGTCACCCAGCCCCAACCGCCCGTCACCTAGCCGCCCGTCACCTAGCCCCCGGCCCGCCGATCCTCCCGTCACCCCGTCTTCTGGTTTAGCCGATCGTCGGCCTTGACCCTCCAGCCCGCTGACCCTCACTTGCTTGATCATGACCAGTCCGTCGCCTTGCCCGCCGCGCCCTCGCCGTCGCCCTCGGCCGGCCGCGGTAACCCTTGTCCTTTTTTTTTATTTTGTTTGTTGAATTTATTGTATTTGTTTGATGAATTTGTTTAGATTATGTGATGAATTAGATAAAATGTTTAATGAGTTGTGATGCAATATTTGATGAATTTAGTATTTTCAATATTTTGTGTTTAATGAGTTGCGAATTTGATGAATTTGTTTGAGGAGGAAGGGATTGTATAGTCGGCGTTAATCGAAAGATTAACGTGGTATGGCATTGATAATTACTGTTGTGTTGAATTGTTTAGTTGATGAATTTGTTTAGATTATTTGATGAATTTGTTTAGAAATATTTGATGAATTTGTTTGAGGAGGAAGGAATTTTATAGCCGGCGTTAATCGAAAGATTAACGTGGTATGGCATTGATAATTACTGTTGTGTTGAGTTGTGAATTTGATTATTTGTTTAGATTATGGATAGAATAAAGAAAGCGTTGGGGAAGAAGTCGACAAAGTCGACCACTCCCGATTCGGGGGGGAGTTCCGCAGCCTCTAGTAAGGCGGATCCCGGTACACTATACATATCTCAGAGCAGCGTTCGTGCCCGCCAGATACTAGAAGCTACCGGCATGAACGCTGACGATTTTTATAGGGCGACAGATGAGCCCGCTGCACTAGCGCGGCGTTTATCCTTTCAGACACCACGGCCGACCCCCTCGCAGCCGGAGACTCGTATGCCTCCCATCCACCGACCCACGTCTAGCCCTCACACATCAGGAGATGTACGGAGTTCCTCGTCCGCGGTGCCCCACGGTACGCCGCCGACAATATTCATGCCTCCGATGGTTCCGACTATTCCAGAGGTCGATGAGTCGGGAGCCCGAGTTCCCGTTCGATTGATTAGCCCTGATGAGGCATACGTCTACGAGTCTTGGCCAGACAACATGTTTTGGCGGAGTTGTCGGGTTTCGAAGACGAAACTGTATGAGGAGATAGAGAGGGAGAAGGAGAAGGGGAAAAATGTAGTCGATGAGGAGAAGAAAAAGAAGAAGACTCGTGGCCCAAGAAAGTGCAGGCGCTCGACTCGTACGTAAGTAAGCATGGCCGTTATGAGATTCCTCTAGACAGACACGGCCGGCCGGTGATGTCTTCTGACGCTGCGGCGTCATATAGCCGTAATGTTGGCTTTGTCATTCGGGACAGAGTCCCCGTTTTGTGGCCCGATTTGGGGGACGTGCCGCAGTGCGTGAAGGATGCTTTGAATAATGCTATGTCGGTAAGTTAATAAATATTTAATAAGTGTTTTTCAATCAACACGTAGTTCTTGAAAATGCAATATGTGATGTTTTTAAATTATTGCGTATTTATGTTGTTCATAGGTGTGGTTTGTCATTCCCGACTCTCTACTACGTACTTGGTGTGACGAGGTGCAGTCTACCAAGTAAGTCATTTTAATTTATTTTGTATCTACATTGTTTGCGTAATTTTTTTTCTTACGAATGATATATGTTGTGCAACGTGTGTTGTAGGTACAAATCTTGGAAAAATGAGATGCACATGTTCTGGACAGCCTGGGGTGATACTAGAGAGGCTACCCCGGAAGAATTCAAGTTCCGGGAGTACGAGTGGAAGTGGCTACGCGCCCATTTTCGCGACCCAGAGTTCATGGTATGACTAAAATACACTCATTCATTCTTCCTCTTTTAGATTTTATTTTTTTGAATTCTAAATATAAACTCCATTTTTTTAAATTAATGTTTCAGAATATAAAAAATACTTGAAGTTCCGATTTTTTAAATTAGAAAAAATCGGAACTTCATGTATTTTTTAAAATTCTGGAATATTACTAATATTAAAAAATCGGAATTTTTTATTCAAAAGTGGAAATAAATTGTTTTAATAAAAATAAAAACTAGAATATTATTTTCCATAAAAAGATAAATATCTGAATATTGTATTTTATTTATTAAAAAAATGCTAGTATTTAATAAAAATAATAATATTTCGCTTTTATTTTTTTGAATTCTAAATATAAACTCGATTCTAAATAATATTTTTTTGAAGGCGACTAGCTTGACCAACACGACTAATCGTGCCGGTCCGACCGACCATCACGATCTGGGTTCGATCGTTAGCCAGAGTTGCGCACGAGGCCATTTCTTCTGATTCGTTGGATGCATTTGCCTACGTGACTCAGAAAGCATTTTCGAACCGTCCCGAGGAGCATGTAAGTCTTTTTTTATTTTATTTTAGTAATAAAATAAATGCCTTTGTATCATACTTTTATTGATATTCAAATATTTATTTTCATATTAACTTAGGAGCGTGTGCGGGAGTCTTAGAGGATGCTTGCCGAGATTGCTCGGGAGCGATGCTCCGGACTTAGCGGAGGCCGACCTCGATTACGCCATTGGACGGATCGATCGGGCCGATCCTTATGTTCGCGCTAGGGTGTGGGGTACCGTCTACCCTCCTAGAGGTAGTCGGTACCGCACTAAGATGATGGGAGCCGAGGGTCACCATGTATTGAAAGATACCCCGGCTTCCAGGCGCCCTCGCGGACGGGATGCACGAACCGCCTATCTCGAGGAGCGGTTGAGGGCGGAGAGGGAGCTCCGGCCGAGAATGAAAGGAGGACTCAGACGCGGTTACATGAGAGCGAGCAGAGGACCGAGTCGCGGTTAGAGAGTTTCCGAGAGGCAGCAGCCATGATGGACTATATGATGACGCCGGCTCGAGACCATTACTCAGCCGGATCAGGCACTGCTCCACCGCCTTCTCTCTTCGGACAGACCCCATCTTCACAGCCTCGTGACGAGGATCTAGGGGATGGTGGTAATCCTTCTACTACTACATTTCGACATTTAGATGATTTTGGCAGTGGATTCTAGTTGTGTTGTTGTAGTACTCTTGTATATTTATATTTGTGTTACAATTGTGTAAGTGATTTTATTGACGCTACTAGTATGTTGATGAAATTAATGTTCTTGAATATGTTGTGCGTTGATTGTTGTTGATAATGAGAGCTGGTGTATAAAATTGCAGGTGCAAAAAATACAGGTTTTGGGATCTCAAAATCTGAATTAATTTTTTTTTTTAAAAAAAAGGTTTTAGCCGACGACATATAAGACGGTCGTCGGCTAATGTAATTTTTTTTTTTAAAAAGGGTTTTAGCCGACGACAAATAAAACGGTCGTCGGCTAAAGTAATTTTTTTTTAAAAATAGGATTTTAGCGACGACACTGTAAGAAGGTCGTCGGCTAAAATAATTTAATTTTTTTTTAAAAAATGGTTTTAGCCGACGACATATAAGACGGTCGTCGGCTAAACTATATATTTTTTTTTTAAAAAATGGTTTTAGCCGACCGTCTCGTTAAGGTCGTCGGCTAATTTTTTTTTTTCCAACAGGTTTAGTCGACGACCGTGTAGCAATGGTCGGCTAATGGTTGAACTTTAGCCGACGACTGCACAAAGGTCGTCGGCTAAACCTTGGCCGACGAATATCGGCCGATGGTTTTTTAGCCGACGGCTGGCATGATTAGCCGACGACTTTGGGGTTTAGCCGACCACTTTAAGTCGTCGGCTAAAGTCTGATTTTTGGTAGTGCCATCTTCGCGTGTAGTTTCTTGGTCTGATATTTTGTTACATCATCTGGGTTTTTGGTTCTAAAAGCGTTGTAAGTTAGACTAAGGTTCAGTGGAATATTGAACAGTCCATAGACTTTGAAGGGAAATGATAATCCGTCGATGGACTGCTCAATACTCACCTTACTCTTGCTCATCCACTCTCCCATGCTTGTTAGGGCTAGTTTCGCTCTTATTTTCATAAGGTTTAGAAAAGACATTGTGTATTGGATTGGATTTGGGGTATTTGTTTGATCTGATTTTTAGAGTTTCTTCTTTGTATATTTGGTTTGGCGAGGTTGAGCGTTGTATTATATAGTGCAATTTTAGGGTTTATGTGGGGGTGGGGTAGAGAGGAGGGGGAGGGGGGAGGGGAGGGGACCAACAAATTTTTTTTTTTTTTGTTCTTTTTCTTTATCTTTTTTAAAATCATTGCAGTAGTGAGAGTGGGTCGTTTTGGATTTGTGGTGGTTTAATCACATCGACAGTTAATGGGTTTCTTGATTTATTTACGTCGTGAATCCTTCTTAGTATATTAATGAATGAATGAATGGTTGCTTTTAAGTTCATTTTATTTATTTATTACTACTAGTAATTGTTTTTTTCTCATAATTACCAAAAATAACTCCCAACATTTATATTAATTACTACTCCAGTAGATCAGAAAATTTATCATGTTTGTATTTTGTACAGTAAATTTGCTACTCTATGAATTGTTTGTGTAGGTAGGATACTCACTCCTACATAGTACAATGCTTTCGTTTCGTCCATAATAATGTATTGGTTTTTCGAAATTACAAAAGGAGGAGAAATGAAAGTGGTACGATCTCATGCAGCAGCTGCAGCAGCAGCACCTATATATAGCAAAGAATCTCTGTACCCTCTACTCCCCATTTTTTGTTTTCCTTGTCCTTTCTTAGGTAGAGCTTTAGTTTTATTATTTTCCTTCCCTTTTATGCAAAAGTTTAGATGATCAGACAGTCTGTTTAAAAAGAAAAAAAGGAAAAAAAAAAAGAAAAAAAACAGAAAAAGAAGAACGTACTATGTCGGTTTTGTTAATTACTATCAGTTGAATTTGATTAAGAAATGAAAATCTCTCCTATCCGTCATTTAAACTAATTAAATCGCATGTGATTGCGGAGGACAAATGGAATAAATAGAAATACACACTCTTTCTTTCTACCTTAAAATGAACTACCATTTTTTTTTTAATCTGGAAGTTAATAACATTTTTGCAAAAAACTTTGTTTCTAAATGTTCTTTTATCAAAAAATAATAATAATAATAATAAGTTGGTCCTGAAAAGGGTGGACCCGTTAGTGTGGATTTTGAGTTTTGTAGTAAGTTGGTCCTGAAAAGGGTTGCTAAAACTATTGAACTTATGGAGGCAGTTGCCAAACTCAATGATCTTCAATGCGAGTTGTTGCTTCTTCGTACATGTGCTGGTATTTCTAAGTTATATTTTTCTATGCGCACATGTTCTCCTCGGGTCTTTGAGTGTGCTCAGGTTTCTTTTGATGTGGCACTTCGTTCTTCCTTGGAGCGTATTGTCACTGTTGGAAATTTTGATATGAAAATCCTAGTAGAACCATATTCTAATATGGTACTTATTTTGAGTAGATATATTTTACGTATTTATTTGTTCATATTCAAATTTGGATGAATGAGCAATTAAATTACAAATAATAATACTTGAAATAAGATAATGTATGGTGGTTACTAGGTCGCACCGATTCGCGAATAGCCACATTTGGTGGTTAATTATGGAAAATGGATCATACATTTTCATGAAAAGTCGCGTTGGTTCATGATTAATGGTGGTTGAAGGACCACACCTCTTCATGAACGGACACACTAGTTCATGATTAAAGGTGGGATGAAAGGTCACACCACTTCGCAAAAAGTCATTTATGACTATAAATAGTCCCCTACGATTGATGGTTAAAAAATGAATTCAAACACACTCATTCGAACATAGATTCGTCTACAAATTCGAGCATTACATTCATATTAGTCTACTCGGTTCATTCATCATCCTAGTGGAAGTCTAGGAGTCTATACTCAGTCCCGAGTATCTATATTGTTCGACCGGAACTACGACCCGCGGTGCAGCGTTTCGTATTCAAAGTTTGTCGTTGTATCTTGGGGACATTTGCTATAGACCGTGTGCACAAGTGCGGAGCAATTTGTCTTACGGAGAGAGAATCCAATTCTCGCCTCGGCATTTACGTCATAAGTTTTCATTTCTATTATTTGTTCTCCTTGTATTTATATAATTCCATTATTTCCAACACCCACAATCAACAATCGTAAGACAAATTTTGAAAATTCGTAGGTATTTTTTTCTGGTCAGGTCAGCCATCTTGTTTTAATGTTTCTCGAAGTTTCAACCGTTGGATCGTCTTGAATTTTGGATGATAACTTCATAAGGTCTCTATATAAATTCTGAACGGTGGAGATCGGATTTGGAGGTCCATAGGTTCGTTTTCAAGGGGCTGTAATGAGGCTGTTTTCTGGACTGGCTTATGTTGGAAGATGGAGTCTACTATTTATACGAGGAGGTTGCCGAAATTCTGCGGAACTGATTTCCGTCGTTGGAGGAACGAAATGCTGCTGTTTCTCACAATGTTCGACATGGCTCAATTCCTAACGGAATACCCACTTGCTGCCCAACAGGAGGTTGCCACACCTCGAAGGAACTCCGGAATGCCTTGGAGGTAACGTTCGACGTTGGGGGCATTGACCACTCCCACCAAGCCAAGAAGGCGAAGGTCGATAGCCCACACTTTGAAGACACGGAAGATGATCCTCGTACGATCGAGGAAGCCTTGACAGGCAAGGATGCTCCCTTCTGGAGGGAAGAAATCCACAATGAGATGAATCTCCTCATGGAAGAAATGGAGGGGATCATTTGTAAGTTCCAATGGGACCTACTTGAAAACATTCCAGGCACAACCCCGCTAGGCTACAAGTGGCGCCTACGCAAGAAGAGGATTGGCCACGGAACAGTCATCGGATTCAAAGCGAGTCTGCTAGGCTCACGCTTCCGACTCAAAGAAAGTCCCGTGTGACTTTTCCGAAACTTGTATATAGAAAGTCGTGTAGGACTATCTATAATAAAGGCTTGTAAATAAATAAAGCCTTCCTTGTGCATATATATAATCAAATATTTAGTATTTGATGCATGTTCATTTAATTTGATACAATTAAATGAATGAAATTGCTTCGTCTACATTCAAGTAGAGAAATAATTGATATATTTAATTCGTTGGAATTAAATGAAAACGTTTATCTTGATTAGTCTACAATAAAGTAGATAATCAAAAGGCATGTGGAATTAATGCTCATTTAATTTTAAGAATTAAATGAAGATATTAATTATTGTAGACATGTAATATTAATGCATATTTAATTTTAAGAATTAAATAGAGGTATTAATCACTCTATTATAAGAATAGAGGGAAATGCACATTTAATTTTAAGAATTAAATGAAGTTATTGATCATTTAATTATGATAATGAAGGTGATAATTACTCTATTTAAAGCGATAGAGGAAATTGATTAGTCTACTTTGAAGTAGATAATCACGGTAGAAATACGAATATCATTTAAAAAGTCAAATGATCAAGTTGACCCCGTGTCAATAACAATGGTTGATTAGTCTATTTTAAATAGATAACCAATGTGGGGGAACGTAGCTAAGTAATTTGTAAGTTTAGATCAATGATTTCACTATAAATCCAAATATTTAATTTTTGGAACAAATTAAATGATAGATGATTTATTTCAAGGAAATAATCATGCTTTTGGTGACGAGAACGTCGTTGGAAATTACAAATGTATTTACAAATCAAGTTGAGAGCTAGTCAAACGACTAAATTGGTTTGGAAATGACATTTAATGATTTGTGTAATCCAAGACCACAAGTATCTAGACAAGATACGTAATACAAGGAAATGTGGGGGTATCTTGTGGAAGGTCAAAATACAAGAAAAAATTCCAATAATGAAAGAGATTCAATATTACGACAAAGTTTATGTCGTTTAGTAGAATCAAGTGTTGGAAAGTGTGACAAGGACAATAAAGAAATTTGTCTTGCAAACACTTCACACTTGAAAATTTACTAAGACGACTAAAGAACGAAAAGTTGTATAGTTATCTTCGGATAATATATTTGATCACATGTGTATGTTGACTAAGAAAGGTCAAATACAATAATATGGCCATTACTTGAGATAAAATGTGGTCAAATATGGAGTAAGGGGAATGGATTGAAAACCACAATCAAATGGATGTTCATAAATGACACTCAACCATGATGACTGGAGATCCCAAGAACTTGGTTCAATGAGACAACTGAGTTATGAATGTTCAAGTTCTGCACTTGAAATTTGAAATCCATTCTCGTAGCTTCTCAAGTGCAGACCTGCAGCGTGTGGTAAAGGATAAACCTAAAGAGCTTTTAATGATTCCTATAACCTTTAAGGTGGAGTATGGCAGAATACTCTTTATAGGAGATCACCTATATAAGTAAGAAGTGTGGCCGCTTCTAAACGTTACAATACGCAAAATACTTATGAATCCAAGAATGGTCCAAGGCCAAAAATGGACACAACATAAGAACAAGAGATATTAGATCTGTTATTGTGTGTGTGTTATTGTCTAGGTTTACACACAAAAGTTGACCGGTTCAAGACATCGCGTTCACCGAGCATCGAGTAAATCCGATAGCACTACACTAAGGAAGGTTCAAGGCTAACTACCACCTATCCTGATGCAATAACGGGTCGTCGGGACTAAGTACATGTTGCATTTGCATTAATCGTCATTCATGTGGGGGAATGTTGGAAATTTTGATATGAAAATCCTAGTAGAACCATATTCTAATATGGTACTTATTTTGAGTAGATATATTTTACGTATTTATTTGTTCATATCCAAATTTGGATGAATGAGCAATTAAATTACAAATAATAATACTTGAAATAAGATAATGTATGGTGGTTACTAGGTCGCACCGATTCGCGAATAGCCACATTTGGTGGTTAATTATGGAAAATGGATCATACATTTTCATGAAAAGTCGCGTTGGTTCATGATTAATGGTGGTTGAAGGACCACACCTCTTCATGAACGGACACACTAGTTCATGATTAAAGGTGGGATGAAAGGTCACACCACTTCGCAAAAAGTCATTTATGACTATAAATAGTCCCCTACAGTTGATGGTTAAAAAATGAATTCAAACACACTCATTCGAACATAGATTCGTCTACAAATTCGAGCATTACATTCATATTAGTCTACTCGGTTCATTCATCATCCTAGTGGAAGTCTAGGAGTCTATACTCAGTCCCGAGTATCTATATTGTTCGACCGGAACTACGACCCGCGGTGCAGCGTTTCGTATTCAAAGTTTGTCGTTGTATCTTGGGGACATTTGCTATAGACCGTGTGCACAAGTGCGGAGCAATTTGTCTTACGGAGAGAGAATCCAATTCTCGCCTCGGCATTTACGTCATAAGTTTTCATTTCTATTATTTGTTCTCCTTGTATTTATATAATTCCATTATTTCCAACACCCACAATCAACAGTCACTGCTTCTGGGCCCGGTTTTGGTGATTGGCAATGGAGACTCGCCACCTTACCCTTTGCTTTTGGGGGGCTTGGTTTATATTCTGCAGGTGATGTTTTGAACTATGCTTTTCTTGCTTCGAGACTTCAATCTGCTAATCTGCAGACTAAGCTCCTCCATAGTGCTGGTATTGTGACTACTGGTCCCTCATTTGATGATGCTCTATGTACTTTTAATGCGAATATGGATATTGACCTTTTGAGTAACCCTAGCGAGGTCGCTGCCCCCAAACTTATGAAGAAATTGGTAGATATATACTTCGATCGGGTTACCCAAACTGTTGAATCTACGTTCCATCTATCCCCTCGACAGGTGGCACTATGGAGCTCACTAAAGGAGAATCACACTTCAGATTGGCTTAGGGTGGCTCCTATATCTGGATTGGGACAAACTATGAACGCCAGGACTTATCGTTGTGTGCTGTGTTATCGACTGGGTGTTCCCCTTTTCCTTTGTTCGTGCAGTGCTCGGCATGTTCTAGGGTTTTTACTGGAGATATTTATGGGGATCATGCTGTTTCGTGTGCGGATCGTCCCGGCCCTTGACCCTCGGCCCACTTGACCCTCCGCCCGCTTGATCACTTGACCCGGTCCCGTCGCCCGCCCGCCCGACGCCCTCCGCCCGTCGCCCTCCAGCCCGGCCGCGGTAACCCTTGTCCTTTTTTTTTATTTTGTTTGTTGAATTTATTGTATTTGTTTGATGAATTTGTTTAGATTATGTGATGAATTAGATAAAATGTTTAATGAGTTGTGATGCAATATTTGATGAATTTAGTATTTTCAATATTTTGTGTTTAATGAGTTGCGAATTTGATGAATTTGTTTGAGGAGGAAGGGATTGTATAGTCGGCGTTAATCGAAAGATTAACGTGGTATGGCATTGATAATTACTGTTGTGTTGAATTGTTTAGTTGATGAATTTGTTTAGATTATTTGATGAATTTGTTTAGAAATATTTGATGAATTTGTTTGAGGAGGAAGGAATTTTATAGCCGGCGTTAATCGAAAGATTAACGTGGTATGGCATTGATAATTACTGTTGTGTTGAGTTGTGAATTTGATTTATTTGTTTAGATTATGGATAGAATAAAGAAAGCGTTGGGGAAGAAGTCGACAAAGTCGACCACTCCCGGTCGGGGAGTTCGCGACCTCTAGTAAGGCGGATCCGGTACACTATACATATCTCGAAGCGGCGTTCGTGCCCGCCAGATACTAGAAGCTACCGGCATGAACGCAGCGATTTTTATAGGGCGACAGATGAGCCCGCCGCACTAGCGGCGTTTATCCTTTCAGACACCACGGCCGACCCCCTCGCAGCCGGAGACTCGTATGCCTCCCATCCACCGACCCACGTCTAGCCCTCACACATCAGGAGATGTACGGAGTTCCTCGTCCGCGGTGCCCCACGGTACGCCGCCGACAATATTCATGCCTCCGATGGTTCCGACTATTCCAGAGGTCGATGAGTCGGGAGCCCGAGTTCCCGTTCGATTGATTAGCCCTGACGAGGCATACGTCTACGAGTCTTGGCCAGACAACATGTTTTGGCGGAGTTGTCGGGTTTCGAAGACGAAACTGTATGAGGAGATAGAGAGGGAGAAGGAGAAGGGGAAAAATGTAGTCGAGGAGGAGAAGAAAAAGAAGAAGACTCGTGGCCCAGCAAAGGGTCTGGCGCTCGACTCGTACGTAAGTAAGCATGGCCGTTATGAGATTCCTCTAGACAGACACGGCCGGACGGTGATGTCTTCTGACGCTGCGGCGTCATATAGCCGTAATGTTGGCTTTGTCATTCGGGACAGAGTCACAGAAAGCATTTGCCAGAGTTGCGCACGAGGCCATTTCTTCTGATTCGTTGGATGCATTTGCCTACGTGACTCAGAAAGCATTTCCGAACCGTCCCGATGAGCATGTAAGTCTTTTTTTATTTTATTTTAGTAATAAAATAAATGCCTTTGTATCATACTTTTATTGAGATTCAAATATTTATTTTCATATTAACTTAGGAGCGTGTGCGGGAGGAGTCTTAGAGGATGCTTGCTGAGATTGCTCGGGAGCAGTATCCGGACTTAGCGGAGACTGACCTCGATTCTGCCATTGGACAGATCGATCATGCCGATCCTTATGTTCGCGCTAGGGTGTGGGGTACCGTCTACCCTCCTAGAGGTAGTCGGTACCGCACTAAGATGATGGGAGCCGAGGGTCACCATGTATTGAAAGATACCCCCGGCTTCCAGCGCCCTCGCGGACGGGATGCACGGCCTATCCTCGAGGAGGCGGTGAGGGCGGAGAGGGAGCTCCGGGCTGAGAATGAAAGGAGGACTCAGACGCGGTTACATGAGAGCGAGCAGAGGACTGAGTCGCGGTTAGAGAGTTTCCAGAGACAGCAGCAGGCCATGATGGACTATATGATGACGCTGACTCAGACCATTACTCAGGCTGGACTGCAGGCACCTGCTCCACCGCCTTCTCTCTTCGGACAGACCCCATCTTCACAGCCTCGTGACGAGTGTAACACCCCCAAGACATTCAGGGCATATTACAGCGCCGTGGACCCCACACTGTGGAATCTACCAGGCTAACATACCAAACAAGACATTCGACAACGACAACCATCATCGGTAATACGACAATTCAAATAAGATTACAATCCGACAATAAAATCCAACATTAATCCACTTCCCAAACAGGAACACAGTATTAACAATTTTGTAAAAAGAAGTACTCGAGTACTTAAACCAGTTTTTATAAAACAAAATCCCCAAAACAAGATATTAAAATATTCGACAGATAGAACACCAATAATAAATTTACGGACGATTATCATGCTCGCCCATCATCCTCATACGGCTCTAGTGCTCGCTTGTCCCCACGATCGCACGAAATACAAAAGTATTTCCCCATTTAAGGGGTTAGCGACAATGCTAGTGCAAGTACAATCCATTTGAACTACCTTCTAATCGAGATGAATATATGCGCCAAAAGTCATTTTAGAAAACATTTTATATTAGGAATATTTACGATGTACACACAAAACACATTATCTCCAACAAATCATAATTCAAAGTTAACCGTTGCACGAGACTCACGGCCACCGTACCATGAGCCGTCGGACATCCAGGTGGCTAACCACGATTCGTGATACGCACACACACGGCAATACGTATCCCTAGAGGCCCCGTCGGACCGTCCCTAGGTGAACATACACATATCTCCCCACAACAACCACATATAGCCATAATTCAAATACTAGAACATGTAAACAAATGTAAAGTACTTGCCTTTGTGACATCTTCGAAGGATCGGAAGTGAAAGGTGACTACGGATGATCCGAATGGACAACGACGGTTCCTAAACGAAGAATTAGCATAACTCAGTCCCAACGGACAACAGTAATCGAAAGGAATACTCCCAAAACCCCGATTACTAATAACGACAATAGACGATCAATTGATACGGGCGAGGGTTTACTCATTCTCTCCCGGGTTCGAGAATTCGCGGATTAACCTCAAGGACATGGGATTTGGAATCATTCAACAATCACAATCGGTGAAGAATATCCTAACATCTTGGAATAATTCGGTTCCAATTAATAAAACCGGAAAAACCCCAAATCCAGTCAAAGTTAGGGTTCTGAGAAATTACCTTGAATTCGGACGATGGAGATGGGTTTAGGTGGTGGTGTGTTATGCTCGAGACACAAGAATTGATGGAAGGGAACTCCACGGTTACTCTCCACAATGCTCTGAATCGCCAAAATCGCCCGTAGGAAGGGAAGGAAAGGAAAAGAATGAAAATAATCTTGAAACTAAGCCCTTTGATCTTTAAAAATGTGAAGTTAGCGCACGCTAACTAACATGTATAGCGCACGCTAACTGGCCGAGACCGTCCGGGCTATCACTGCCATCGCTAGCGCACGCTAACAAAAATGAGTTAGCGCACGCTAATCGCACATTGGTAGCGCACGCAAGGCAACAGGTAGCGTGCGCTACCTACGCAGCAGATTAAGATTGCTTTGCTCATGTCGCAGATGAGCTGTCGGAGGTACAAAACACGAAATGCACGACGAGGTCAGAATCCAGGAACATGAACGCGAAGCATATAAGACGACGGAGCTAAGCGCCGAAAGAAAAATATAATTCCGACCACCGAAGGGTCCGTAATGCGACAACGAAAACGAGATTCCCTAAACTATTAGGAAATTACAAAAATGGCCCAAGTGCCCGAAAATCACGAAACGACGTCGGATTTACGAACCGAAAGTCTCCACAAGACCAACTCAACCATACGAACTTGTACAAACCCAGAAATAACGAAAACGAACGAGTTTTACAAGAATCGAACGTTCATACGGCAAAACATGTCATAAAATGAAATTACGTGAAAACATCATCAAAACTCGTCCAAATGGAAAAACTCCAAGAGCAACATAGATTCAAAATGTCGAAACGGTTACAAGCGAGTCGATAAAAATAGACACACACCAAAAATGGAAACTGCTAAAAATAGAAATATTACGGATATTACATTCTCCCCCTCTAAAATAAAGTTTCGTCCCGAAACTTAAGAATCAAAAAGCTCGGGGTATCTCGAACGCATATCCTCCTCTAACTCCCACGTCGCTTCTTCTATTCCGTGCCTCGACCATTGCACCTTAACTAAAGGAATGGTTTTGTGCCTCAACTGTTTGTCACGACGCTCCAAAATTCTGACGGGCCTCTCTTCAAACGTAACATCCTTCTCGATCTCCACGTCCCCAAAGTCGATAATGTGGGACGGGTCCGGAACGTACTTCCTCAACTGGGAAACATGAAATACGCTATGTACATGACTCAGCGACGGAGGTAAAGCCAAACGGTACGCTAACTCACCGACTCTCTCCAATACCTCGAAAGGTCCAATATATCTCGGGCTGAGTTTCCCCTTCTTCCCGAATCGGAAAACTCCTTTCGTCGGAGATACTCTCAACAGAACGTGATCTCCCACCTCAAACTCCAAAGGTCTACGCCTACATCCGCATAAGACTTTTGTCGACTCTGGGCAGCCAACATCCTCTTTCTAATCAATTCGATTTTCTCCCTCGTCTCCAACACAAGATCCGGCTCGGTGCCCACCAAATCGGACGGCTCATCCCAACATATCGGTGATCGACAACGCCGCCATAAAGTGCCTCATATGGTGCCATCTTAATCGACGCGTGCGACTATTATTATAAGTAAACTCAATCAAGGCCAAATGATCCTCCCGGCATTACTCCAATCTAACGCACACGCGCGCAACAAATCCTCGAACGTCCGAATGGTACGTTCGGATCGCCATCGATCGGGGATGGAACGAAGTGCTCAAACGTAGCCGAGTCCCCAATGCCTTATGCACCGCCGCCAAAAATGCGATACAAATCGGCCATCTCTGCTCGAAATAATGGTCCTCGGCGTACCATGAAGCCTCACTATCCGAGTGATAAAAATACGAGCCAACTTTTACGGACCCCAAGTATCCTTGATGCCTGAGAAATGTGCCGACTTAGTCGATCGGTCTACAATTACCCATACCATATTCATACCGGTCTTCGTCCTCGGTAAACTCGTGACAAAATCCATAGAGATGTCCTCCCACTTCCATTCCGGACGGAAGCGGTTTCAATAATCCAGTGGCCGATGCTCAATCTTGACTTGTGACAAGTCAAACACTTAGCTACAACCGAACTACCTCCTTCTTCATATCGCTCCACCGAAATTCTTCCTCGATCTTTATACATCTTACTCGAGCCGGGATGGGTGAGTATGGTGACGCATGAGCCTCTCGCATAATGCTCGTCTCGATTCCGAGTCGTTCGGAACACACAACCGACCTCGGAATCTCAACACGCCGTCCTCATGAATAACGAATCCCGGGGCTTTCCCCTTCTCTACACTCTCCGCGGTGAGTAAACATCGGGTCCTTCAACTGTCCCGATTTAATGTCCTCGACCAGAGATGAAGAAATCTCAAGAGTACGCAATCGCCGGAACTCTCTGGGCAATACAATCTCAATGCTCAACCTCATAAACTCTCGCTGAAGTCCCGTGGGCCGTGAGTAACTCAAGCGCCGAAGCGATACCGATTTCGGCTCAAGGCATCTGCTACCACATTAGCCTTGCCGGATGATAGAGGATCTCAAGATCGTAATCCTTAATCGGTTCCAACCATCTCCTCTGTCTCATATTAAGCTCCTTCTGCGTGAAGATGTACTTGAGCTCTTGTGATCGGTGAAAATCGACACGACGAGCCATACAAGTAATGACGCTTGATTTTCAACGCAAACACAATCTGCGGCCAACTCAAGATCGTGCGTAGGGTAATTCAATTCATACGGTTTCAACGACGGGAAGCATAGGCAATCGTCCTCCGTCTTTGCATAAGTACGCATCCGAGCCCTTGGCCCGAAGCATCACTATAAACAGAGAAACCATCATTACCACTCGGTAAAGCCAACACGGAGCGGTCGTCAACCGCTTCTTCAACTCCTCAAAACTATTACGCCTCTCATCGGTCCACACAAACTTCTCCGACTTCAGTAATAATCGAGTCGAGGTCGAGCAAGTTTAGAGAACCCCTCGACGAACCTACGGTAATACCGGCTAATCCCAGAAAACCACGGACCTCTTTCACGTTCTTGGCGGCGCCCAATCCAACACCGCCTCTACCTTATGTGGGTCCACACGAACACCCTCGGCCGAGATCACATGACCAGAAACATGACTTCCGTAACCAAAACTCGCACTTTGAGAACTTCGCAAAAGATGCCGAGTTCTCAAAATATCTAACACAATATGCAAATGACGGCGTGCTCCTCCTCGCTCCTCGAGTAAATCGGGATGTCGTCAATAAAAACGACTACACACTTATCGAGGTACTCGATAAAGACTTTGTTCATAAGTCGCATGAACACGGCCAGTGCGTTGGTTAGCCCAAAAGGCATAACCACAAACTCGTAGTGACCGTATCTCGTCCGAAAGGCCGTCTTGAATATCGGTATCCTTCACTCGAGTGATAATACCCCGATCTCAAATCAATCTTCGAAAACACGGTCGCTCCTTGCAACCGATCAAACAAGTCATCAATCCTGGGAGTGGATATTTGTTTTTGATGGTCACTTTGTTCAACTCTCGGTAGTCGATGCACAAACGAAGTGACCCATCCTTCTTCTTTACAAATAGGACCGGTGCGCCCCCAAGGCGAAGCGCTCGGTCGAATATATCCCATGTCCAAGAACTCTCCCAAGCTGTTTCTTCAACTCAAGCATCTCGGCGGCGCCATACGGTATGGCGTCTTAGAGATAAGTCTTTGCACCCGGCTCTAAATCGACGGTAAACTCAACCTCTCGGCCCGGCGGCAAACCCGACAACTCATCCGGAAAAACGTCGGGATACTCACATACTACCGGAATAGACGAGAGCTCGACTCCCCTTCTTCCGATCTCAAAGCGTAACACCAATAGCCCGTGCAACCTCCCGAAGAAGCCTCACCGCCCTCAAAGCGCTGATCAGTAATCTCTGACTACCCCGCTTACGCCCCACAAAAGAATGCTCGGTACCATCAGAGGCTAACATCGTAATCCTCGTTCTATAATTCATGATCGCCCCATGACGGTCGAGCCAATCCTCACCAGAATCAAATCCTCATCTCTAATATCTATCGCAATCAGATTAGAAAGCCAAACCCTCCCCGCGATACTCACCGGAAAATCTCTAACCTCACGATCCCCACGATGCTATCCCGCTAGGAAGTTTAACAACAAAAGGCTCACAAGCAACAAGGCAATCAACATGCATTTACGCACGCAATCCATAGATATAAAAGAATGCGTAGCACGAATCGAACAATACTAAACAGGATGGTCAAGGATGTGGACGGTACTGTAGCCACCGTCGCGTCGGATCTCGGCTTGCCTCATCTCATACACACGGGGCGGAGCACCCGCACTAGAAGCTCCCCCTCTAGAAGGTGACCACGACCTCGACCTCTACCAAAACTCTGCTGGGCCGAGGAACTGCTTGTGCTCGATTCACACTCGGCTCTCCGCACTGGAGCAGATATCCGAGTAATCGGAGCCCGAGCCGCATCCGTACAAAACTTAGCACGGTGACCCATACGGCCACAAGCAAGACACCGAATCGGAGGCCTATCACACTCACTCATCATGTGGCCGGACGGCTGCGGTTGAAGCATGTAGGACCACGAACGGAACCAGGAGGCGGACCTAGAACCGTTCCCTCGACTAACCGATGGCGGCCCGGCCCCAAGACTCGCGAACCGACCGAGCCTTCGGATACCCTCTGACTTGCCTCCCCCGGCCAGGAGGTCTTCGCTTCTTTCCTTCAGTGCCGTCTGTCGCAGAAAACGACATCTCGTAAGCCATCGCTTTATTCTGATATTCTTTCAAAGTCGTGCACCCCAGACCAGACATGTAGTGGCGCACTCTCGGTTTCATCCGCATGTCAAAGTGGCGGATCTTATCGAGCTCATCGCGGACTTGGTTTCTTACATAATGCAGCTGTTGATTGTAGTCCTTGATAGCTTGAGAAATCGGAACATCTTGGGGCTTAGCCTCAAAGAAGGCTCGGATCCTCCTCTTTCAGCGAGGGCGGTATTCATCTTCCATCAGATCTCGAAACTCTGCCCACATAGCTGCCCGGTCACGCGGTTTCACCGCTTGCCACCACGTCGATGCCTCCTTGGCGAGGAAGTACTGAGCAATGGGTACTTTCCTCTCCTCGGAACAATTAGCAGCCTCAAACACTTTCTCCATCTCGAATAGCCAATTCTCCCAACCGGAAGGTCGGAAGCACCATCAAGCTGCGGAGGACGCATACGAATCACGTCACGAAGTAGCTTATCATTACCGGATCCAGAGGGCGAACCGGGTTGGCATTAGCATGGCCGACTGTAACGGCTCGAGTCGAAGCGTCATCCGGTTCGCTACTTGCCGTAATATGTTGGCCACTCCAACATTCTCATGAGCACACGGAGCTAGCGGTGGTCTGTGACCTCCGAACTAGGGGGAACACTGCTCGACAAAGAGGGCATCGCCGAATCGGTTCCCGAGTGATCGGACATGGCCGCCCCACCCGCGCCACGTCCCCTACCGCGTCGCGACCGCGGCCCGCGTCCTCTACCAGCAGGAATTCGAAGAAGCAACGGGTAAGTACAATTCAAACGCAAAACGCAAAAGATACTAAGACAGGAATAGAACAGAGCGGTGAAACGAGTCAAGTTAGGAAAACTTACGAGCACCGGCGTCACGAGATGATGGCATAGCGGTGAATCTGTCCCAAAAGCGACACTTAACTAGACCCGAATGACCGGCTGACTAGGTATCCATAAACCTAAGCTCGATACCATATTACGTAACACCCCAAGACATTCGGGGCATATTACGTAGCCGTGGACCCCACCTGTGGAATCCACGGCTAACATACCAAACAAGACATTCGACAACGACAACCATCGCCGGTAATACGACAATTCAAATAAGATTACAATCCGACAATAAAATCCAACATTAATCCACTTCCCAAACAGAACACAGATTAACAATTTTGTAAAAAGAAGTACTCGAGTACTTAAACCAGCTTTTATAAAACAAAATCCCCAAAACAAGATATTAAAATATTCGGCGATAGAACACCAATAATAAATTTCGGGACGGTATCATGCTCGCCCATCATCCTCATACGGCTCTAGTGCTCGCTTGTCCCCACGATCGCACGAAATACAAAAAGTATTTCCCATTTAAGGGGTTAGCGACAATGCTAGTGCAAGTACAATCCATTTGAACTACATTCTAATCGATGAATATATGCGCCAAAAGTCATTTTAGAAAACATTTTATATTAGGAATATTTACGATGTACACACAAAACACATTATCTCCAACAAATCATAATTCAAAGTTAACCGTGGCACGAGACTCACGGCCACCGTACCCGCAGAGCCGTCGGACATCCCCGGGTGGCTAACCACGATTAAGTGATACGCACACACACGGCAATACGTATCCCTAGAGGCCCCGTCGGACCGTCCCTAGGTGAACATACACATATCTCCCCACAACAACCACATATAGCCATAAGTCAAATACTAGAACATGTAAACAAATGTAAAGTACTTGCCTTTGTGACATCTTCAAGGATCGGAAGTGAAAGGTGACTACGGATGATCCGAATGGACAACGACGGTTCCTAAACGAAGAATTAGCATAACTTCGTCCCAACGGACATCGATGTCGAAAGGAATACTCCCAAAACCCCGATTAATAACGACAATAGACGATCAATTGATACGGGCGAGGGTTTA
Source organism: Orobanche coerulescens (assembly GCA_033398695.1). Classification (NCBI taxonomy): domain Eukaryota; kingdom Viridiplantae; phylum Streptophyta; class Magnoliopsida; order Lamiales; family Orobanchaceae; genus Orobanche; species Orobanche coerulescens. The sequence goes on from CM065804.1 coordinate 220,446,251, forward strand.
CGCAAAATCTCCCGTATCGATAATTCATGATTAAAATCAAGGAAATTGGATTTGGAATCATTCAACAATCACAATCGGTGAAGAATATCCTAACATCTTGGAATAATTCGGTTCCAATTAATAAAACCGGAAAAACCCCCAAATCCGTCAAAGTTAGGGTTCTGAGAAATTACCTTGAATTCGGACGATGGAGATGGGTTTAGATGGTGGTGTGTTATGCTCGAGACACAAGAATTGGATGGAAGGGAACTCCACGGTTACTCTCCACAATCTGCTCCGAATCGCCAAAATCGCCCGTAGGAAGGGAAGGAAAGGAAAAGAATGAAAAATAACAGCTGAAACTAAATCGCCCGATCTTTAAAAATGTGAAGTTAGCGCACGCTAACTAACATGTATAGCGCACGCTAAGTGAGGCCGGTCCGATGGCTCTATCACGCCATCGCTAGCGCACGCTAACAAAAATGAGTTAGCGCACGCTAATCGCACATTGGTAGCGCACGCAAGGCAACAGGCGGCGCGCTACTACGCAGCAGTCATTGATCGCTGCTCATGTCGCAGACGTCTTGTCGGAGGTACAAAACACGAAATGCACGACGAGGTCGAATCCGGGAACATGAACGCGAAGCATATAAGGCGACGGAGTTAAGCGCCGAAAGAAAAATACAATTCCGACCACCGAAGGGTCCGTAATGCGACAACGAAACGAGATTCCCTAAACTATTAGAAATTACAAAAATGGCCCAAGTGCCCGAAAATCACGAAACGACGTCGGATTTACAAACCGAAAGTCTCCACAAGACCAACTCAACCATACGAACTTGTACAAACCCAGAAATAACGAAAACGAACGAGTTTTACAAGAATCGAACGTTCATACGGCAAAACATGTCATAAAATGAAATTACGTGAAAACATCATCAAAACTCGTCCAAATGGAAAAACTCCAAGAGCAACATAGATTCAAAATGTCGAAACGGTTACAAGCGAGTCGATAAAAATAGACATACACCAAAAATGGAAACTGCTAAAAATAGAAATATTACGGATATTACAACGAGGATCTAGGGGATGGTGGTAATCCTTCTACTACTACATTTCGACATTTAGATGATTTTGGCAGTGGATTGTAGTTGTGTTGTTGTAGTACTCTTGTATATTTATATTTGTGTTACAATTGTGTAAGTGATTTTATTGACGCTACTAGTATGTTGATAAAATTAATGTTCTTGAATATGTTGTGCGTTGATTGTTGTTGATAATGAGAGCTGGTGTATAAAAATTGCAGGTGCAAAAAATACAGGTTTTGGGATCTCAAAATCTGAATTATTTTTTTTTTTTTTAAAAGGGTTTTAGCCGACGACATATAAGACGGTCGTCGGCTAAAGTAATTTATTTATTTTTAAAAAGGGTTTTAGCCGACGACAAATAAAACGGTCTACGGGTAATGTAATTTTTTTTTTTTAAAAATAGGGTTTTAATGACGACTGTAAGAAGGTCGTCGGCTAAAATAATTTAATTTTTTAAAAAATGGTTTTAGCCGACGACATATAAGACGGTCGTCGGCTAAACTATATTTTTTTTTTTTAAAAATGGTTTTAGCCGACCGTCTCGTTAAGGTCGTCGGCTAAATTTTTTTTTTTCCAACAGGTTTAGCCGACGACCGTGTAGCAATGGTCGGCTAATGGTTGAACTTTAGCCGACGACTGCACAAAGGTCGTCGGCTAAACCTTGGCCGACGAATATCGGCCGACGGTTTTTTAGCCGACGGCTGGCATGATTAGCCGACGACTTTGGGGTTTAGCCGACCACTTTAAGTCGTCGGCTAAAGTCTGATTTTTGGTAGTGCCATCTTCGCGTGTAGTTTCTTGGTCTCATATTTTGTTACATCATTTGGGTTTTTGGTTCTAAAAGCGTTGTAAGTTAGACTAAGGTTCAGTGGAATATTGAACAGTCCATAGACTTTGAAGGGAAATGATAATCCGTCGATGGACTGCTCAATACTCACCTTACTCTTGCTCATCCACTCTCCCATGCTTGTTAGGGCTAGTTTCGCTCTTATTTTCATAAGGTTTAGAAAAGACATTGTGTATTGGATTGGATTTGGGGTATTTGTTTGATCTGATTTTTAGAGTTTCTTCTTTGTATATTTGGTTTGGCGAGGTTGAGCGTTGTATTATATAGTGCAATTTTAGGGTTTATGTGGGGGTGGGGTAGAGAGGAGGAGGAGGGGGGAGGGGAGGGGACCAACAAATTTTTTTTTTTTGTTCTTTTTCTTTATCTTTTTTAAAATCATTGCAGTAGTGAGAGTGGGTCGTTTTGGATTTGTGGTGGTTTAATCACATCGACAGTTAATGGGTTTCTTGATTTATTTACGTCGTGAATCCTTCTTAGTATATTAATGAATGAATGAATGGTTGCTTTTAAGTTCATTTTATTTATTTATTACTACTAGTAATTGTTTTTTTCTCATAATTACCAAAAATAACTCCCAACATTTATATTAATTACTACTCCAGTAGATCAGAAAATTTATCATGTTTGTATTTTGTACAGTAAATTTGCTACTCTATTAATTGTTTGTGTAGGTAGGATACTCACTCCTACATAGTACAATGCTTTCGTTTCGTCCATAATAATGTATTGGTTTTTCGAAATTACAAAAGGAGGAGAAATGAAAGTGGTACGATCTCATGCAGCAGCTGCAGCAGCAGCACCTATATATAACAAAGAATCTCTGTACCCTCTACTCCCCATTTTTTGTTTTCCTTGTCCTTTCTTAGGTAGAGCTTTAGCTCACATTTATTATTTTCCTTCCCTTTTATGCAAAAGTTTAGATGATCAGACAGTCTGTTTAAAAAGAAAAAAAGAAAAAAAAAAGAAAAAAAACAGAAAAAGAAGAACGTACTATGTGGGTTTTGTTAATTACTATCAGTTGAATTTGATTAAGAAATGAAAATCTCTCCTATCCGTCATTTAAACTAATTAAATCGCATGTGATTGCGGAGGACAAATGGAATAAATAGAAATACACACTCTTTCTTTCTACCTTAAAATGAACTACCATTTTTTTTATCTGGAAGTTAATAACATTTTTGCAAAAAACTTTGTTTCTAAATGTTCTTTTATCAAAAAATAATAATAATAATAATAATAAGTTGGTCCTGAAAAGGGTGGACCCGTTAGTGTGGATTTTGAGTTTTGTAGTAAGTTGGTCCTCAAAAGGGTTGCTAAAACTATTGAACTTATGGAGGCAGTTGCCAAACTCAATGATCTTCAATGCGAGTTGTTGCTTCTTCGTACATGTGCTGGTATTTCTAAGTTATATTTTTCTATGCGCACATGTTCTCCTCGGGTCTTTGAGTGTGCTCAGGTTTCTTCTGATGTGGCACTTCGTTCTTCCTTGGAGCGTATTGTCACTGCTTCTGGGCCCGGATTTGGTGATTGGCAATGGAGACTCGCCACCTTACCCTTTGCTTTTGGGGGGCTTGGTTTATATTCTGCCGGTGATGTTTTGAACTATGCTTTTCTTGCTTCCAGACTTCAATCTGCTAATCTGCAGACTAAGCTCCTCCATAGTGCTGGTATTGTGACTACTGGTCCCTCATTTGATGATGCTCTATGTACTTTTAATGCGAATATGGATATTGACCTTTTGAGTAACCCTAGCGAGGTCGCTGCCCCCAAACTTATGAAGAAATTGGCAGATATATACTTCGATCGGGTTACCCAAACTGTTGAATCTACGTTCCATCTATCCCCTCGACAGGTGGCGCTATGGAGCTCACTAAAGGAGAATCACACTTCAGATTGGCTTAGGGTGGCTCCTATATCTGGATTGGGACAAACTATGAACGCCAGGACTTATCGTTGTGTGCTGTGTTATCGACTGGGTGTTCCCCTTTTCACTGTTCAGGTACCGTGCTCGGCATGTTCTAGGGTTTTTACTGGAGATATTTATGGGGATCATGCTGTTTCGTGTGCGGGTATAATAATAATAATAATAAATCTCTATTCATTATATAGAAGTATAGAAACTAGACACATAGCGGCTCCAAGAGCTTGATATTACTGGTGCACTACATAAACTACGAAAAAATATTCAGTGTTGGAGCAAGCACATGGCAAATTTCCACGACCATCTCGACAATTTTTTTGTTATATAGATTGTATTTTGTAGGTTTCCTCATTTTTTAAAGGCATAAATGTAACTTCGTCCCTCCAAATTTGTTCATAAATACATCATCTCATTATGTCTATTCTTTTAAATCCTAGTTTCGTACGCCCATTATTCGCTATCCTAGTTTCTAAATGTTCTTTTATCAAAAATTAAAAATAATAATAATAATAAATCTCTATTTATTATATAGAAGTTTAGAAACTCAGACAACAAATTTGTTACTAAAATTTACAAAATGTTGATTGTCTTATATTTCTTCAAAACGAAAAGATCAAAAACCATTCATTTTGATTTTGAGACGGAGGGAGTAATGTTATTTTGTTGTGACTTGCAAGTGTTCATTGTCAAAAAAACAAAAACTTAAAAATGTCAGTTATATCAGACCAGAAGAATTCTTAAGTTGTTAATATAGAATAATTGTGTTTTGTAAAATGTTAAAAATCACAGTCGTATTGAGTATTGTATTGGAGAGGAAGGAAGTACTCCCTTCTTCAATGACAATGTCATCTAATACTTGTAACGATTTGTCTGCTAATACTTATTCACTCCGTCCCATAATAATAATTACTTCATTTCTTCCTTTTCTTTCACTTTTTTGTATGATTTTTTCTTATTTTTCTCGAATTCAATTTTATAACTATTACTATTACTTATGAGGGGAGAATTATTTTTGTAGTATATGTTTCTTAATAAATAGTTATGTGTTTTTTGTTTGAAAATGCGATTATAAAGAGTAAAAAAAATGAAGCGTAAAAAATTGGCTAACAAAAAAAAATTGTTTCAGATGCGTGAAAAAGCAATTTGATATTTTTCATAAAAAAAAAAATATTTTAGTATGTGTTTGATTCCAGATAAAAAAAATTGATAAAAATAGTGTGCAATAACATGCAAATAAAAAAATAAGCTAATTGTTTTAAGGGAGAATGGACCCTAGACCGATTGCAATAGTGTTAAATCCTTTGCCATCTTGTTCGGTAGTGGCATCCACATCAAATCATGAACAAAAAATTCATTTATATGTAACAAAAACAGAAAAACGGGAAAAAAAATAATCCTCCGCGCCTGGTGAGAATCGAACCATGTACCTAAGGAAAATATAATAGAGCCCTGCCACCTTGTCCGGTAGTGGCATCCGCGTTAAATCATGCACAAGAAATTCATTTATATGTAATAAAAACAGAAACACGGGGGAAAAAATAATGCTCCGCACTTGGTGAGAATCGAACCATGTACCTAGGGAAAATGGGATAGAGCCCCTGCCACCTTGTCCGGTAGTGGCATCCACGTTAAATCATGCACAAGAAATTCATTTATATGTAATAAAAACAGAAAAACGGGAAAAAAATAATGATCCGAGACCGGTGAGAATCAAACCATGTACCTAGGAGAAATGTGATAGAGCCCCTGCCACTTTGTCCGGTAGTGGCATCCACATTAAATCATGCACAAAAAATTCATTTATATGTAATAAAAACAGAAAAACGGGAAAAAAAATAATGCTCCGCTCCTAGTGAGAATCGAACCATGTACTTAGGGAAATGTGATAGAGCCCCTGCCACCTTGTCCGATAGTGGCATCTGCGTTAAAATATGCACGAAAAATTGATTTATATGTAATAAAAACAGTAAAACGGGAAAAAAATAATGCTCCGCGACTGGTGAGAATTGAACCATGTACCTAGGGGAAATGTGATAGAACCCCTGCCACCTTGTCCGATAACTATATATCATTTATTACGAGGGTGAGTGATGATCACTGGTCAAGAAAATAATCTAAACAGAAAGAGAAAGAAAAAGAAAAAGTTCCCTCTAACAAGATTGTAAGAATAAACAGATCGATGGTAGGACTGAGCAAAAAAAAGTTGAAACCGGACTAGACCAACCAAATCGGACCGAACCAATACTCTCGATCTGGTTCTGGTTCCAAATTTTTCTAGAACTGGTATATTGGTCCGGTCCTGTTTCTGAAAATTTTTAACATCGGTTTGGACCGGACCTGACCAATGTTATACATATCTAATTTATCTATATTAATATATAATGTACATCTATATATTATTAATACATAACAATTGTATATGTCAAACAAAACACCAACTTTCCTAATCCCCGACTATCTACAGTTCTATGTGAATGTATTCATAACAAGTATGAAGACGCACGCTGCGTTGCAGCGGGATTTTTCGAGAAATTTTTGCAATAATCATTTACGAATAATATTTGGAAAGAGCTCTTCGTTGTGAGATCATGGTATGTTTTTTAACGACACGTGTTGTATTTGTTTGCAATAAATATTGTGTCAAGCTATATTTGTAGTTATTATATTTGGTCGGGCACCATTGTATAGCGGCGGGGTTAATTTCAACACTTTTTATGAAATTATACGTACGTCAAAACCATATCAAGATTGAGCTTGTTTTGTTCGTTATCGAAAGACCTTTTCTCAAGATTTTTTTATATATTGGCTCTTCGCTAGGTATTTATTATATATTTGGGAAATAAAGTACATTATATAAAAAAATCTTAAATATTAAAAGGTTCAATGATTGTTTTGTAATTTCTTATTTATTTATTTGTTTTATTTTATTTATTTAAATTTTTTTAAATTTTTTTAATATTGGCTCTTCGCTAGGTGGGGCTAGGTATTTATGCAACCGCCCTTTTTCGCTTTTTTAATTCATGAACTTTCTTTTATTAGTGTACATCAAACTACTACGCAGTCCTCCTTTTCTTTAAATGATAAACTATATTTAATGGCGAAATGAATTTTTATTTATGCACGGAAACCTATTTCCTCTCCTATAGTATTTAGAGATTATTGGAAGTGTTTCAGAGCATTTTCTAATAGAGAGAAATATTTTACTACTCAAAATAGAACAATGTCTTGCAAAGTAATTTAAATTTTAATGTTTCCTATTAAAGTAGTTTTTCTTATTTATATATCCTTTGCTTGTTTGTAAGTAAAATATTATTCGCGCTAAAATAGTAACACACAACACATGTAAAAAGTTGTTATTTTTAATGTAACAAAAGTTACTCTATTTACTCCTTTATATATTATTCACTACCTACACTACATTTATTTAGTTCAAACCCTATGGCTTCTCCCATAGTACACAACACATCACAATATTTAATCATATGCTCAATTTTCTATATAGAGAGAATATATAAAAAGAAAGAAAAAAAGAAAAAAAAAGTAAAAAAAACCGACCGGAGGTGCATAGAATATAAAGAAAGAAAAAAAACAAAGGAAAAAAAAAAGGGGGGAGAATTTTGAGAGAATATATAAAAAAAAAAAGAAAAAAAAAAGTAAAAAAAAACGACCTAAAAAAAGAAAAAAACCAAAGGAAAAAAAAAAAAAAACAAAGGGGGGGTGGGAGAATTTTTTAATCGGGCACGCAACCCTATTCCCACCCCTTTAGTATATAGTAGGAATATGTAAAGACTATTAGAATAAGTGGCCCAACTATCTTTGACTAACAAAAATGTATTTTGAGCCCTGATTTAACTAAAATGGATGCGAGAAATAGTGGTGCGACATTTTAACCGGAACCGGCGGTTCTGAGCCCGTGAACCGGCAGGCTGAACCGGCGGTTCGGCCCGGAACCGGCGATTTTCCGCCCGAACCGCCAGTTTTCCGCCCAAATTCAAAATTCAAATTTAAAATTCTCCCCAATTTTATCTATAAAAAAAATTCAAATTTTCAAATTTCAAATTTTTTCAAATTCAAAATTCAAATTTTTCCCAACTCCCCCCAATTTTATCTATAAACAAAATTAAAATTTTCAAATTTCAAATTTTTTCAAATTCAAAATTCAAATTTTTCCCAACTCTTATTGAGTTCAAGCTCTTTATTTATTCATTCTTTTTCCCCTTGTAAAAAAAGATTGAATCATTGTAACATTGTAACATTTCTTTTATTAGTTTAGTTAGTAATTAGTTAATTTGGTTAGTAATTAGTTAGTTTAGTTATTCAATTTTAAAGATTGTATCATAATTGTAACATTTCTTTTATATAGTGAATTAGTTAGTATTAGTTAGTTTACTTATTCAATTTTAAAGATTGTATCATTGTAACATTTCTTTTGTACATAGATAGAATCATAGAAATCAATGAATATATCAATTTGTATACATTATTTTGATTGTAAATATTTTAGAACTATTTTTACTTTATTGCATTTCAAGTTTTCAATATTTCAAATTTTCAACACAAGTAATTTAATTTTAAAAAAAAAAAGTCATAAAAATATTACAAGTTACTATAAATTATATTAAAAAATACACAACATAAAGAATTTCTAAATTTTTTAATTATTTAATAACTTATTATATTTTTATTAAATTAACTTAAGTAATTTCAAAGAGTCAACACTTGTAAATTACAAAATTTAGAAATTTCATCATTTAATTTAGAAAAAAATAAGATATAAATAATATTACATATATAAAAAAAAAAAAACTAACCGGCGGTTCAACCCGGAAACCGCCGGTTCTCGGACCGGACCGGAACCGCCGCTTCCGGGCCCGCGAACCGGCCCTTTTACAGAATACCCGGGCCGATTCAGGTTCACCTCTTCTGGTGAACCGGAACCGCCAGTTCGGGCCCGGAACCGGTGGTTCACGGCCCGGTGGCACCACTAGCGAGAAATGCTTAACAAGCCATGTTGAGAAGAAGATAGCATAAAGGATGGTACTCTCTCCGTCCCAAAAATTTCTCTTTTTGACTTTATGGTCAAGAGCGGCGTATGCCAGAAAAGGTAGATACACACCCTGAACTTTTCAAATTGTTTTTTTTTTTTTGCGTATCCTCAAGAGACTCGTGATCATCTCCCACATAATCTATGCTGACGACTGTGCAGTTGAACTGTACGTACTGTAGGAGCTGAAAATTCCGAGCATAAGATCGTAGATAATCCTGGAGTTGGGTGTTGTGAGGGAACATATCAGCAGAAGGCGGCCATGGGAAATCTGAAAACTCGAAAGTTTCTTTTGGAATCTGAAGTCTGGTGGACTCAATGGTGTGATTCCAAAGTTCACCAACCTGATCTTGGGCCTCGAATACGACTGGATTGAAGCCTTTGGATGCTGTGTATTTACAGGCAAGAAGCCCGCTTATTCCAGCTCCTACTATAGCCACCCTTTCCTCCATGGACCAAAAAAAAAAATCTTTATGCTTATATAAATAATCATTATTTTGATGGAAAATTGAAAAGAAACTTTATGTCTATATAGTTTGATCAAAGATGGCTTGATTAATTTGGATCCTGCAGGCAACATGTTGCAAAGAGAAGGCAGTTTTAGTAGCGGTATATGTGGATAAGCCACAGTGGAAAAAGTCTTTATCAAATAAAAGTAACGGTGATCATAACACAACCACCAACACCCGGCAGGTGAAAGACAGCAGTAATAAGAGAGCGGATGTACTTAATTACTCGAGACATCTTAGAGAATCATCAAAATCAACGTATATGAAAATCTCATACGTTGTGAATGGTACAAAATTAGATATTGCATATGCAGTTATTATATTAATTAGATACACGTATAATTCAAACAATCATCATTGGGGATGATATATTAAGAGTGCTTGGATATCTAAGAAAATACATCATAAATGCATTATATTATGGCAAAAATTCAATAATCCTTGGGGGATATAGTAATGTAAATGGAAAAATTCAATAATCCATTGTATCTGCAGTTCTATATGAATGTATTCATATGTAAGGACTATTAGAATAAGTGGCCCAACTATCTTTGACTAACAAAAATGCATTTTTAGTCATGATTTAACTAAAAAAACTGGAGTTTCCACTTAAGAATGTCTTTGAGCAGTTCGGGGTTGTTATTTTTCTTATCCCCATATAAAAAATGGAGGGGAAAAATGCTTAAGAAGCCAAGTTGAGAAAAAGATAGCATAAAGGCTCAACATGGTATTCCCTCCATTCAAAATAATTCTTGCTCAGGGCTCCGTCTCAAAATAAATAATTTAAACTAAAAGTAATTTCAATTTATTTATGATTAAGAGAAGAAAAATCATTCATTTTGAGATTGTGATAACAGTATTTCACACTTGACCTCAGCCCGATTTATTATGATAAAAAACAAATCAGTTCAACTTATGGTAACTTATTTTACACTTGATCTCAACCCGATTTATTATGATAAAAGATAAATCAATTCACCTTATGCTAATTTCAGTCGTACAACTTAGTTCAATTAGGACACAATTATGATTTAAAAAAAAAAACTCAGCCCACTTATGCAAATTAAAATCCAACAATTTAGCCCAATTTTATTACATTTCTTCTCCCAAAAATAAGAAAGTAGAATCACTCCTGCTCATTTGAAATCTGTTTGGTAATAAAGCAAGGATAAAAACCAAGAAAATACACGATGATAAAAACCAAGAAAATAGCGTTTTGGACAAATAACGTAGGATTTTTGATGACGTGACACGCTTTTATCCCAATAGCGCAAATAGCGTGGGCTATTTGAGAAAATTTGATTTTTATCATATTTTTTATTTTAATTATATTTTTTTATTTTAATTACAAATATTTTTTAATTATTATTTTATTACTTTTATATCTATATAAACTATAAAGTTCTATTAAATTTATTACAAAATATAGTTTTTTTAATAATTCTTAGATATATGTAGTGTCAAAGATAATGACAAATAACCGATATGAAAACTTGTTGATGAGTTCATTAAAAAAACGGTGGATTGTAAATATGATATTTATACATTTATTTTCATATATTCTTATTTTAAGTGTCACAAGTTATAATTTTAACTTGATTTATATTAACTTATGATAAAGAATTATATATTATATAGATATATTTTATTTTTTATATAAAATAGTAGAAACGCTAAACCTACGCTATACGCTACGCGCTATCAAGATAAAAACGCTACACATCAACACTGCGCTATTTAAAACACTGTATAAAATACAATATGTCATAAACAACCTATTGTTGTTGCATTTTTCACCATCATGAGGCACAAAAGGACAAAAAAGAAGAAAGAAAACCCTCCCCCCTCCTCCTTCTCCTCCACCTCTCTACCCCATCCCCCACATAAACCTTAAAATTGCACTATATAATACAACGCCCACGTCACCAAACCAAATATACAAAGAAGAAACCCTAAAAATCAGATCAAAAAACACCCTAAATGCAATCCAATCCAATAAACAATGTCTTTCTTAAACCTTATGAAAACAAGAGTGAAACTAGCCCTAACAAGCATGGGAGAGTGGATGAGCAAGAGTAAGGTGAGTATTGAGTAGTCCATCGACGGATTATCATTTCCCTTCAAAGTCTATGGATTGTTCAATATTCCACTGAACCTTAGTGTAGCTTACAAGGCTTTTAGAACCAAAAATCCAGATGATGTAGCAAAATATCCGACCAAGGAACTGAACGCGAAGATGGAGGACGAAAGGAGCAAGACTGTTGCAGCGATTGAAGCAGCGAGCCAGAGGGTACCAGCACAGGTTGCATCGGTTATTCTTCCGTTTCAAAGGAAAAGCTACATTGGCCTCCGCTTTCCACTTCCAGACACGGTCCAGCAGCCAACTGATGTCAAGGAAGTCTTGAAAAAAACTTTTGGGAATTTATTACTAGTAATTGTTTTTTCTCATAATTACCAAAAATAACTCCCAACATTTATATTAATTACTACTCCAGTAGATCAGAAAATTTATCAGAAAATAACTCCCAATATATTAATTATTTATCACTTTTTTCCTTATCAATCTTTTTTTAAATTCCCAAAAGTTTTTTTCAAGGCTTCCTTGACATCAGTTGGCCGCTGGACCGTGTCTGGAAGTGGAAAGCGGAGGCCAATGTCGCTGAAACGGAAGAATAACCGATGCAACATGTGCTGGTACCCTCTGGCTCGCTGCTTCAATCGCTGCAACAGTCTTGCTCCTTTCGTCCTCCATCTTCGCGTGCAGTTCCTTGGTCTGATATTTTGCTACATCATCTGGGTTTTTGATTCTAAAAGTCTTGTAAGCTAGACTAAGGATCAGTGGAATATTGAACAGTCCATAGACTTTGAAGGGAAATGATAATCCGTCGATGGACTGCTCAATACTTACCTTACTCTTGCTTATCCACTCTCCCATGCTTGTTAGGGCTAGTTTCGCTCTTGTTTTCATAGATTTAGGAAAGACATTGTTTATTGGATTGGATTGGATTTAGGGTGTTTTTCTGATCTGATTTTTATGGTTTCTTCTTTGTATATTGGTTTGGTGAGGTAAGCGTTATATTAAACCAAACCAAACCAAACATACCTAGATATCTCGCACAAGTGCAGTGCATGGAGGTAAAATGTATGCAGATCACGCCCCTACTTTTAAGGTATGGAGATCATTTAGTGAAGACTAAGAACAGTGCAACAAAATAATAAGTGATATATATAAAAAAGCATATCATTCGAAAAGGCTCAAAACCATACCTGAGCCCATGGCTTAATTCACATGAGACTTACCTAAAGAAACTTTGGCAACTACACTCTCGATGAACGCTGCTCTCACAGAAGAGAGATTGACTCTGCGTATAGCTCCCCTCCAAAAAATAAGTTGACTCCGTTCAAGATCCCCTGCCAAAACAAGATTCGAGTCGTCTCGGAAAAAGAAGAAGCTTTCCCTGAACCAACACAGTCAAAAACAATATTAACAGTATTCCAATGGTGGCACTTACACCTGCAAAAATGTTAAATACAAAGCTAAAAAGATAATGGTTAGTTAAAAGAGAGTGAAGACAATGTTTTAGTAGAAATTTTCGGTCAGTAGCGGTCAGTACCGGTAGATGATAATGTTTAGATTAAAGAGATGATTATTTTCTTATTAAAAATAAATCCGAGAAGTGGCCGGAGATGCCGGAATCTGGAGACAGATGGCCGCGGCCAAAAGTTGGCCAAGAGGAGGGGCTGAAATATGTTCCGCGGGGGCAGGTGTGGAATCTCAAAGAGTGGGATGACTTGAAAGGGTATTCCTTCCCGAATCTGGAAGGCAGAGCAGCAAAATCGAAGCGGGTGTCCAGAAAGCGTTGTGCTAATACTTGCATACCAGTAAAGAAACCGATCTATAACAATTCGGTGGTGGCAGCTGCAGATCGCACGCGGTCAAGGGCAACCCCAGATTGGACGGCGGAGGGAGGAGTCCTAGTTCTCGTACGCGAGATCAACGCCGTCTAATCGGAGTGTTAGCAGGAACTTGAACGAGTGGAAGCGCAAGTGAGACGCGCTATTGATCGAGTACAGAGGGGTCAAAAACGAACTGGCGGCGGTGGAAGTGTCGTTTCCGGTGGTGGAAGTGTCGAACGGACTCAAACATTAGGGTTGATGGGGAGGGGAGGGGACCAACAGTTTTCTTTCTTCTTTTTTTTTTTTTTTCTTCTTTTTTCTTTTTCTTTTCTAAAATCATTGCAGTAGTGAGAGAGTGGGTCGTTTTGGATTTGTGGTGGTTTAATCACATCGACAGTTAATGGGTTTCTTGATTTATTTATGTCGTGAATCCTTCTTAGTATATTAAATTAATGAATGAATGAATGGTTGCTTTTAAGTTCATTTTATTTATTTATTATTAGTAATTGTTTTTTTCTCATAATTTTTTTTTTGAATGGCGAATTTTAACTTATACTCGACCATCCTCCAAATCGGAGGACCCTAACCACCACTTTGTCCAGACTATGTTGTCTTAACTGGGCTCACGCTGGAGCCAAGTGGGGTATAATAGGTTCGCGAGAAAACCGTCACGCCTCCACACAAGTTTCCTTGCTGGAGTAACGTCCGGATGAAAACCCCGTCCTGCTCCAGACTCGAACCCCGCACCTAATGGCTTAAGGTTCTTACTCCCAACATTTATATTAATTACTACTCTGGTAGATCTTAAAATTTATCATGTTTGTATTTTGTACAGTAAATTTGCTACTCTATGAATTGTTTGTGTAGGTAGGATACTCATGTTGTAATTTTGGCTATAATAAAAAGAGAAGTTTTTTATCCCACATCGGTTAAACAATGAAATGTGGAAGGATTTCAAGCCTATAAAAAGAGGTGCAAGGCTAAGAATTAAAATGTACCAGTCAAATACACTTTAAACTTTGTGGTTTGACTCTAGTTAAATTTCTTTCTTGGTATTCTCTAGTATGGAGAGTTGGAAGAGAGGTGCGAGTTAGTCAAAGGTTTGTAAGAGTGTGGGGTACGGGGGTCGGGAGAAAGTGTGTTTGTGTGATTGTAATAATATTTCACATAGTGAAATTTCTTTTTTTGGGGGCCGTAGTTTTTCTCCGATTTTGGAGTTTCCACGTAAATTCTTGTGTTGTGGATTATTATTATTTTTCATATTATTTCTCGGTTATTTCTGTTCATCCCTAATGGATGAATGTGGGATCCGTTTTTTCCCAATAACTCACTCCTACATAGTACAATGCTTTCGTTTCGTCCATAATAATGTATTGGTTTTTTGTAACAAAAGGCGAAATCCCTCACCCGGACCCCAGACGGGGATTGGTGGAGGAATTAAACCACCGTTATTGGTTTTGAAATTACAAAAGGAGGAGAAGTGGTGGATGCACCACTACTACTACATAGGGGTGTTCAAAACCGGATATTCGGACTTTCGGATATCCGAATTTGAATATCCGAAAATTCGGATAGTTGATTTTGATATCCGATATCAGTATCCAAATTTCGGATATCCGGTTTTCGGATATCCGAAATTTCGGATACGGATATCGGATATCCGAATATCCGGAAAAAAATAAAAATTTTATTCGGATATCCTTATATTCGAAAAAAATATTCGGATTTGGATATCGGATATCCGAATATCCGAAAAAAACTTCGGATATGGATATCGGATATCCGAATATCCGAATACTTTTTATTATTAAAATATAAAAAATAAAAATTTTCGGTTTTTTCGGATATTTTGGATATCCGAATATCCGATTTTTCTGAAAACTACTATCCGATATCTGAATCCGAAGTTCCGGATATTCGAACTTCGGATATCCGAATTATCGGATATCCGAATTTTCGGATATCCGGAACTTCGGATTTTCGGATATTTCGGATCGAATATCGGATATCGGATATTTTTGAACACCCCTACTGCTACATGTACGAAAGTGGGACTATTTCATGCAGCAGCAGCAGCAGCACCTATATAGCAAAGAATCTCTCTCTGTCCCCTCTCCTCCCCATTTTTTGTTTTCCTTGTCCTTCCTTTCTTAGGTAGAGCTTTAGCTCACATTTATTATTTTCCTTCCCTTTTTATGCAAAAGTTTAGATGAGACAGTCTGTTTAAAAAAAAAAAAAAAAAAGAACGTACTACTCTGTGGGTTTGTTAATTACTATTAGTTGAATTTGATTAAGAAATGAAAATCTCTCCTATCCTTCATTTAAACTAATTAAATCGCATGTGATTGCGGAGGACAAATGGAATAAATAGAAATACACACTCTTTCTTTCTACCTTAAAATGAACTACCATTTTTTTTTATCTCGAAGTTAATAACATTTTTGCAAAAAACTTTGCTTCTAAATGTTCTTTTATCAAAAATTAAAAATAATAATAATAATAAATCTCTATTCATTATATAGAAGTTTAGAAACTAGACAACAAATTTGTTACTAAAATTTACAAAATGTTGATTGTCTTATATTTCTTCAAAACGAAAAGATCAAAAACCATTCATTTTGATTTTGAGATGGAGGGAGTAATGTTATTTTGTTGTGACTTGCAAGTGTTCATTGTCAAAAAAAAAAAAAAACATGTTAGTTATAACCAGAAGAATTCTTAAGTTGTTAATATATAATAGGAAAATGCTATACCCACTCTACAAGTCCCTAATTTCCCCCAACATCTTAATTAGATGGATTCTAATTGGGCCCCTCATGTATAAATATGAGTCCCGCGAATAAATACACGACACGTGTCATTCGGTACATATGTTGGGACCAATTTTAGGGGTGTATAGCACAACTCTAATAATAATTGTGTTCTGTAAAATGTTAAAAACCACAGTCGTATTGGGTATTGTATTGGAGAGGGAGGAAGTACTCCCTTCTTCAATGACAATGTCATCTAATACTTGTAACGATTTCTCTGCTAATACTTATATAAGGTAATGTATTCACTCCGTCCCATAATAATAATTACTTCTTTTCTTCCTTTTTTTCCCTCTTTTTTTGGATGATTTTTCTTATTTTTCTCGAATTCGATTTTAGTAACTATTATTAGTATGGGACGCACGGAGGAAGTATTTATTTTGTCATTTGGATGTTTTACGGGAAAGTATCATTTCTCCAAAATGAATAGTATATAATACTACATACTCCCTCCGTGAGAACGGAAATTAAGAAATAACGTTAAATATGTGCTTAATTTAATCATCACGTAATTTATATATATTCATAATTCATACAAATTTATGCTGATTTGTCGATTTTCGATTGTTATAACCGGTGTACAAACTCGTGATAAATACAAAGAAATGGAAATAGAATCTGAACTAGCAAGAACCAAATTAGAAATAAAAGGAAATAATCGAAACAACAAAACTAGAAACGAAACCAGATTGTTGTAGAAGTCGCCCGAAGATACCATCTGCCTGCAAGACGAGAAACGCCTTGCTAGTGCTCACGGATTGACGGCTCATCCCCAAAGGTAAACGACTTCACATTTCTACAGTAGCAGCACCGCAAACTAGAGAGCTCCGACGAACTAGAACGGGGTGAGGACGAAGCCGACTATGAGACTATGTATGCGGCGTGTATGTCGATTTTTATGCATATCTTGATGCAAATGAGATGCATGCCTATTTAGAGGCCATCTCACACTGCAGGATTTAACACTGACCACTAATGGCTCTCATAATGCGAAATTCAAGATGCATTGATACAGAGTTTGAGAATTCAAAAGGGGAGTTACTGAGAATTCAAAATACCCATTTACTCCTCCTCATCACACACAGGAGGTTGCGCGTGTTACATTTGAATTTGAGCAGTCGGGGCCTTTGGCTGTATTCATCTCCTTGACGGCTCGAGGATGTCGCTGACATCCTTATGTGCACATCTGAGCCCAACAACATTATTGAGCTAGTCCAAAAATCTTTAAACAAGCCAATGCCTAGCCCAAGGCCAAGCCGACGACCAGGCTCAAAGAACAGCCCAAAGACCACCCAAAGACCAATTTCCAAGATCCAAGATCCAAACTCCAAGGCCAAGGTCCACGGCACGCGGCTCGCGGCGAAGGCCGAGGCGAGGCAGGCGGGCGGGAGAAATATTATAGCTTTCAAGAGTATTTATTTTTCTCAATTGTATATTTATGCTTTATCAATGATACATATATCATCATCAATATTATATGTAATAACTATCGTTGTTACTCTTCTTGCAGAAGAAACTGCAATGACTGTTATGCAATTAATCCAACATCTATAAGATGTTGAGGAAAATTGGTCAACTCAAAATAATACAATTTTAAGTGTATAAATGTACTTCAGGACATTCACTAGTAATTTGTGATATTTATCATACAACATGTATGAATTTATACTAATATATCTTCAGCACATATATCATAAATAAATATGTGGTTAAATAAAATATAAACATGATATAAATAGGCTTTAACATTAAACATATAACTTTAAACATGTAAATATTGAAAGTATTGGGATTAGTAGACTTCTGGTCTAATAAGTGGTGAATTTTAAACGTCATTTGCATTGATAATTTCTCTAATACCAATTTGTTTTCTTCAGAAATTGTATGTAATATTTGTCTCACTTGTTATCTCGGTATCATATATATTTCAAGCGATACTTTAGAAATTCATAAATTTATCGATACTTAGAAGATAATAGTGTATAATTTTCAACCCTTTATGGAGGGATTTAATGGTTCTTCAGGAACTGTCAATAAATTTGGCACTGCCTTTTTTATTTTATTTTTTTCACACATAAAGTATCATTTATTTCTAAAGATAACATGCATATTTGCATTTTGATGAGACAATAAATTATGACCACTATTTAATTCCAAGAAATTGACATTCGATTCACAAATAGAAGAAATAAGATAAGCCAAGAATTTGAATGATGCAAATATCTTCATGATATTTGACCTTTTTATCACTAATTATATAACAACGATCAATTAGAATCATACTTTAGGTATCACATCAATGATATCTCATAAATATATCATTAGAGATAATAAAATATTAGACTAAACAATAGATAAAATTAGATATTTGACATATTATCAACGTGTTTTTATCATTAACATTTGATAATATTCACTTCAAGAGATAAAATTTATAAGTAATTATTCCCTACAAGGATAAACTCTAAATTTTATCTACTTCAGGAGATAATTTATACTGTGTTGTTACCCAAAATATTATTCGAAATGATTTGCTGGATATGGCTACGGGTGAGTAACAAACAAAATGCAAGAGCACGAGCGATTACCACATTCAAGGTCGTTCGGGTCGGGTGATTCTTGGGGTCCCGAACAAGGTCTGGGGCGATCCGACGAAGTGGTTCTCGGTCGGCGGTGCCTGGAGGTCGGCCGCGAGCGACAATTTTACCAACGAGTTGGATATCCCCACCGGCTTCTGGGAGAGGAATCCGAGTAAGGGTTTTGACTCTCCCTTCGTTCGGATATATTCTGAACTGATCTAATTTGGCTTTCTTTTTGCAGGTGCCCTTGTTCCGGCAGCAGGCAAGCTAGCCTTTAATTTTGCGATCGTTTGGGAGCGAATACGTAGTCTTCCAGACAATCATATCGACGCTCGCCAGATCAACAACGAAGCATGCTGGTTGACCGCTCCGCTGTTTCGTTTTCCTTGCCACTTAAGGGTTCCAGGTACGAATTCTCCCGATCCTCCTTTGCTTGACGATCGTCTTGCGGCTGAGAAAGGTGACTAACCTTTGCCGATTATTTTCTTTGTAGAAATCCGCTTCCCTCGCTACCTAGAGCCCCCGACAGAGGTTGCTATGTCGAACCCCGGGATTATGAGTCGCCTGTGCCAAGGGAAGAAAACGAGCCAAGTTCCTGCAGCTCCGATCCGACCTATCCCGGAGGCAACTCTCGTGGAGCCGGTCGCCGGTGAACAAGAGCCTCGGGAAGAGGGAGAACTCCAGCTCAATCGCAAGAGGCGAAGGGCAGAGGAGCCCTCGGTCTCTGCTACTGTTGATGCGCCTACCATGGCGCCGCCGATCGTCGTGCCTCCGCTTTCCGTGATTCCTCTGGTGGAGGGGTCCACGCCCTCCTCGAGTTTTCTGGAAGCCGCGGCGGTTGCTCGCGTTGAGACTCCTCGTGGGAGGCCGTTCTTTGGCCGCGACCCGGAGAAGGTCGCAAGCTGAGCTTTGTTGCTTTGATGGGTTATGACATTTCCTTGTTGGAAATATATTAACTCTTTTGTTCTTGGTACAGGGTCCGTCGCAGCGACCCGAATTGCTCGCCGCTGGTGCTGGATTTCCTATCGAGCAATGCTCCTCGCGAGGCTTGCGATGTCCCTCACTACATTGCTTGGGATGTCGCCGCTCTGCCGAAGGCCTGGACGACCGACCTGGACGCGATCGCGCGTCGGCGATCCGCTGACACGATGCAGGCGACCTTCGCTCTAGCCCTTCAGACGGCGACGATGGCTGCTCAGACAGTGAAGGACTACGCTCGTCTTCAGGCGGACCTCGAGACGGCTCGAAAACAAAATACTGAGCTTGCCGACAGGCTCGTGGCGATGGATAAGAGCTCCGTGGAGGCGGCCAATAGGGCGTGCCATGACCTTGATCGGGCCCGGGCGGCGAATGACCGGATGCGGGATCAAATGATGGATGCCCGCAGGTCGCACACGGCCGCACAGAAGGAGGTTGCCGAGCTGAAGGCGATCGTCGACCGGCTCACCGGCGAGCTGACGTCATCGCAGGAAGAGGTGGCCGCCAAGGTTGCCGAGCTTTAGGGCGCGAACCAAATGCTCGCGGGGCTGAGGGAGAAGCTGGAGGCGACCGCCTCAAAGGTTTCCTTAGAGGGAGAGTTGTCACAACCTCCACTTGGTGTTCGAAGAAATAGGCTCTCAGCTTGCGAACACTCATGACAAGTGCGTAGGCGAGCTTCTCCAGAGGCGTGTAACGCGTCTCCGCGTCATGTAGCGCTTGAATGATTAAGTAGATCGGCAAGTGGGTTTGTCCCCCTGCCCGCACTAATGCTGCGCTCAACGCGACCTCCGATTGCCAGTAAAAGGAACGACTTCTCGGGGTGGTTTTGCCAAAATTTGGGGTTGGAAAGATATTCCTTGATTTTGGCAAACGCCATTTGACTTTCTTTCGTCCACGCAAATTTTTTATCCTTTATGGTGGCGAGAAAGGCTTTGCTTTTGTCCTCGAGCCGCGAAATGAAACGATTAAGGGCTACCAAACACCCCGTGAGGTGTTTCACATGCTTGACATTCCGTGGTTCTTGCATATCGAGGATCGCCTTGATCTTTGTGGGGTTCGCTTCGATCCCCCTTTGGCTCACGATGTGCCCAAGGAATTTTCTGGAGCTTACTCCGAAGTTGCATTTCTTGGGGTTTAGCTTCATGTTGAAATTCTCGAGGATGGCGAACGTCTCGGTGAGGTGTTTGAGGTGATTTTCCTTTTTGAGGCACTTGACCACAATGTCGTCAATGTAAACCTCTATGGTTTTGCCGATTTGATCGGCGAACATCCCGTTGACTAGGCGTTGGTAGGTCGCCCCGCATTTTCGGACGACGGCATTCGGACCCCGGAAGAACACGTCTTTTTCCGTGTGGAATGATGTGTGTTTTACATCTTTCTCCGCCATTGGGATCGATGGTATCCGACGAAGGCATCCATAAACGACATCATTTCGCAACATGTCGTGCTATCGACCAAGTGGTCAATGTGAGGCATTAGAAAGTGATCTTTCGGACAAGTCGCGTTGAGGTCGGTGAAATCGATGCACGACCTCCAGGAGTCGCTCGCCTTCTTGACGGGCACCGTGTTGGCCACCCATTGTGGCTCGTCGGTAGCTACCCCGATTAGTTTGTTGTCAAGCAGCTTTTTGACTTCTGCATCTAGCGCAGCATATTTTTCTGGACCGAATTTCCTACGTTTTTGGTGAACAGGCTTCCTTGCCGGGTCGATCTTCAGATAGTGGCAAGCATATTCAGGATTGATGCCGACCATATCTTGATGCGACCAGGCAAAGATTCTGATGTTCTTTCGTAGTAAACTGATCAGATCGTCTTTCAGCTCGGGATCGATGCTCGAGCCGATCTGCAGTTCCCGCTCCGGGCGAGCCGGATCGATTGTTATACTTTCCGACTCTTCGGTGGGGACTGTCGCTTCTCGTTTGGAGCGATCACCGGACTCGAACCTTGGATCAACATCGAGGCTTGGATCGAAGCCGATCCTCGGTTCGATGAGGTGCTTGGCTCGTCGATCTCCATTGGCTGGTTGTCGATCGTCCCAGTGTTACAAAGAGGACAAGAAACGTTTAAAGGAAAAGCTACAACACAAGAGTAGTTCAAACATTTCTTTACCATTAGCTGGTCTCCTTTTACAGTACTGACTGTTCTTTCGATAGTGGGGAACTTGATACAATAAAAAAAAGAGGAGGTGACCGCCTCAAATGTTTCTAGAAAGATGAGGCGACCGCCTTCGCAGAATTACATAACTTCCAAACCGTCGAACTACTTTCCGTTGTCAGAGATGATGGACTGAGGTATACCGAAACGGGAGATGATGTTTTTCTAAATGAACTTAATTACTTGCTCTTGGCCAATCTTGTTGAGTGGTTCGGCCTCTGCCCATTTCGTGAAATAATTGACCCCCACGATGGTGAATTTACATCCCCCGGTGCCGTCAGCAAAGGACCAATAAGGTCGATGTCCCATTGGGCGAACGACCACGGACTATACATAGAGGTGAGCTTCTAGGGGGAGAGCTTGATGTTCGGGCCCATTATTTGACACCTGTGACAAGATCGGGCGTAGGCGATCTCGTCCTTTTGCAGGGTAGGCCAGAAAAAACCTTGCTTGGTGGTCTTGTGGATGAGGGCTCGCCCTCCCACGTGATTTCCACAGATCCCGTCATGGATTTTGGCTAAAACAAGTCGGCCTTCCTCCGGCGTAATGCATCTAAGGAGGGGAAGGCTGAAAGCTCGCTTGTAAAGCCGGTCGTCCAAGAGGGTGTATCTGGTTGCTCGGAGTTGAAGCTGGCGAGTCTTGACCCGATCTGTGGGGACCTTTCCGTCCTTCTAGTATTCAATGAAAAGAGTCATCCAGTTTTCTTCGGCAACGGCAACTGTGGCGACCAGGCTTTTGTCGATCGCCGATCTCGCCAACTTAGTGATTTGGATGTTAGAGAAATCCGCTGCCCCATCCGACGATGCGAGTTTAGATAGGGCATCGGCATGAGAGTTGTGCTCTCTCGGAATTTGCTCGATCAGCACTTCTTCAAAATTTGTGCACATTTCGACGACCAATTCTTGATATTTGATCATCTGTTCGCAGCGCGCCTCATATTCTCCCCTCACGACGAGCGCTAGATCGAGCCCGCCTACTAAGGCTTCGTACTCGACTTCATTGTTGGTCGCACGGAAATCGAAACGCACAGCATTTGTAAAACTCTGGCCATTGGGGCTGATGAGGACAATCCCTGCCCCTGCTCGCGAGCTGGTCGACAAGCCATCTATGAACAGTTTCCAGGCGGGACGACCAACTTGGGTCGGGCTAGACAGGAAAGTTAATTTCACCACAAAATCTGCCAGCGCTTGTGTAACACCCCCAGATCCGACCGGGAATATTACAGCGCCGTGGGCCCCGAGATGGAACCCACAAGGCTGAAAGAAATTTTCGCAAACATTTACAAAACGCCCAAGAGGCTAACGACGGTATTATCTATTAAAACCATTCGAAGATTTATAAAACTCGTTTATCAAACCGTCGTAAAAACTCATTTGAAACCACAAGGCCCGAAATGCCAAGACTCAACAGTTTAAGTACATACGTTAAGCTATAAACACACGTCACGAGAATAGATTTAGAGAACGATCGCCAAGGTAACCTAAGTTACCAAATACCAAAAGACCATTTAAAAATACTCACGCGGGAAAAAGACAAACGATTAAAATACTCTAGCGGCGGAATACAACAATGAACGAAGCTCAATACACAAATACATGTTCTAGCCAGTATCCTCCGGGAAGCTCATCTCTCCACGACCGCTACAAACTTGATAATCCAAGAACCTAAAAAGAAAGCCCACGACGGGGTCAGCCATAATATCCAACAATGATAACCATCACATCACGTCAATAATTACATATCAATGGAAATACTAAGTAAGAATACGACCAATGTAATCTTACCGTCTTAACTTTACGAAAATCCACAATTCGTATCCTTAACATCACCATGAGATAATACCAAAATATCTCATGCGGTATCTCAACAATACCCAAGGTTCTCAAAACATTATCATAACTCGCGATACGGAAATTATACCAACTCGGCCAATTGAATCCATCGGATGGCGTCGACAATTTCAATACGAAAATCGATTGTCCATCAAAGACAAGTATCAAGGAAATACGGAACATACCTCAAGATACGAAATACCATTTCCATCACGTCAGTCTAATCCGAGATCAGATCCACACAACATACGGACATGGTCCTAACACAAGACCTACAAATGCATACTCATATGACAACGTCAATATGATCACAACAATAATGACAATGTGTACTTATGGCAAATCCATAATATACATATGCACAACAACAATACATGGCAATCCGATGATCCAGCGTTCACTGCCTAGATCCCCCGATGATCGTCGGACCAACCCGAGGTGGAAAACCCGTCCGATGATCCGGTATGCGCTAGCATAGATCCCCGATGATCCGTCGGACCAACACGAGGTGGACATATGACAACAATACACAAGCGCACAAAACGATTACACAATACACGACAACAACAATGCACAAACGCATGACAACAACGATACGAATGTATCATGACATAATCGACACAAATGATAAAATAGATTAGAGTACTTGCCCAGTCCTTCGAGAATGATCTCAATGTCTAAACCATCACGAACCATTATCCTCAATACTCGGCGGTCCAAAGTATCACGAATTGCGGATAATTCATATCTCCGTCTTTATCACAATATATCCTCGATATACCAATAACAAAAGTAAATCATATACATTATGATTGATTCCCAAAACTCGAATACGATTTATAATCTCAAATCTCCGTGATTACGATTATAAACATTGATATACGAATTATACGAATGAAACGGAAACCATTCATTAAATATTATGAACGAGCAAGTAATAACTTACCTCGATACCGATGAAGTTTACCAATACCATTTCCGTCATCTACAAGTCCCTCGGTCCCGACCAAAGCAATTCACGAACATACTCGAGCTCGACCGCAACACACGGTTGTAATCACCGATCAATATTCTCAACCTATTACGATGTCGATAGACAACAAGTTCGATAACAATCAACAATCGATAAAACCAATTCACAAACCCAACGGCTCGACAATATCTCGATTAAACACTAGTCGAATTAATCCTACTCAAACCAAAGACGAATTTACAACCACAACACGAAAATACCGCACTTTCGGCTTCTTAGCGCACGTTAATTACCTAACGTGGCGTGCGCTAAGTTGCTCCGTTAGCGCGCTAGGCGATAAGCGTAGCGTGCGCTAATGCCAGATGATGCATGTTTTTGGATACCGATCAACTTATGGCGATTTCAAGAACACCAAGTGATTACGAATCATGTTCAAAGCTATCAAAACAACGAAATCCGATATCCTTTAACATATAAACAATCATCCAACTTATAATCCAAGTTCTATATCCATATATCATCTTTCTTAATATTAATACACGAAACATCAAGAACGTAACCACACTTCCTTAATCTTCCATTACAAAGAGTAATCATCTACAATAACATCAACATCCGAAACTGAGGAGAAGGATTAATCCACTTATCTCAAGAAAACGAACGACACAATCTAAATCACAAGAATCATATTAATATCATCATACTCCGGTATACCATCTCATAATCATGCTTGTCAAACTTGTTTATGTAATAATCATCAACATTCAATCCAAAACGAAATCCAAAGATGAAAAGTGATTACCTTTATGAAGGAATGGATTGATTTCCAAGGTTGAATCCATTTCCAAGAATCACCAATGATTTCAAGAACAAAGCTTTAATCCATGATTTCCATATTTAATCTTGTTAAAGATCACCACCTCACCGTGCTTGGGAACCTCAAGAACCTCCCAAAGCTCTTTCTATCGACTGAAAGTGAAAGAATGGACGAAATGCTTCATAATACCCGTTTGTCCCTTATATAGACTGCATTACTAGCGTGCGCTAACATCTCATGTTTAGCGTGCGCTAAGGCTTTAGCGTGCGCTAACTGACCTTTGTTAGCGTGCGCTATCGTAGTCCAGAGACTCTGCGGCTTCGTACATGAGCTTACGTACGTAATGCCCATGCATTAGCGTCGTAATTTACACTCTCTAGCGTACGCAAGTCCTTGCGTTTAGCGTGCGCTAACATTAGTTGACTCGTTTGTGCGTATGCTCGAACACGGGTCCACACGCCGACAACTCGACTAGGATAAGATTCCTTTTTGTCCCAATATACGATTAGCGTGCGCTAATCAACATGCATTAGCGTGCGCTAACACTACAATAAAACATCCGTTGACTTATCGTAACGTGCGCCAAAGCGATCGGGTCCACACGCAGATTCCTTCCGATCATGCACGCACTAGCGTACGCTAACCTATAAACATAGCGTGCGCTAATCCTGCACGATAGCGTGCGCTACTCATGATTATTAGCGTGCGCTAATAATGTTACACTTAGCCATTTTCAGCTATTCTTTTCCAACGTCTCAACATACAGAATACGAACATACGGCATACTGAATACATATACTTCTTACATCCAATTGTCGACCAAGTACGACAATTATACAAATACAGATGTCTCGGTCATTTAATTATTTTACCCATACTGTACAGATTCCATGCTGTACAACATAACTCGGATAACATTAAACAATAGTAATAGAAATTCCGGATATTACAGCTTGGCCCTTGATCGCCATGCGAGGAGCATACGTGACACCGTATTGGGCGATCTTCAGTGACCACTTGAGTAGTCGCCCGTTGGTGTCTGGACGGTGCAAAACTTGCCTTATAGGGAGAGTTGTCACAACCTCCACTTGGTGTTCGAAGAAATAGGCTCTCAGCTTGCGAACACTCATGACAAGTGCGTAGGCGAGCATCTCCAGAGGCGTGTAACGCGTCTTCGCGTCATGTAGCGCTTGACTGATGAAGTAGATCGGCAAGTGGGTTTGTCCCTCTGCCCGCACTAATACTGCACTCAACGCGACCTCCGAGGCTGTCAGGTAAAGGAATAGCTTCTCGCCGGGAATTGGTTTTGCCAAAATTTAGGGGTTGGAAAGATATTCCTTGATTTTGGCGAACGCCATTTGACTTTCTTTCGTCCACGCAAATTTTTTATCCTTTATGGTGGCGAAGAAAGGCTTGCTTTTGTCTCCGAGCCGCGAAATGAAACGATTAAGGGCTGTCAAACACCCCGTGAGGCGTTGCACATGCTTGACATTCCGTGGTTCTTGCATGTCGAGGATCGCCTTGATCTTTGTGGGGTTCGCTTCGATCCCCCTTTGGCTCACGATGTGCCCCAGTAATTTTTTGGAGCTTACTCCGAAGTTGTATTTCTTGGGGTTTAGCTTCATGTTGAAATTCTCGAGGATGGCGAACGTCTCGGTGAGGTGTTTGAGGTGATTTTCCTTTTTGAGGCACTTGACCACAATGTCGCCAATGTAAACCTCCATGGTTTTTCCGATTTGATCGGCGAACATCCCGTTGACTAGGCGTTGGTAGGTCGCCCCTGCATTTTTCAGACCGAACGGCATTCGGACCCAGAAGAACACGTCTTTTTCCGTATGGAATGATGTGTGTTTTACGTCTTTCTCCGCCATTGGGATCTGATGGTATCCGACGAAGGCGTCCATAAACGACATCATTTTGCAACCTGCCGTGCTATCGACCAAGTGGTCAATGTGAGGCATTGGAAAGTGCTCTTTCGGATAAGCCGCGTTGAGGTCGGTGAAATCGATGCACGACCTCCAGGAGTCGCTCGCCTTCTTGACAAGCACCGCGTTGGCCACCCATTGTGGCTCGTCGGTAGCTACCCCGATTAGTTTGTTGTCGAGCAGCTTTTCGACTTCTGCATCTAGTAGAGCATATTTTTCTGGACCGAATTCCCTACGTTTTTGGTGAACAGGCTTCCTTGCTGGGTCGATCTTCAGATAGTGGCAAGCATGTTCTCGTTTGGAGCGATCGCCGGACTCGATACTTGGATCAACATCGAGGCTTGGCTCGAAGCCGATCCTCGATTCGATGTCATCCGACGATCGATGTGAGATGCCGTCTTCTGAGTCGGACTGGTATGAGGTGTCTGGCTCGTCGATCTCCATTGGCTGGTTGTCGATCGTCCCAGTGTTACAAACAGGACAAGAAATGTTTAAAGGAAAAGCTACAATACAAGAGTAGTTCAAACATTTCTTTACCATTAGCTGGTCTCCTTTTACAGTACCGACTGTCCCTTCGGTAGTGGGGAACTTGATACAATAAAAGAAAGAGGAGGCGATCGCCTCAAAGGTTTCTAGAAAGGGGCGGCCTAGGAACCCATTATAGATGCTGGGCATGTCTATGATTACAAAATTGAGGTTCCTAGTAATCTTAACCTTAGGATCGTGACAGCAGACTAGCTCGACGGAGAGCTTGATCCTTCCATAGGCTTTGACCGTGTTGTCGTCGAACCCTTGAAGCACGGTTTCGAACGGCTTGATGAATTTGGTCACGTTGTCGAACTGTCCCGCCTCGCGAGTGCCTTTTCTTGTGAATCGGGGCTTTTTGACGATTGCTCGATATATAACCCCTTGAACTTTTGTTTGCCCGCGCGGCGGATGGCTGAGGGGGTAATAGTGGGAGCATTGCATGCTCTCCGTCGCTCCCTTAGGACGGCCATGACCTCCTCGATCTGTTCCACGATTTGGAATTTATCGAGTGAGAGGCATGGGACGTCCCTCGGGGGCGGGAGTGAGAGTCTGGCGTCGCCGCGGCTGCCTTCCGCCGTAGGTTGGGACTCGATTTGGGCCGGAATAAGGCGTCCGACGGACCGTAGGGTGGCTTTCTTCGAGGTGGTGGCAGACATCATGATTTCGAGGGTTTTTGTTTGAAGAACAGTGAGTGTTTCTTCAAGTATATGTTCCAGAGAACAGTGAGTGTTCTTCGAAACGGTCGGAGAGAAAATAAAGGTATGCCCTCCTTCTAGCGCCAATTGTTGTTACCCAAAATATTATTCGGAATGATTTACTGGATATGGCTACGGGTGAGTAACAAACAAAATGTAAGAGCACGAGCGATGGAATATAAATACCACAAGATTTGCCGGGGTTGTTAATCCCGGGCTTGAATGCTCTCGCGAGATATTATTAATAATAATAATACTTTGGAGTACAACTATTAATGTTAGAGTACGATTACAATGAGTGTAATGACTCTAGTTGTCTATCTCTTGAATGCTAATGATTGCGGGAAGAATCAGAGTTAATGCTTTGTGAGTTCTTGTTACAAAGATTAAATATAGTGAGGGTTCGTTTCTGCCGAACATCTTATCTCTGGGATTTCTTTTGAGGGGAATTCTCAGTGTCTTGCTAGAAGTCTCCTATTTATAGAAGAGGAGGTAGTGGGGATGTCATAATACCAAACGGGCGATCGCCTTTCCTGCATTAAATGCTCATTTAATGCTCCTGACACGCCATTAAGGGCGACCGGGGCGATCGTCCCAGCACGTGGATCGATTTCCTTAAAGTCCGCAGCTGCTACAGGATGGCGCCGTCTGTGGGAACCAATGGGAAAACAACAAGTGCCTCACGTCACAGTCTCGGGAGATCCCGCCTAAGGCGCCTTTTGGGGTCTGTCGGTGGGTGAGAGGCTGTCCTTGTCACTAACAACTCGTGATGGGCTGGAGTCAAAAAGCCTTCTCGTGTTGCGCCGTTTGCGGGTCTGCACGTAGGCTTTCTTCCCGATATTCGGTCCTCGTAGACATGACGGATGTTGGCTTTACACGTGGCATAAAACGGTCGTCCTTGGTCGGGTACTAGAGACGATCGCTAGGTGCCAAGAGACGATCGCCCTGGATGTCGATCGCTCGGTACTTGATCTTGATCTGGCATCTTCGTTTGGTAAGTCTGCCTTGGTTCATTTGACGCTGACTTTGGTCGCTCGGCCCTGGTGCCGATCGTCGTTGAGGCGTATTAATCGCCGCACAACATACTGATATTATCTACTCCCGGATATAATTTCTACGTATTATTAGTATTTGAGCCATGTAATATTGAAGTTTATAATTTAATATTGTTCACTCCCGGGAACAACTATCAATAAATATGATAGGTATATTCAACCACTCACTATTCTTGCTACCATCGGAGCACAATCGAATTATGATTGTGGGGTATATCATATCTTATACAATTTTGATAGAGAATATTCTCAAATCATATTAAATCATATTTCCCTTCAGGGATAATAACGTGCTACATCAAGAGCATAGTGATTTAATCATGCTATTCTATTTATAAGTAACAAATCAATATTTTTCAGGAATATTGTATTATCACATAAGTTATGTACAAATAAGAATTATTCATTTAGAATAGTAATATCCTTCAAGAATATTACAATTAATTGTGCTACTTTACGAGCAATAAATTTAAGAAACATAATTGAATATACGAAGAGAAATAAAATAGTACGAAAATTAAGCAAGATTCGAAATAACTAAACTAAAATAATTGCTCCTTCAAGAGCACTTACAATATTCTTCAGGAATATTATTTTGTATTTTTCATTAGGATTTACACAAATCCTTAGATCTCATAGTGTTCTTCATGAACACATCATATTTAAATAGAATATGACGAGATAACGTTGTATTTCTTCAAGAACTACAACGAATCTTTTATCTTAATAATTTTCTGGATTATTAAGTATTGTTAAATTGTGTTTCTTGTGGAAACAAAGAGGAATATGATTTGATAATAAATTTTTAGGTCATCATATATATTATTTATATATGATGCACATAGAAACATAAAATTTAATAACTAAAGAATAAATATTTATCCTCGAAATCATCATATGCAAGAAAGTTCTTGAAGGAGTAAATGAAATTAATACTGTTCACCCATGTAAAAAAAAAAGACTATTTCTGTTCGATCTTTTTTTTAATGTATGCAATACGTTTTAGAATCCGATCTCCACCGTTGAATTTGTAGATCTGTTTGTCAGGAAGGTACTTTAAAAATTTTATACTGATCCGACGGTTAGCGAAGCGGAATCGCGATTTTAGTGCGGCCTCGCAGTGCAGAAAATTTGCTCGCGAGATTTTTTTTTTTTGTGAATTTCGAAAATCGGAAAGAAATAAAAATTTTAATGGTAGGGTATCGTGCTGATAACGTGTTATAAACTTGAGAGAAAAAAAGAGACAATGGAGTATGAGAATAATAATGTGTGTATTATTATGAGGGCCAAATGTCTTTATTTATATGTACACGTCTAGAGTTTCAAGGGCATATTAGTCATTCACTACATACATGACTTATTTACAACAAAATTAACAAACAAATGATATTTTCTTAAGACTGTTGGTACAAACAATATGTGTAATTACAATATTTTTCCATTTACCTATTTTCACAAAATAAAGTAGTTCTTAAAATGAAACTTGAAAAATATTGCTCCTTCTTTCTTGATTTAAGATTTTTACTTTTCTTAATGGTATGTCAATATAAGGTTCTTAGTTGCTTTATTACCTAAAATGAATCTGATCCCCTTGTCATTCTCACAACAAAAATTTTCTGCTTGTTATAAAATCGAAATATTGTAGAGAGAGAATAGAGAATGATTCTCAAGTATGTTTTTCATTAATAACTGAAGTCCTATTTATATGAAAGCTTCAGATGGCACAATTGTAATTACAACAGGGTCATAATAGTCATTCACACTATATAAAAACAAAAGGATAATTGAAATGTCACTTTCATGGTGTTTTTATAACACTCCCCATTGAATGAGTATTTACATAAATATTTGCTGAACTAGTTTGAAGAAAACCCAATGGGAGAAAAACTTTCAAACTGTTTGTACTCGAGCTTGTGGCAATCATATCATGTTGCATCATAATGTTGCTAGGAAATCCCTGTGGGATAAAACTTCAGCAATCGGTGATCTCGTAAATTTGCTCCACTTATCTCGATAGTTCTTGTATGAATATTCTTGTGCCGTCTTAGTAAACCCTCGTGGGACAAAAACTAAGTGAATCTATTATGTATATCATTCGTTGTTGGAGTATCCACGTGTTGCCTCATTAAAACCTTGTCAAGAAAACTCAGTGGGAAAAACTTGCTCGAAGGAAAAATAGTACAACTACTCCTTCTATTTTCAAGCTTTGAGGAATAATCTTGATCTTTGTAGTGTTCCTCATTATGCCATGAATATGTCTCGTTAAAACATTATTAGGAAAAAACCAATGGGAAAAATCCTAATGAAGGAAAAAGAGTACATTATTCATATTAATATGTCATTTCAGTTGCCTCGTTAAAAGCGTTGCTAGAAAAACCCAATGGGACAAAACCTCGATCGAGGAAAAGAGTGCAACGCGTATTTTATAAATATGCCCCACGCATTTCAATGATCCTCCAGGGATTAGTACGAGTATCATCTTTAGTGCAGTTTGTAATATCGAACTCATATTCTTTGCAATATATTCCAAATATCTTTTGGAAATTTCATATTAGTTGTGATTAAACTGCCTCGTTAAAAACCTTGCTGGAAAAACCCGGTGGGATAAAACCTCGGTCAAGGAAAAGAGTACAGCAGATAATTTTCTTTCACAACACCTTATTTTGAGTGACTGCACGCACTGATAATATATTTAACATCTCCTGAGGAGTCACTTCCAGTAAGTCCATATGTTATAATTTTATTATAAGGGCATATATTTCAATTTCGATGGATTTCAATATCCTCATTTTCACAAATCATGGATTTTAATATCCTCATTTCCAATATCCATATTTCACGATCATGGATATCCTCGTATCATTTATCGATATCATCTTCCCAATCATTGATATCCTCATTTTATTCATAGCGCTATATTGTGTCGATACATTTCAACATTTGTTTCCCCATGGCAACATAACTTTCCGAGATATCTCATTATCAATCAATTATTGGGTTTACACATTGTGGTTATGTCTATATACTTCTCAAAAGTATATGCCTCCATTTATCATTTGCTTTGATTCATATTCGGGGAATTATTATGTATTTATCAAAGCAGTTGTAGTTGATATCAAAGATTAATAATCTATCATGCATCTTTGAACTTCAAGTTCATATTTCAGTTGTGAGGATATAGTGTGATGCATTTCACATATTTCCAACTACTAATACTCCCCCTCATGCTAAGAGATTTCTTGAGCATCAAACTCATGTGTCAGTATCTCACTATTCATCTTCAGTCATGAGAGTTTATATATTATGTTCTCGATATGGGCTGGAGAACTTCGAATAGTATTCCAATTAATATCCCACTTGTATGCGCATGTCGTGATCCTTTCTGGGATCTATTCAAGTTTATTTGGGATATATTACTAGCTTAATCTGATCTGGAATATATGCTCAAACCGCGAGCAAATTATCTCGTAAATTTCTGATTACGGGTCATATAAACATATGACAATCTAGTGGATCCATAATATTTAGTAGTTCACATGTAGAGGAAGTGGGTCCATACTCCCCCTTAATATATTCCAAATTTATTAGGAATTCATTCCCAATATTGGCTAGTAGTGATATTAATCGAGAACAATTATTTGAAGACGATGTGTCTATATCACCATATAGATATTTTATTGGCACATCACATCATCTTTCGGTGCCATTATTGCACATCATTATCAACATGAAGTCGCTGACCCCACATGTCATATTATTTCAAATACAGAGCCGTAGTTCATACGCTTCAGGACGCGGAGTCAAATCTCATACGCGTAATTCCAATCTATAAATAGATTATCATTGTATTCACAAAATCCACCCATACTGAGGGTCTGAATATCATAATGGATTCAATGCTTTCGAATCTTCGTAAATATTACCCATTTCTTTCAGTGAATATCATAAAAATAATTTATCGAACTCGACTGGAAAGATTAAGGATGCTAATGAGAAATGACATCCCAGAAGATATTCGATGGTTGATCGAAGCACAAGTTCGACTATCTGGCGAATTTTCAAATTCATTTAAGTACATGCAGTACAGGTAAGAGTAGTTTTGCAAAGAAACGAAGAGCAAAAAGATTAAGTGTGTGCTATAAATGTGCTCGGTGGATATGTGGCACACGATGCAAATATGTGGGGTTTGTATCCAAAAATCGAGAAGATAAAATAGCATTTATCAAGGATGGATCGAGTAAGGAATCTATGGATCATGATATTCAGCAGATCCTTGGTACACATACCAGTGGATACGTTCATCGTGAACTAATGGCTTTGTGGATATAATTTAAGGATGAACGGGAAAGTTATAGTCATAAAAAATTAGTCTCAAAAGATCCAGTTTGTAAGTCCGTTCTATCAAAGTTGGCATAAGGTAAATAGCAAAATAATGCAAGTTGATGAATATTGTTTTCCAATATTTAAATTTCTCAGCTACCAATCGGTAACGTCATTTTCATTGAAAAATATAATATCATATCTTTCGTTTTCTTTTGCAATTTTGTCAAAAAGAAAATAGTAAAAGTAATGACTTGTCTGTTGCTCCTTTTTCAATGAAAATAGTTAAGTCATTTGTCGTTTAGTAAGAAGTTTATTCTTTAAATTTGGGATCCACAAATCAGAAAATGTATCTCTCATAAAAGTATTTTGAAAATCTAGTGCAGAAAGATGGAGTTCTCAGAATCCTCATATAGATCTCATCCAATTAAAACTATATGTATTTTAGGTGGATCCAAACTGATAGGTCATATCCAGCATATAGATATGGCATATCAATTCGTAAAAGAATTAGGAAAACACAAAATCGATATATTGTATGGTGGGAGTAATTATAGATTTTTGGGTTATCTTTTAGAGGCTGCACAAAATGGGAGAATAAGAGTAACAAGTGCCTTACACTATCCCACAATTAGAACCAATAGTACAGGGGGTTCAACTGGGTTGATGCTTCAAGCACAGTCTCTGCATGATAGTTTGATGTATGTAGTGAATAATAGTGATGCCTTTATTGTTCTTCCACATGGATATGGCACACTCAATGAGATATTCAACATCATGTCATGGGCTGAGCGGGACTTCCATACCAAACCTATAGGTTTGTTGAATATTAATAATTTTTTCAGCAATTTGCTTGTCTTTCTGGATCAATGAGTAGATCACAAATTTATATCTCAGCCATCACGAGATCTAGTAATATGTGTTGACACTGTTGCTGATATACTTATAAAGTTTGTGGCATATATTTCAATTAAGAATTTAGAAGTCAGCTTATCATCCACAGACTATTGGCGTCAAATGGAAAAGAAGTTTAGATCCTTTACATCTTTCATTATAAACCCTAATGCCGGGGGTTGCGAGTTACGGAATTTTATACTCTTGAGACGCACCCTCTCCCTTTTTGGGGTTTCATATGTATTTTCTTTTCGCGTTTCATATTGTCAGTGTTTCTTGCCTTTGGCTAGTTTCGATATTTTCACTTCGACTGTTGTGCTTCTTCCAGCAATAATAAGATCATCTTTTGCTTTTATGCAAATACATTATTTTCACGAATATGTGATATATGTCAATCAATATGATCCCACCATCTGATATAATCAACATGGGACTTATTGAGCAATTATTTTTCAGTGACAGCTCTTCATATCAGTTGTCAGATGATCCCACCATGCGGTGTATTTGCATGGGATTTTCTTTAATTAATCGGTGATAGCTTCTTGTATCACTTGCTCAATTTTCTCCGTTCGTGTTTAATAATCATGGAGATGTGATATTATTTCCATCAACTATTTCTTGTTCGAGAGCAGGATTTGAATCATTGATCAACTACTTCTTCAGAGTAGGATTTATTTTTATCAACCGCTTCTTCAAGAGCATGATTTAGATAATCGATTTACTACTTTTTTCACAGTATGATTTATTTCTTTCAACTGTTTCTTCGGGAGCTATTCATGTGGTATAACCAACCATGATGGTAATATATAATATATAAATTGCATACGTAAAACCATCCGTCGTGTGATAATTAGACTCATCACATAGGAGGTATTGTAATTACAGAAAGTAGGCTCAATAAATGTGTGGTTTGAAGCCACCACTTTGAGATAAGCAAAAGACATAATTTAAAGTGCAGAATAATTAACTGCTTCTACCAGAGCAGGATCGTCCAATCAGTTCCTCAAAATATAGTCATCGTCAAGGTATATGTCGAAATATCGATTTAGTTAATAGCAAGTGTAAGGGTTGTATTCATAAATCTTTCTGATTTACGGAATTGGATATTAATTAAATACGTTTGATAATAATATAAATGAAAAAGAGTTAATATCCATATCAATCTTGGTGTCAAATTAGAGCTCTCGTAAAATGGATCACGATGGTATCAAGAAAATTAATTCTGATAGCATATGTATCTTATATGTAAGAAAAACGAATGTATAATTCAATAAATTAAAGAATATTTGATTCTTTTATTATTTTATTAATTTTCTATGTAAAGGGTGAGCCCAATAAGATAGCTGGTTTCTGTTTCATTATGAATTGTTTTTCTTCTCCCGTGACTCACCTTTTTTTCTTTTTTCAACCTTTCCCCATTTTTTTTTGTTTTATTTGTTTGTTTCTTACTGTGATAATTGAAGAAAATTATTTCCATTAATATATTAAAGTATCATTTCTTACCTTCACCCCTTTGGATCTGAATCCACTGTGTTGCTTTCTCTATTTTCACACGTCTCACGCAAAATACAGATATGTAGATAGCTTCTTTGTCCAACGGTCAACCTTGGCCAGACGCCAATCGTAGGCTTCCTTTCAGATCGTCGGCTCTCCAAGAATCTAGTTGCTTCAATGATGAGATATATTTAGTACTTGGTTAAGAAGCCATCACACGAGAAGTCACCAACGTCCACCACTAAAACAAAGAAGGCAGCAGGCTTGTCACCATATTTGGTTCTTACAGCCGGATTCTACTTCCAGTCAACAATCTACCCCAAACGATGACATCCATAAGATTCTCTATATTTTTTTTTAATCAAGTCTTGGGATGACTATATATCATTTATTACGAGGGTGAGTGATGATCACTGGTCAAGAAAATGATCTAAACAGAAGGAGAAAGAAAAAATTCCCTCTAACAAGATTGTAAGAATAAACAGATGATGTTCTTTGTGTTCAAGAAAGATTGAATATTTTTTTAGGATTTCAAGTGGAGAATTGATATATTTATTTGTAATAATGGATTTTTGATACAGAGGATCATCTATAAGATAGCAACTGAAGAACATACTCTCTTTATATTACTCAGATGGCTAGAGTCGTGCTGATAACGTGTTATAAAATCGAAATATTGTAGAGAGAATTTAGAGAGATAATAGAGAATGATTCTCATGTATGTTTTTCATAATTACAACAGGTGCATAATAATCATTCACACTATATAAAAACAAAAGGGTAATTGAAATATCACTTTTTTATAACACTACCCACTTTCTCTCTCGTACTCGGCATTTTTAAAAGAAAAAAATGCGCCAAGTCAAATTAATAACACTAAATCAGGACGGCAAGAGTATTTTATTTAATGAGACTCGCTTGTTCACTTAAAATAACAATTTACTTACTATTCCATACCCAATATTCTTTTTTCTTATTTTTTTTTTCATACTGACAATAGCTGTTTCATTATTAAGGCCATACTTTAAAAAAAATGAACATTTAATTTTAATAACTTTATTTTATGATGAGGCGGGAGGAGTAGAAAACACTCCAAATCGAAATAACTCGAAATTAAGGTATTCACCATGGTAGGACTGAGCAAAAAAAGTTGAAACCAAATCGGACCGAACCAATACTCTCGATCTGGTTCTGGTTCCAAATTTTTCTAGAACTGGTATATTGGTCCGGTCCTGGTTCTGAGAATTTTTAACATCGGTTTGGACCGGACCTGACCAATGTTATACATATCTAATTTATCTATATTAATATATAATGTACATCTATATATTAATACATAACAACTGTATATTTCAAACATAACACCAACTTTCCCAATCCCCAACCTCTTGTTCCCAAGCCTTCACTCTTCCATGTCACATTTTTTTTCCCAAATGTAGAGATGATACATTCTTTTCCATCAGAACAGTATTTTTTAAAGTTAAGGGTTCACAAATTATTACTATTTCTATCCCAAAATGAATGATGAAATATTTTCTTATAATTTGCTTTTAATCATGAGCTAACTTCAAAATATTTTTCTCATATATTTTGAGATAAGAGAGTATTATCGTATCTGCAATTCTATGTGAATGTATTCATAATATGTAAAGACTATTAGAATAAGTGGTCCAACTATCTTTGACTAACAAAAATGTATTTTGAGCCCTGATTTAACTAAAATGGATGCGAGAAATGCTTAACAAGCCAAGTTGAGAAGAAGATAGCACAAAGCTCAAAGTGGTACTCCCTCCGTCCCAAAAATTTCTCTTTTTGATTTTATGGTCAAGAGTGGCGTATGCGAGAAAACGCAGATACACACCCTGAACTTTTCAAATTGTTTTTCTTTTTTTTTTTTGCGTATCCTCAAGAGACTCGTGATCATCTCCCACATAATCTATGCTGACGACTGTGCAGTTGAACTGTACGTACTGTAGGAGCTGAAAATTCCGAGCATAAGATCGTAGATAATCCTGGAGTTGGGTGTTGTGAGGGAACATATCAGCAGAAGGCAGCCATGGGAAATCTGAAAACTCGAAAGTTTCTTTTGGAATCTGAAGTCTGGTGGACTCAATGGTGTGATTCCAAAGTCCACCAACCTGATCTTGGGCCTCGAATACGACTGGATTGAAGCCGTTGGATGCTGTGTATTTACAGGCAAGAAGCCCGCTTATTCCAGCTCCTACTATAGCCACCCTTTTCTCCATGGACCAAAAAAAAAATCTCTTGTTAGATTTGTAAGAAGTTGGTGTTGACTTAATGATTGATTGGTTAACCTCCGAATTTTGCTCTGTTTGGGGAGAAAATGGAGAACCCCGTCTTTTAAAAGCAGCCGTGGGTCTATGCTATTGAGCTGCCGCCGAACAATCAATGACCAATTAATCGAAAGTTTAATAGGATACTATATATATGTTCCATCACACATACTATAGCAATCAACTCTTCTCAAGCTATTCCTTTAAATCTTGCCCTACAAAATGCCTAGCAAGGTGGTAAGGCCCTTCCCACTTTCACAAACACATAATCTCAAGATCAATCTGATTCCATAGCATTTGGGAGCCTTTATGCTTATATATATATATATATATATATATATATATATATATATATGTATATACATATAAATATTCATTATTTTGATGGATAATTGAAAAGAAACTTTGTCTATATAGTTTGAAAAAAGATGGCTTGATTAATTTGGATCCTACAGGCAACATGTTGCAAAGAGAAGGCAGTTTTAGTAGCAGTATATGTGGATAAGCCACAGTGGAAAAAGTCTTTATCAAATAAAAGTAACGGTGATCATAACACAACCACCAACACCCGGCAGGTGAAAGACAGCAGTAATAAGAGAGCGGATGTACTTAATTACTCGAGACATCTTAGAGAATCATCAAAATCAACGTATATGAAAATCTCATACGTTGTGAATGGTACAAAATTAGATATTGCATATGCAGTTATTATATTAATTAGATACACGTATAATTCAAACAATCATCATTGGGGATGATATATTAAGAGTGCTTGGATATCTAAGAAAATACATCATAAATGCATTATATTATGGCAAAAATTCAATAATCCTTGGGGGATATAGTAATGTAAATGGAAAAATTCAATAATCCATTGTATCTGCAGTTCTATATGAATGTATTCATATGTAAGGACTATTAGAATAAGTGGCCCAACTATCTTTGACTAACAAAAATGCATTTTTAGTCATGATTTAACTAAAAAAACTGGAGTTTCCACTTGAGAATGTCTTTGAGCAGTTCGGGGTTGTTATTTTTCTTATCCCCATATAAAAAATGGAGGGGAAAAATGCTTAAGAAGCCAAGTTGAGAAAAAGATAGCATAAAGGCTCAACATGGTATTCCCTCCATTCAAAATAATTCTTGCTCAGGGCTCCGTCTCAAAATAAATAATTTAAACTAAAAGTAATTTCAATTTATTTATGATTAAGAGAAGAAAAATCATTCATTTTGAGATTGTGATAACAGTATTTCACACTTGACCTCAGCCCGATTTATTATGATAAAAAACAAATCAGTTCAACTTATGGTAACTTATTTTACACTTGATCTCAACCCGATTTATTATGATAAAAGATAAATCAATTCACCTTATGCTAATTTCAGTCGTACAACTTAGTTCAATTAGGACACAATTATGATTTAAAAAAAAAAAAAACTCAGCCCACTTATGCAAATTAAAATCCAACAATTTAGCCCAATTTTATTACATTTCTTCTCCCAAAAAATAAGAAAGTAGAATCACTCCTGCTCATTTCGAAATCTGTTTGGTAATAAAGCAAGGATAAAAACCAAGAAAATACACGATGATAAAAACCAAGAAAATAGCGTTTTGGACAAATAACGTAGGATTTTTGATGACGTGACACGCTTTTATCCCAATAGCGCAAATAGCGTGGGCTATTTGAGAAAATTTGATTTTTATCATATTTTTTATTTTAATTATATTTTTTTATTTTAATTACAAATATTTTTTAATTATTATTTTATTACTTTTATATCTATATAAACTATAAAGTTCTATTAAATTTATTACAAAATATAGTTTTTTTAATAATTCTTAGATATATGTAGTGTCAAAGATAATGACAAATAACCGATATGAAAACTTGTTGATGAGTTCATTAAAAAAACGGTGGATTGTAAATATGATATTTATACATTTATTTTCATATATTCTTATTTTAAGTGTCACAAGTTATAATTTTAACTTGATTTATATTAACTTATGATAAAGAATTATATATTATATAGATATATTTTATTTTTTATATAAAATAGTAGAAACGCTAAACCTACGCTATACGCTACGCGCTATCAAGATAAAAACGCTACACATCAACACTGCGCTATTTAAAACACTGTATAAAATACAATATGTCATAAACAACCTATTGTTGTTGCATTTTTCACCATCATGAGGCACAAAAGGACAAAAAAGAAGAAAGAAAACCCTCCCCCCTCCTCCTTCTCCTCCACCTCTCTACCCCATCCCCCACATAAACCTTAAAATTGCACTATATAATACAACGCCCACGTCACCAAACCAAATATACAAAGAAGAAACCCTAAAAATCAGATCAAAAAACACCCTAAATGCAATCCAATCCAATAAACAATGTCTTTCTTAAACCTTATGAAAACAAGAGTGAAACTAGCCCTAACAAGCATGGGAGAGTGGATGAGCAAGAGTAAGGTGAGTATTGAGTAGTCCATCGACGGATTATCATTTCCCTTCAAAGTCTATGGATTGTTCAATATTCCACTGAACCTTAGTGTAGCTTACAAGGCTTTTAGAACCAAAAATCCAGATGATGTAGCAAAATATCCGACCAAGGCTGAGCGAAGATGGAGGACGAAAGGAGCAAGGCTGTTGCGGCGATTGAAGCGAGCCGAGGAGTACGGCCTGAGTTGCATCGGTTATTCTTAGTTTCAAAGGAAAAGCTACATTGGCCTCCGCTTTCCACTTCCAGACACGGTCCAAGTGACAGTGATGTCAAGGAAGTCTTGAAAAAAACTTTTGGGAATTTATTACTAGTAATTGTTTTTCTCATAATTACCAAAAATAACTCCCAACATTTATATTAATTACTACTCCAGTAGATCAGAAAATTTATCAGAAAATAACTCCCAATATATTAATTATTTATCACTTTTTTCCTTATCAATCTTTTTTTAAATTCCCAAAAGTTTTTTTCAAGGCTTCCTTGACATCAGTTGGCCGCTGGACCGTGTCTGGAAGTGGAAAGCGGAGGCCAATGTCGCTGAAACGGAAGAATAACCGATGCAACATGTGCTGGTACCCTCTGGCTCGTTGCTTCAATCGCTGCAACAGTCTTGCTCCTTTCGTCCTCCATCTTCGCGTGCAGTTCCTTGGTCTGATATTTTGCTACATCATCTGGGTTTTTGATTCTAAAAGTCTTGTAAGCTAGACTAAGGATCAGTGGAATATTGAACAGTCCATAGACTTTGAAGGGAAATGATAATCCGTCGATGGACTGCTCAATACTTACCTTACTCTTGCTCATCCACTCTCCCATGCTTGTTAGGGCTAGTTTCGCTCTTGTTTTCATAGATTTAGGAAAGACATTGTTTATTGGATTGGATTGGATTTAGGGTGTTTTTCTGATCTGATTTTTATGGTTTCTTCTTTGTATATTGGTTTGGTGAGGCTGGGCGTTATATTAAACCAAACCAAACCAAACATACCCAGTATATCCCGCACAGCGCAGGGTCTGTGGAGGGTAAAATGTATGCAGATCATGCCCCTACTTTTTAAGGTATGGAGACTGTTTCCGTGAAGACTCCCAGCTTAGTGCACAACAAAATAATAAGTGATATATATAAAAAAGCATATCATTCGAAAAGGCTCAAAATCGCAGTACGCTTAATTCATGAGACTTACCAAGAAAGCTTTCTGGCTACACTCTCGATGAACGCTGCTCTCACAGAAGAGAGATTGACTCTGCGTATAGCTCCCCTCCAAAAAATAAGTTGACTCCGTTCAAGATCCCCTGCCAAAACAAGATTCGAGTCGTCTCGGAAAAAGAAGAAGCTTTCCCTGAACCAACACAGTCAAAAACAATATTAACAGTATTCCAATGGTGGCACTTACACCTGCAAAAATGTTAAATACAAAGCTAAAAAGATAATGGTTAGTTAAAAGAGAGTGAAGACAATGTTTTAGTAGAAATTTTCGGTCAGTAGCGGTCAGTACCGGTAGATGATAATGTTTAGATTAAAGAGATGATTATTTTCTTATTAAAAATAAATCCGAGAAGTGGCCGGAGATGCCGGAATCTGGAGACAGATGGCCGCGGCCAAAAGTTGGCCAAGAGGAGGGGCTGAAATATGTTCCGCGGGGGCAGGTGTGGAATCTCAAAGAGTGGGATGACTTGAAAGGGTATTCCTTCCCGAATCTGGAAGGCAGAGCAGCAAAATCGAAGCGGGTGTCCAGAAAGCGTTGTGCTAATACTTGCATACCAGTAAAGAAACCGATCTATAACAATTCGGTGGTGGCAGCTGCAGATCGCACGCGGTCAAGGGCAACCCCAGATTGGACGGCGGAGGGAGGAGTCCTAGTTCTCGTACGCGAGATCAACGCCGTCTAATCGGAGTGTTAGCAGGAACTTGAACGAGTGGAAGCGCAAGTGAGACGCGCTATTGATCGAGTACAGAGGGTTCAAAAACGAACTGGCGGCGGTGGAAGTGTCGTTTCCGGTGGTGGAAGTGTCGAACGGACTCAAACATTAGGGTTGATGGGGAGGGGAGGGGACCAACAGTTTTCTTTCTTCTTTTTTTTTTTTTTTCTTCTTTTTTCTTTTTCTTTTCTAAAATCATTGCAGTAGTGAGAGAGTGGGTCGTTTTGGATTTGTGGTGGTTTAATCACATCGACAGTTAATGGGTTTCTTGATTTATTTATGTCGTGAATCCTTCTTAGTATATTAAATTAATGAATGAATGAATGGTTGCTTTTAAGTTCATTTTATTTATTTATTATTAGTAATTGTTTTTTTCTCATAATTTTTTTTTTGAATGGCGAATTTCAACTTATCTTTCGTATCCTCCAAATCGGAGGCCTGCTGTAGCTTTGTCAGGTATATTTATGTCTTAGAATTTTGGGCCAAGTGGGGTATAATAGGTTAGCGAAAATCACGCCTCCATGAAGTTTCCTGCTAGAGTAACGTCCAGGATAAACCGTCCTGCTCCAGACTCGAACCCCGCACCTAATGGCTTAAGGTTCTTACTCCCAACATTTATATTAATTACTACTCCGGTAGATCTGAAAATTTATCATGTTTGTATTTTGTACAGTAAATTTGCTACTCTATGAATTGTTTGTGTAGGTAGGATACTCATGTTGTAATTTTGGCTATAATAAAAAGAGAAGTTTTTTATCCCACATCGGTTAAACAATGAAATGTGGAAGGATTTCAAGCCTATAAAAAGAGGTGCAAGGCTAAGAATTAAAATGTACCAGTCAAATACATTTTAAACTTTGTGGTTTGACTCTAGTTAAATTTCTTTCTTGGTATTCTCTAGTATGGAGAGTTGGAAGAGAGGTGCGAGTTAGTCAAAGGTTTGTAAGAGTGTGGGGTACGGGGGTCGGGAGAAAGTGTGTTTGTGTGATTGTAATAATATTCACGTAGTGAAATTTCTTTTTTTGGGGACCGTAGTTTTTCTCCGATTTTGGAGTTTCCACGTAAATTCTTGTGTTGTGGATTATTATTATTTTTCATATTATTTCTCGGTTATTTCTGCTCATCCCTAATGGATGAATGTGGGATCCGTTTTTTCCCAATAACTCACTCCTACATAGTACAATGCTTTCGTTTCGTCCATAATAATGTATTGGTTTTTTGTAACAAAAGGCGAAATCCCTCACCCCCAGGACCCCCACCCCCCGGCCCGACAGGGATTGGTGGAGGAATTAAACCACCCCGTTATTGGTTTTTTGAAATTACAAAAGGAGGAGAAGTGGCTGGATGCACCACTACTACTACATAGGGGTGTTCAAAACCGGATATCCGGACTTTCGGATATCCGAAATTTCGGATATCCGAAAATTCGGATAGTTGATTTTGATATCCGATATCCGTATCCGAAATTTCGGATATCCGGTTTTCGGATATCGAAATTCGGATACGGATATCGGATATCCGAATAACCTGAAAAAAATAAAAATTTTATTCGGATATCCTTATATTCGAAAAAAATATTCGGATTTGGATATCGGATATCCGAATATCCGAAAAAAACTTCGGATATGGATATCGGATATCCTAATATCCGAATACTTTTATTATTAAAATATAAAAATAAAAAATTTCGGTTTTCGGATATTTCGGATATCGAATATCCGATTTTACGAAAACTACTATCCGATATCTGAAT
This sequence comes from Orobanche coerulescens, assembly GCA_033398695.1. Lineage (NCBI taxonomy): Eukaryota > Viridiplantae > Streptophyta > Magnoliopsida > Lamiales > Orobanchaceae > Orobanche > Orobanche coerulescens. Next base: position 220,491,057 of record CM065804.1, read on the forward strand.
CAAAGTTAGGATATTCGAACCGGATATCCGAATTATCGGATATCCGAATTTTCGGATATCGGAACTTGGATTCGGATATTCGGATCGAATATCGGATATCGGATATTTTGAACACTCTTCCGCTACATGTACGAAAGTGGGACTATTTCATGCAGCAGCAGCACCTATATAGCAAAGAATCTCTCTCTGTCCCCTCTCCTCCCCATTTTTTGTTTTCCTTGTCCTTCCTTTCTTAGGTAGAGCTTTAGCTCACATTTATTATTTTCCTTCCCTTTTTATGCAAAAGTTTAGATGAGACGGTCTGTTTAAAAAAAAAAAAAAGAAGAACGTACTACTCTGTGGGTTTGTTAATTACTATTAGTCGAATTTGATTAAGAAATGAAAATCTCTCCTATCCTTCATTTAAACTAATTAAATCGCATGTGATTGCGGAGGACAAATGGAATAAATAGAAATACACACTCTTTCTTTCTACCTTAAAATGAACTACCATTTTTTTTTATCTCGAAGTTAATAACATTTTTGCAAAAAACTTTGCTTCTAAATGTTCTTTTATCAAAAATTAAAAATAATAATAATAATAAATCTCTATTCATTATATAGAAGTTTAGAAACTAGACAACAAATTTGTTACTAAAATTTACAAAATGTTGATTGTCTTATATTTCTTCAAAACGAAAAGATCAAAAACCATTCATTTTGATTTTGAGATGGAGGGAGTAATGTTATTTTGTTGTGACTTGCAAGTGTTCATTGTCAAAAAAAAAAAAAAAACATGTCAGTTATAACGAGAAGAATTCTTAAGTTGTTAATATATAATAGGAAAATGCTATACCCACTCTACAAGTCCCTAATTTCCCCCAACATCTTAATTAGATGGATTCTAATTGGGCCCCTCATGTATAAATATGAGTCCCACGAATAAATACACGACACGTGTCATTCGGTACATATGTTGGGACCAATTTTAGGGGTGTATAGCACAACTCTAATAATAATTGTGTTCTGTAAAATGTTAAAAATCACAGTCGTATTGGGTATTGTATTGGAGAGGGAGGAAGTACTCCCTTCTTCAATGACAATGTCATCTAATACTTGTAACGATTTCTTTGCTAATACTTATATAAGGTAATGTATTCACTCCGTCCCATAATAATAATTACTTCTTTTCTTCCTTTTTTCCCTCTTTTTTGGATGATTTTTCTTATTTTTCTCGAATTCGATTTTAGTAACTATTATTAGTATGGGACGCACGGAGGAAGTATTTATTTTGTCATTTGGATGTTTTACGGGAAAGTATCATTTCTCCAAAATGAATAGTATATAATACTACATACTCCCTCCGTGAGAACGGAAATTAAGAAATAACGTTAAATATGTGCTTAATTTAATCATCACGTAATTTATATATATTCATAATTCATACAAATTTATGCTGATTTGTCGATTTTCGATTGTTATAACCGGTGTACAAACTCGTGATAAATACAAAGAAATGGAAATAGAATCTGAACTAGCAAGAACCAAATTAGAAATACAAGGAAATAATCGAAACAACAAAACTAGAAACGAAACCAGATTGTTGTAGAAGTCGCCCGAAGATACCATCTGCCTGCAAGACGAGAAACGCCTTGCTAGTGCTCACGGATTGACGGCTCATCCCCAAAGGTAAACGACTTCACATTTCTACAGTAGCAGCACCGCAAACTAGAGAGCTCCGACGAACTAGAACGGGGTGAGGACGAAGCCGACTATGAGACTATGTATGCAGAAACTGTGTATGTCGATTTTTATGCATATGCTGATGCAAATGAGATGCATGCCTATTTAGAGGCCATCTCACACCTGCAGGGATTTAACACAGCCACTAATGGCTCTCATAATGCAGAAATTCAAGATGCATTGATACAGGAGTTTCAGAATTCAAAAAGGGGAGTTACAGAATTCAAAACAGCCATTTACTCCTCCTCATCACACCTGGGAGGTTACTGACGTGTTCTGACTGAATTTGAACAGTCAGGACGCACCTGGACTGTATTCATCTCCTTGACAGCTCGAGGGATGTACCTGGACATCCTTATGTGCACATACGAGCCCAACAACGTTATTGAGCTAGTCCAAAAAATCTTTAAACAAGCCAATGCCTAGCCCAAGGCCAAGCCGACGACCAGGCTCAAAGAACAGCCCAAAGACCACCCAAAGACCAATTTCCAAGATCCAAGATCCAAACTCCAAGGCCAAGGTCCACGGCACGCGGCTCGCGGCGAAGGCCGAGGCGAGGCAGGCGGGCGGGAGAAATATTATAGCTTTCAAGAGTATTTATTTTTCTCAATTGTATATTTATGCTTTATCAATGATACATATATCATCATCAATATTATATGTAATAACTATCGTTGTTACTCTTCTTGCAGAAGAAAGTGCAATGACTGTTATGCAATTAATCCAACATCTATAAGATGTTGAGGAAAATTGGTCAACTCAAAATAATACAATTTTAAGTGTATAAATGTACTTCAGGATATTCACTAGTAATTTGTGATATTTATCATACAACATGTATGAATTTATACTAATATATCTTCAGCACATATATCATAAATAAATATGTGGTTAAATAAAATATAAACATGATATAAATAGGCTTTAACATTAAACATATAACTTTAAACATGTAAATATTGAAAGTATTGGGATTAGTAGACTTCTGGTCTAATAAGTGGTGAATTTTAAACGTCATTTGCATTGATAATTTCTCTAATACCAATTTGTTTTCTTCAGAAATTGTATGTAATATTTGTCTCACTTGTTATCTCGGTATCATATATATTTCAAGCGATACTTTAGAAATCCATAAATTTATCGATACTTAGAAGATAATAGTGTATAATTTTCAACCCTTTATGGAGGGATTTAATGGTTCTTGAGAATCACAATAAATTTAGCGCTTTTTTTTTATTTTATTTTTTCACACATAAAGTATCATTTATTTCTAAAGATAACATGCATATTTGCATTTTGATGAGACAATAAATTATGACCACTATTTAATTCCAAGAAATTGACATTCGATTCACAAATAGAAGAAATAAGATAAGCCAAGAATTTGAATGATGCAAATATCTTCATGATATTTGACCTTTTTATCACTAATTATATAACAACGATCAATTAGAATCATACTTTAGGTATCACATCAATGATATCTCATAAATATATCATTAGAGATAATAAAATATTAGACTAAACAATAGATAAAATTAGATATTTGACATATTATCAACGTGTTTTTATCATTAACATTTGATAATATTCACTTCAAGAGATAAAATTTATAAGTAATTATTCCCTACAAGGATAAACTCTAAATTTTATCTACTTCAGGAGATAATTTATACTGTGTTGTTACCCAAAATATTATTCGAAATGATTTGCTGGATATGGCTACGGGTGAGTAACAAACAAAATGCAAGAGCACGAGCGATTACCACATTCAAGGTCGTTCGGGTCGGGTGATTCTTGGGGTCCCGAACAAGGTCTGGGGCGATCCGACGAAGTGGTTCTCGGTCGGCGGTGCCTGGAGGTCGGCCGCGAGCGACAATTTTACCGACGAGTTGGATATCCCCACCGGCTTCTGGGAGAGGAATCCGAGTAAGGGTTTTGACTCTCCCTTCGTTCGGATATATTCTGAACTGATCTAATTTGGCTTTCTTTTTGCAGGTGCCCTTGTTCCGGCGGCAGGCAAGCTAGCCTTTAATTTTGCGATCGTTTGGGAGCGAATACGTAGTCTTCCAGACAATCATATCGACGCTCGCCAGATCAACAACGAAGCATGCTGGTTGACCGCTCCGCTGTTTCGTTTTCCTTGCCACTTAAGGGTTCCAGGTACGAATTCTCCCGATCCTCCTTTGCTTGACGATCGTCTTGCGGCTGAGAAAGGTGACTAACCTTTGCCGATTATTTTCTTTGTAGAAATCCGCTTCCCTCGCTACCTAGAGCCCCCGACAGAGGTTGCTATGTCGAACCCCGGGATTATGAGTCGCCTGTGCCAAGGGAAGAAAACGAGCCGAGTTCCTGCAGCTCCGATCCGACCTATCCCGGAGGCAACTCTCGTGGAGCCGGTCGCCGGTGAACAAGAGCCTCGGGAAGAGGGAGAACTCCAGCTCAATCGCAAGAGGCGAAGGGCAGAGGAGCCCTCGGTCTCTGCTACTGTTGATGCGCCTACCATGGCGCCGCCGATCGTCGTGCCTCCGCTTTCCGTGATTCCTCTGGTGGAGGGGTCCACGCCCTCCTCGAGTTTTCTGGAAGCCGCGGCGGTTGCTCGCGTTGAGACTCCTCGTGGGAGGCCGTTCTTTGGCCGCGACCCGGAGGAGGTCGCAAGCTGAGCTTTGTTGCTTTGATGGGTTATGACATTTCCTTGTTGGAAATATATTAACTCTTTTGTTCTTGGTACAGGGTCCGTCGCAGCGACCCGAATTGCTCGCCGCTGGTGCTGGATTTCCTATCGAGCAATGCTCCTCGCGAGGCTTGCGATGTCCCTCACTACGTTGCTTGGGATGTCGCCGCTCTGCCGAAGGCCTGGACGACCGACCTGGACGCGATCGCGCGTCGGCGATCCGCTGACACGATGCAGGCGACCTTCGCTCTAGCCCTTCAGACGGCGACGATGGCTGCTCAGACAGTGAAGGACTACGCTCGTCTTCAGGCGGACCTCGAGACGGCTCGAAAACAAAATACTGAGCTTGCCGACAGGCTCGTGGCGATGGATAAGAGCTCCGTGGAGGCGGCCAATAGGGCGTGCCATGACCTTGATCGGGCCCGGGCGGCGAATGACCGGATGCGGGATCAAATGATGGATGCCCGCAGGTCGCACACGGCCGCACAGAAGGAGGTTGTCGAGCTGAAGGCGATCGTCGACCGGCTCACCGGCGAGCTGACGTCATCGCAGGAAGAGGTGGCCGCCAAGGTTGCCGAGCTTTAGGGCGCGAACCAAATGCTCGCGGGGCTGAGGGAGAAGATGGAGGCGACCGCCTCAAAGGTTTCCTTAGAGGGAGAGTTGTCACAACCTCCACTTGGTGTTCGAAGAAATAGGCTCTCAGCTTGCGAACGCTCATGACAAGTGCGTAGGCGAGCTTCTCCAGAGGCGTGTAACGCGTCTCCGCGTCATGTAGCGCTTGAATGATTAAGTAGATCGGCAAGTGGGTTTGTCCCCCTGCCCGCACTAATGCTGCGCTCAACGCGACCTCCGAGGCTGCCAGGTAAAAGGAACAGCTTCTCGCCGGGAATTGGTTTTGCCAAAATTTGGGGGTTGGAAAGATATTCCTTGATTTTGGCAAACGCCATTTGACTTTCTTTCGTCCACGCAAATTTTTTATCCTTTATGGTGGCGAGAAAGGCTTTGCTTTTGTCCTCGAGCCGCGAAATGAAACGATTAAGGGCTACCAAACACCCCGTGAGGTGTTACACATGCTTGACATTCCGTGGTTCTTGCATATCGAGGATCGCCTTGATCTTTGTGGGGTTCGCTTCGATCCCCCTTTGGCTCACGATGTGCCCAAGGAATTTTCTGGAGCTTACTCCGAAGTTGCATTTCTTGGGGTTTAGCTTCATGTTGAAATTCTCGAGGATGGCGAACGTCTCGGTGAGGTGTTTGAGGTGATTTTCCTTTTTGAGGCACTTGACCACAATGTCGTCAATGTAAACCTCCATGGTTTTGCCGATTTGATCGGCGAACATCCCGTTGACTAGGCGTTGGTAGGTCGCCCCCGCATTTTTCAGACCGAACGGCATTCGGACCCAGAAGAACACGTCTTTTTCCGTGTGGAATGATGTGTGTTTTACATCTTTCTCCGCCATTGGGATCTGATGGTATCCGACGAAGGCATCCATAAACGACATCATTTCGCAACATGTCGTGCTATCGACCAAGTGGTCAATGTGAGGCATTAGAAAGTGATCTTTCGGACAAGTCGCGTTGAGGTCGGTGAAATCGATGCACGACCTCCAGGAGTCGCTCGCCTTCTTGACGGGCACCGTGTTGGCCACCCATTGTGGCTCGTCGGTAGCTACCCCGATTAGTTTGTTGTCAAGCAGCTTTTTGACTTCTGCATCTAGCGCAGCATATTTTTCTGGACCGAATTTCCTACGTTTTTGGTGAACAGGCTTCCTTGCCGGGTCGATCTTCAGATAGTGGCAAGCATATTCAGGATTGATGCCGACCATATCTTGATGCGACCAGGCAAAGATTCTGATGTTCTTTCGTAGTAAACTGATCAGATCGTCTTTCAGCTCGGGATCGATGCTCGAGCCGATCTGCACTTCCCGCTCCGGGCGAGCCGGATCGATTGTTATACTTTCCGACTCTTCGGTGGGGACTGTCGCTTCTCGTTTGGAGCGATCGCCGGACTCGATCCTTGGATCAACATCGAGGCTTGGATCGAAGCCGATCCTCGGTTCGATGAGGTGCTTGGCTCGTCGATCTCCATTGGCTGGTTGTCGATCGTCCCAGTGTTACAAAGAGGACAAGAAACGTTTAAAGGAAAAGCTACAACACAAGAGTAGTTCAAACATTTCTTTACCTTTAGCTGGTCTCCTTTTACAGTACCGACTGTTCTTTCGATAGTGGGGAACTTGATACAATAAAAAAAAGATGAGGTGACCGCCTCAAATGTTTCTAGAAAGATGAGGCGACCGCCTTCGCAGAATTACATAACTTCCAAACCGTCGAACTACTTTCCGTTGTCAGAGATGATGGACTGAGGTAGACCGAAACGGGAGATGATGTTTTTCTAAATGAACTTAATTACTTGCTCTTGGCCAATCTTGTTGAGTGGTTCGGCCTCTGCCCATTTCGTGAAATAATTGACCCCCACGATGGTGAATTTACATCCCCCGGTGCCGTCAGCAAAGGACCAATAAGGTCGATGTCCCATTGGGCGAACGACCACGGACTATACATAGAGGTGAGCTTCTAGGGGGAGAGCTTGATGTTCGGGCCCATTATTTGACACCTGTGACAAGATCGGGCGTAGGCGATCTCGTCCTTTTGCAGGGTAGGCCAGAAAAAACCTTGCTTGGTGGTCTTGTGGATGAGGGCTCGCCCTCCCACGTGATTTCCACAGATCCCGTCATGGATTTTGGCTAAAACAAGTCGGACTTCCTCCGGCGTAATGCATCTAAGGAGGGGAAGGCTGAAAGCTCGCTTGTAAAGCCGGTCGTCCAAGAGGGTGTATCTGGTTGCTCGGAGTTGAAGCTGGCGAGTCTTGACCCGATCTGTGGGGACCGTTCCGTCCTTCTAGTATTCAATGAAAAGAGTCATCCAGTTTTCTTCGGCAACGGCAACTGTGGCGACCAGGCTTTTGTCGATCGCCGATCTCGCCAACTTAGTGATTTGGATGTTAGAGAAATCCGCTGCCCCATCCGACGATGCGAGTTTAGATAGGGCATCGGCATGGGAGTTGTGCTCTCTCGGGATTTGCTCGATCAGCACTTCTTCAAAATTTGTGCACATTTCGACGACCAATTCTTGATATTTGATCATCTGTTCGCAGCGCGCCTCATATTCTCCCCTCATGACGAGCGCTAGATCGAGCCCGCCTACTAAGGCTTCGTACTCGACTTCATTGTTGGTCACACGGAAATCGAAACGCACAGCATTTGTAAAACTCTGGCCATTGGGGCTGATGAGGACAATCCCTGCCCCTGCTCGCGAGCTGGTCGACAAGCCATCTATGAACAGTTTCCAGGCGGGACGACCAACTTGGGTCGGGCTAGACAGGAAAGTTAATTTCACCACAAAATCTGCCAGCGCTTGGCCCTTGATCGCCATGCGAGGAGCATACGTGACACCGTATTGGGCGATCTTCAGTGACCACTTGAGTAGTCGCCCGTTGGTGTCTGGCCGGTGCAAAACTTGCCTTATAGGGAGAGTTGTCACAACCTCCACTTGGTGTTCGAAGAAATAGGCTCTCAGCTTGCGAACACTCATGACAAGTGCGTAGGCGAGCTTCTCCAGAGGCGTGTAACGCGTCTTCGTGTCATGTAGCGCTTGACTGATGAAGTAGATCGGCAAGTGGGTTTGTCCCTCTGCCCGCACTAATACTGCACTCAACGCGACCTCCGAGGCTGTCAGGTAAAGGAATAGCTTCTCGCCGGGAATTGGTTTTGCCAAAATTTAGGGGTTGGAAAGATATTCCTTGATTTTGGCGAACGCCATTTGACTTTCTTTCGTCCACGCAAATTTTTTATCCTTTATGGTGGCGAAGAAAGGCTTGCTTTTGTCTCCGAGCCGCGAAATGAAACGATTAAGGGCTGCCAAACACCCCGTGAGGCGTTGCACATGCTTGACATTCCGTGGTTCTTGCATGTCGAGGATCGCCTTGATCTTTGTGGGGTTCGCTTCGATCCCCCTTTGGCTCACGATGTGCCCCAGTAATTTTTTGGAGCTTACTCCGAAGTTGTATTTCTTGGGGTTTAGCTTCATGTTGAAATTCTCGAGGATGGCGAACGTCTCGGTGAGGTGTTTGAGGTGATTTTCCTTTTTGAGGCACTTGACCACAATGTCGCCAATGTAAACCTCCATGGTTTTTCCGATTTGATCGGCGAACATCCCGTTGACTAGGCGTTGGTAGGTCGCCCCTGCATTTTTCATACCGAACGGCATTCGGACCCAGAAGAACACGTCTTTTTCCGTATGGAATGATGTTTGTTTTACGTCTTTCTCCGCCATTGGGATCTGATGGTATCCGACGAAGGCGTCCATAAACGACATCATTTTGCAACCTGCCGTGCTATCGACCAAGTGGTCAATGTGAGGCATTGGAAAGTGCTCTTTCGGATAAGCCGCGTTGAGGTCGGTGAAATCGATGCACGACCTCCAGGAGTCGCTCGCCTTCTTGACAAGCACCGCGTTGGCCACCCATTGTGGCTCGTCGGTAGCTACCCCGATTAGTTTGTTGTCGAGCAGCTTTTCGACTTCTGCATCTAGTAGAGCATATTTTTCTGGACCGAATTCCCTACGTTTTTGGTGAACAGGCTTCCTTGCCGGGTCGATCTTCAGATAGTGGCAAGCATGTTCTCGTTTGGAGCGATCGCCGGACTCGATACTTGGATCAACATCGAGGCTTGGCTCGAAGCCGATCCTCGATTCGATGTCATCCGACGATCGATGTGAGATGCCGTCTTCTGAGTCGGACTGGTATGAGGTGTCTGGCTCGTCGATCTCCATTGGCTGGTTGTCGATCGTCCCAGTGTTACAAATAGGACAAGAAATGTTTAAAGGAAAAGCTACAATACAAGAGTAGTTCAAACATTTCTTTACCATTAGCTGGTCTCCTTTTACAGTACCGACTGTCCCTTCGGTAGTGGGGAACTTGATACAATAAAAGAAAGAGGAGGCGATCGCCTCAAAGGTTTCTAGAAAGGGGCGGCCTAGGAACCCATTATAGATGCTGGGCATGTCTATGATTACAAAATTGAGGTTCCTAGTAATCTTAACCTTAGGATCGTGACAGCAGACTAGCTCGACGGAGAGCTTGATCCTTCCATAGGCTTTGACCGTGTTGTCGTCGAACCCTTGAAGCACGGTTTCGAACGGCTTGATGAATTTGGTCACGTTGTCGAACTGTCCCGCCTCGCGAGTGCCTTTTCTTGTGAATCGGGGCTTTTTGACGATTGCTCGATATATAACCCCTTGAACTTTTGTTTGCCCACGCGGCGGATGGCTGAGGGGGTAATAGTGGGAGCATTGCATGCTCTCCGTCGCTCCCTTAGGACGGCCATGACCTCCTCGATCTGTTCCACGATTTGGAATTTATCGAGTGAGAGGCATGGGACGTCCCTCGGGGGCGGGAGTGAGAGTCTGGCGTCGCCGCGGCTGCCTTCCGCCGTAGGTTGGGACTCGATTTGGGCCGGAATAAGGCGTCCGACGGACCGTAGGGTGGCTTTCTTCGAGGTGGTGGCAGACATCATGATTTCGAGGGTTTTTGTTTGAAGAACAGTGAGTGTTTCTTCAAGTATATGTTCCAGAGAACAGTGAGTGTTCTTCGAAACGGTCGGAGAGAAAATAAAGGTATGCCCTCCTTCTAGCGCCAATTGTTGTTACCCAAAATATTATTCGGAATGATTTACTGGATATGGCTACGGGTGAGTAACAAACAAAATGTAAGAGCACGAGCGATGGAATATAAATACCACAAGATTTGCCGGGGTTGTTAATCCCGGGCTTGAATGCTCTCGCGAGATATTATTAATAATAATAATACTTTGGAGTACAACTATTAATGTTAGAGTACGATTACAATGAGTGTAATGACTCTAGTTGTCTATCTCTTGAATGCTGATGATTGCGGGAAGAATCAGAGTTAATGCTTTGTGAGTTCTTGTTACAAAGATTAAATATAGTGAGGGTTCGTTTCTGCCGAACATCTTATCTCTGGGATTTCTCTTGAGGGGAATTCTCAGTGTCTTGCTAGAAGTCTCCTATTTATAGAAGAGGAGGTAGTGGGGATGTCATAATACCAAACGGGCGATCGCCTTTCCTGCATTAAATGCTCATTTAATGCCCCTGACACGCCATTAAGGGCGACCGGGGCGATCGTCCCAGCACGTGGATCGATTTCCTTAAAGTCCGCAGCTGCTACAGGATGGCGCCGTCTGTGGGAACCAATGGGAAAACAACAAGTGCCTCACGTCACAGTCTCGGGAGATCCCGCCTAAGGCGCCTTTTGGGGTCTGTCGGTGGGTGAGAGGCTGTCCTTGTCACTAACAACTCGTGATGGGCTGGAGTCAAAAAGACTTCTCGTGTTGCGCCGTTTGCGGGTCTGCACGTAGGCTTTCTTCCCGATATTCGGTCCTCGTAGACATGACGGATGTTGGCTTTACACGTGGCATAAAACGGTCGTCCTTGGTCGGGTACTAGAGACGATCGCTAGGTGCCAAGAGACGATCGCCCTGGATGTCGATCGCTCGGTACTTGATCTTGATCTGGCATCTTCGTTTGGTAAGTCTGCCTTGGTTCATTTGACGCTGACTTTGGTCGCTCGGCCCTGGTGCCGATCGTCGTTGAGGCGTATTAATCGCCGCACAACATACTGATATTATCTACTCCGGATATAATTTCTACGTATTATTAGTATTTGAGCCATGTAATATTGAAGTTTATAATTTAATATTGTTCACTCCAGAACAACTATCAATAAATATGATAGGTATATTCAACCACTCACTATTCTTGCTACCATCTGAGCACAATCGAATTATGATTGTGGGGTATATCATATCTTATACAATTTTGATAGAGAATATTCTCAAATCATATTAAATCATATTTCCCTTCAGGGATAATAACGTGCTACATCAAGAGCATAGTGATTTAATCATGCTATTCTATTTATAAGTAACAAATCAATATTTTTCAGGAATATTGTATTATCACATAAGTTATGTACAAATAAGAATTATTCATTTAGAATAGTAATATCCTTCAAGAATATTACAATTAATTGTGCTACTTTACGAGCAATAAATTTAAGAAACATAATTGAATATACGAAGAGAAATAAAATAGTACGAAAATTAAGCAAGATTCGAAATAACTAAACTAAAATAATTGCTCCTTCAAGAGCACTTACAATATTCTTTAGGAATATTATTTTGTATTTTTCATTAGGATTTACACAAATCCTTAGATCTCATAGTGTTCTTCATGAACACGTCATATTTAAATAGAATATGACGAGATAACGTTGTATTTCTTCAAGAACTACAACGAATCTTTTATCTTAATAATTTTCTGGATTATTAAGTATTGTTAAATTGTGTTTCTTGTGGAAACAAAGAGGAATATGATTTGATAATAGATTTTTAGGTCATCATATATATTATTTATATATGATGCACATAGAAACATAAAATTTAATAACTAAAGAATAAATATTTATCCTCGAAATCATCATATGCAAGAAAGTTCTTGAAGGAGTAAATGAAATTAATACTGTTCACCGATGTAAAAAAAAAAAGACTATTTCTGTTCGATCTTTTTTTTAATGTATGCAATACGTTTTAGAATCCGATCTCCACCGTTGAATTTGTAGATCTGTTTGTCAGGAAGGTACTTTAAAAATTTTATACTGATCCGACGGTTAGCGAAGCGGAATCGCGATTTTAGTGCGGCCTCGCAGTGCAGAAAATTTGCTCGCGAGATTTTTTTTTTGTGAATTTCGAAAATCGGAAAGAAATAAAAATTTTAATGGTAGGGTATCGTGCTGATAACGTGTTATAAACTTGAGAGAAAAAAAGAGACAATGAAGTATGAGAATAATAATGTGTGTATTATTATGAGGGCCAAATGTCTTTATTTATATGTACACGTCTAGAGTTTCAAGGGCATATTAGTCATTCACTACATACATGACTTATTTACAACAAAATTAACAAACAAATGATATTTTCTTAAGATTGTTGGTACAAACAATATGTGTAATTACAATATTTTTCCATTTACCTATTTTCACAAAATGAAGTAGTTCTTAAAATGAAACTTGAAAAATATTGCTCCTTCTTTCTTGATTTAAGATTTTTACTTTTCTTAATGGTATGTCAATATAAGGTTCTTAGTTGCTTTATTACCTAAAATGAATCTGATCCCCTTGTCATTCTCACAACAAAAAATTTCTGCTTGTTATAAAATCGAAATATTGTAGAGAGAGAATAGAGAATGATTCTCAAGTATGTTTTTCATTAATAACTGAAGTCCTATTTATATGAAAGCTTCAGATGGCACAATTGTAATTACATAATTACAACAGGGGCATAATAGTCATTCACACTATATAAAAACAAAAGGATAATTGAAATGTCACTTTCATGGTGTTTTTATAACACTCCTCATTGAATGAGTATTTACATAAATATTTGCTGAACTAGTTTGAAGAAAACCCAATGGGAGAAAAACTTTCAAACTGTTTGTACTCGAGCTTGTGGCAATCATATCATGTTGCATCATAATGTTGCCAGGAAATCCCTGTGGGATAAAACTGCAGCAATCGGTGATCTCGTAAATTTGCTCCACTTATCTCGATAGTTCTTGTATGAATATTCTTGTGCCGTCTTAGTAAACCCTCGTGGGACAAAAACTAAGTGAATCTATTATGTATATCATTCGTTGTTGGAGTATCCACGTGTTGCCTCATTAAAACCTTGTCAAGAAAACCCAGTGGGAAAAACTTGCTCGAAGGAAAAATAGTACAACTACTCCTTCTATTTTCAAGCTTTGAGGAATAATCTTGATCTTTGTAGTGTTCCTCATTATGCCATGAATATGTCTCGTTAAAACATTATTAGGAAAAAACCAATGGGAAAAATCCTAATGAAGGAAAAAGAGTACATTATTCATATTAATATGTCATTTCAGTTGCCTCGTTAAAAGCGTTGCTAGAAAAACCCAATCGGACAAAACCTCAGTCAAGGGAAAAAGAGTGCAACGCGTATTTTATAAATATGCCCCACGCATTTCAATGATCCTCCAGGGATTAGTACGAGTATCATCTTTAGTGCAGTTTGTAATATCGAACTCATATTCTTTGCAATATATTCCAAATATCTTTTGGAAATTTCATATTAGTTGTGATTAAGCTGCCTCGTTAAAAACCTTGCTGGAAAAACCCGGTGGGATAAAACCTCGGTCAAGGAAAAGAGTACAGCAGATAATTTTCTTTCACAACACCTTATTTTGAGTGACTGCACGCACTGATAATATGTTTAACATCTCCTGAGGAGTCACTTCCAGTAAGTCCATATGTTATAATTTTATTATAAGGGCATATATTTCAATTTCGATGGATTTCAATATCCTCATTTTCACAAATCATGGATTTTAATATCCTCATTTCCAATATCCATATTTCACGATCATGGATATCCTCGTATCATTTATCGATATCATCTTCCCAATCATTGATATCCTCATTTTATTCATAGCGCTATATTGTGTCGATACATTTCAACATTTGTTTCCCCATGGCAACATAACTTTCCGAGATATCTCATTATCAATCAATTATTGGGTTTACACATTGTGGTTATGTCTATATACTTCTCAAAAGTATATGCCTCCATTTATCATTTGCTTTGATTCATATTCGGGGAATTATTATGTATTTATCAAAGCAGTTGTAGTTGATATCAAAGATTAATAATCTATCATGCATCTTTGAACTTCAAGTTCATATTTCAGTTGTGAGGATATAGTGTGATGCATTTCACATATTTCCAACTACTAATACTCCCCCTCATGCTAAGAGATTTCTTGAGCATCAAACTCATGTGTCAGTATCTCACTATTCATCTTCAGTCATGAGAGTTTATATATTATGTTCTCGATATGGGCTGGAGAACTTCGAATAGTATTCCAATTAATATCCCACTTGTATGCGCATGTCGTGATCCTTTCCGGGATCTATTCAAGTTTATTTGGGATATATTACTAGCTTAATCTGATCTGGAATATATGCTCAAACCGCGAGCAAATTATCTCGTAAATTTCTGATTACGGGTCATATAAACATATGACAATCTAGTGGATCCATAATATTTAGTAGTTCACATGTAGAGGAAGTGGGTCCATACTCCCCCTTAATATATTCCAAATTTATTAGGAATTCATTCCCAATATTGGCTAGTAGTGATATTAATCGAGAACAATTATTTGAAGACGATGTGTCTATATCACCATATAGATATTTTATCGGCACATCACATCATCTTTCGGTGCCATTATTGCACATCATTATCAACATGAAGTCGCTGATCCCACATGTCATATTATTTCAAATACAGAGCCGTAGTTCATACGCTTCAGGACGCGGAGTCAAATCTCATACGCGTAATTCCAATCTATAAATAGATTATCATTGTATTCACAAAATCCACCCATACTGAGGGTCTGAATATCATAATGGATTCAATGCTTTCGAATCTTCGTAAATATTACCCATTTCTTTCAGTGAATATCATAAAAATAATTTATCGAACTCGACTGGAAAGATTAAGGATGCTAATGAGAAATGACATCCCAGAAGATATTCGATGGTTGATCGAAGCACAAGTTCGACTATCTGGCGAATTTTCAAATTCATTTAAGTACATGCCAGGTACAGGTAAGAGTAGTTTTGCAAAGAAACGAAGAGCAAAAAGATTAAGTGTGTGCTATAAATGTGCTCGGTGGATATGTGGCACACGATGCAAATATGTGGGGTTTGTATCCAAAAATCGAGAAGATAAAATAGCATTTATCAAGGATGGATCGAGTAAGGAATCTATGGATCATGATATTCAGCAGATCCTTGGTACACATACCAGTGGATACGTTCATCGTGAACTAATGGCTTTGTGGATATAATTTAAGGATGAACGGGAAAGTTATAGTCATAAAAAATTAGTCTCAAAAGATCCAGTTTGTAAGTCCGTTCTATCAAAGTTGGCATAAGGTAAATAGCAAAATAATGCAAGTTGATGAATATTGTTTTCCAATATTTAAATTTCTCAGCTACCAATCGGTAACATCATTTTCATTGAAAAATATAATATCATATCTTTCGTTTTCTTTTGCAATTTTGTCAAAAAGAAAATAGTAAAAGTAATGACTTGTCTGTTGCTCCTTTTTCAATGAAAATAGTTAAGTCATTTGTCGTTTAGTAAGAAGTTTATTCTTTAAATTTGGGATCCACAAATCAGAAAATGTATCTCTCATAAAAGTATTTTGAAAATCTAGTGCAGAAAGATGGAGTTCTCAGAATCCTCATATAGATCTCATCCAATTAAAACTATATGTATTTTAGGTGGATCCAAACTGATAGGTCATATCCAGCATATAGATATGGCATATCAATTAAAAAGAATTAGGAAAACACAAAATCGATATATTGTATGGTGGGAGTAATTATAGATTTTTGGGTTATCTTTTAGAGGCTGCACAAAATGGGAGAATAAGAGTAACAAGTGCCTTACACTATCCCACAATTAGAACCAATAGTACAGGGGGTTCAACTGGGTTGATGCTTCAAGCACAGTCTCTGCATGATAGTTTGATGTATGTAGTGAATAATAGTGATGCCTTTATTGTTCTTCCACATGGATATGGCACACTCAATGAGATATTCAACATCATGTCATGGGCTGAGCGGGACTTCCATACCAAACCTATAGGTTTGTTGAATATTAATAATTTTTTCAGCAATTTGCTTGTCTTTCTAGATCAATGAGTAGATCACAAATTTATATCTCAGCCATCACGAGATCTAGTAATATGTGTTGACACTGTTGCTGATATACTTATAAAGTTTGTGGCATATATTTCAATTAAGAATTTAGAAGTCAGCTTATCATCCACAGACTATTGGCGTCAAATGGAAAAGAAGTTTAGATCCTTTACATCTTTCATTATAAACCCTAATGCCAGGGGGTTGCAGAGTTACGGAATTTTATACTCTTGAGACGCACCCTCTCCCTTTTTTTGGGGTTTCATATGTATTTTCTTTTCGCGTTTCATATTGTCGAGTGTTTACTGCCTTTCAGCTAGTTTCGATATTTTCACTTCGACTGTTGTGTGCTTCTTCCAGCAATAATAAGATCATCTTTTGCTTTTATGCAAATACATTATTTTCACGAATATGTGATATATGTCAATCAATATGATCCCACCATCTGATATAATCAACATGGGACTTATTGAGCAATTATTTTTCAGTGACAGCTCTTCATATCAGTTGTCAGATGATCCCACCATGCGGTGTATTTGCATGGGATTTTCTTTAATTAATCGGTGATAGCTTCTTGTATCACTTGCTCAATTTTCTCCGTTCGTGTTTAATAATCATGGAGATGTGATATTATTTCCATCAACTATTTCTTGTTCGAGAGCAGGATTTGAATCATTGATCAACTACTTCTTCAGAGTAGGATTTATTTTTATCAACCGCTTCTTCAAGAGCATGATTTAGATAATCGATTTACTACTTTTTTCACAGTATGATTTATTTCTTTCAACTGTTTCTTCGGGAGCTATTCATGTGGTATAACCAACCATGATGGTAATATATAATATATAAATTGCATACGTAAAACCATCCGTCGTGTGATAATTAGACTCATCACATAGGAGGTATTGTAATTACAGAAAGTAGGCTCAATAAATGTGTGGTTTGAAGCCACCACTTTGAGATAAGCAAAAGACATAATTTAAAGTGCAAAATAATTAACTGCTTCTACCAGAGCAGGATCGTCCAATCAGTTCCTCAAAATATAGTCATCGTCAAGGTATATGTCGAAATATCGATTGCCGTTAATAGCAAGTGTAAGGGTTGTATTCATAAATCTTTACAATTTCTGGAATTGGATATTAATTCGTACATTTGATAATAATATAAATGAAAAAGAGTTAATATCCATATCAATATTGGTGTCAAATTAGAGCTCTCGTAAAATGGATCACGATGGTATCAAGAAAATTAATTCTGATAGCATATGTATCTTATATGTAAGAAAAACGAATGTATAATTCAATAAATTAAAGAATATTTGATTCTTTTATTATTTTATTAATTTTCTATGTAAAGGGTGAGCCCAATAAGATAGCTGGTTTCTGTTTCATTATGAATTGTTTTTCTTCTCCCGTGACTCACCTTTTTTTCTTTTTTCAACCTTTCCCCATTTTTTTTTGTTTTATTTGTTTGTTTCTTACTGTGATAATTGAAGAAAATTATTTCCATTAATATATTAAAGTATCATTTCTTACCTTCACCCCTTTGGATCTGAAGCCACTGTGTTGCTTTCTCTATTTTTCACACGTCTCACGCAAAATACAGATATGTAGATAGCTTCTTTGTCCAACGGTCAACCTTCAGCCGACGCTGCCAATCGTAGGCTTCCTTTCCAGATCGTCGGCTCTCCAAGAATCTAGTTGCTTCAATGATGAGATATATGTAGTACTTGGTTAAGAAGCCATCACACGAGAAGTCACCAACGTCCACCACTAAAACAAAGAAGGCAGCAGGCTTGTCACCATATTTGGTTCTTACAGCCGGATTCTACTTCCAGTCAACAATCTACCCCAAACGATGACATCCATAAGATTCTCTATATTTTTTTTTAATCAAGTCTTGGGATGACTATATATCATTTATTACGAGGGTGAGTGATGATCACTGGTCAAGAAAATGATCTAAACAGAAGGAGAAAGAAAAAATTCCCTCTAACAAGATTGTAAGAATAAACAGATGATGTTCTTTGTGTTCAAGAAAGATTGAATATTTTTTTAGGATTTCAAGTGGAGAATTGATATATTTATTTGTAATAATGGATTTTTGATACAGAGGATCATCTATAAGATAGCAACTGAAGAACATACTCTCTTTATATTACTCAGATGGCTAGAGTCGTGCTGATAACGTGTTATAAAATCGAAATATTGTAGAGAGAATTTAGAGAGATAATAGAGAATGATTCTCATGTATGTTTTTCATAATTACAACAGGTGCATAATAATCATTCACACTATATAAAAACAAAAGGGTAATTGAAATATCACTTTTTTATAACACTACCCACTTTCTCTCTCGTACTCGGCATTTTTAAAAGAAAAAAATGCGCCAAGTCAAATTAATAACACTAAATCAGGACGGCAAGAGTATTTTATTGAATGAGACTCGCTTGTTCACTTAAAATAACAATTTACTTACTATTCCATACCCAATATTCTTTTTTCTTATTTTTTTTTTCATACTGACAATAGCTGTTTCATTATTAAGGCCATACTTTAAAAAAAATGAACATTTAATTTTAATAACTTTATTTTATGATGAGGCGGGAGGAGTAGAAAACACTCCAAATCGAAATAACTCGAAATTAAGGTATTCACCATGGTAGGACTGAGCAAAAAAAGTTGAAACCAAATCGGACCGAACCAATACTCTCGATCTGGTTCTGGTTCCAAATTTTTCTAGAACTGGTATATTGGTCCGGTCCTGGTTCTGAGAATTTTTAACATCGGTTTGGACCGGACCTGACCAATGTTATACATATCTAATTTATCTATATTAATATATAATGTACATCTATATATTAATACATAACAACTGTATATTTCAAACATAACACCAACTTTCCCAATCCCCAACCTCTTGTTCCCAAGCCTTCACTCTTCCATGTCACATTTTTTTTCCCAAATGTAGAGATGATACATTCTTTTTCCATCAGAACAGTATTTTTTAAAGTTAAGGGTTCACAAATTATTACTATTTCTATCCCAAAATGAATGATGAAATATTTTCTTATAATTTGCTTTTAATCATGAGCTAACTTCAAAATATTTTTCTCATATATTTTGAGATAAGAGAGTATTATCGTATCTGCAATTCTATGTGAATGTATTCATAATATGTAAAGACTATTAGAATAAGTGGTCCAACTATCTTTGACTAACAAAAATGTATTTTGAGCCCTGATTTAACTAAAATGGATGCGAGAAATGCTTAACAAGCCAAGTTGAGAAGAAGATAGCACAAAGCTCAAAGTGGTACTCCCTCCGTCCCAAAAATTTCTCTTTTTGATTTTATGGTCAAGAGTGGCGTATGCGAGAAAACGCAGATACACACCCTGAACTTTTCAAATTGTTTTTTTCTTTTTTTTTTTGCGTATCCTCAAGAGACTCGTGATCATCTCCCACATAATCTATGCTGACGACTGTGCAGTTGAACTGTACGTACTGTAGGAGCTGAAAATTCCGAGCATAAGATCGTAGATAATCCTGGAGTTGGGTGTTGTGAGGGAACATATCAGCAGAAGGCAGCCATGGGAAATCTGAAAACTCGAAAGTTTCTTTTGGAATCTGAAGTCTGGTGGACTCAATGGTGTGATTCCAAAGTCCACCAACCTGATCTTGGGCCTCGAATACGACTGGATTGAAGCCGTTGGATGCTGTGTATTTACAGGCAAGAAGCCCGCTTATTCCAGCTCCTACTATAGCCACCCTTTTCTCCATGGACCAAAAAAAAAATCTCTTGTTAGATTTGTAAGAAGTTGGTGTTGACTTAATGATTGATTGGTTAACCTCCGAATTTTGCTCTGTTTGGGGAGAAAATGGAGAACCCCGTCTTTTAAAAGCAGCCGTGGGTCTATGCTATTGAGCTGCCGCCGAACAATCAATGACCAATTAATCGAAAGTTTAATAGGATACTATATATATGTTCCATCACACATACTATAGCAATCAACTCTTCTCAAGCTATTCCTTTAAATCTTGCCCTACAAAATGCCTAGCAAGGTGGTAAGGCCCTTCCCACTTTCACAAACACATAATCTCAAGATCAATCTGATTCCATAGCATTTGGGAGCCTTTATGCTTATATATATATATATATATATATATATATATATGTATATACATATAAATATTCATTATTTTGATGGATAATTGAAAAGAAACTTTGTCTATATAGTTTGAAAAAAGATGGCTTGATTAATTTGGATCCTACAGGCAACATGTTGCAAAGAGAAGGCAGTTTTAGTAGCAGTATATGTGGATAAGCCACAGTGGAAAAAGTCTTTATCAAATAAAAGTAACGGTGATCATAACACAACCACCAACACCCGGCAGGTGAAAGACAGCAGTAATAAGAGAGCGGATGTACTTAATTACTCGAGACATCTTAGAGAATCATCAAAATCAACGTATATGAAAATCTCATACGTTGTGAATGGTACAAAATTAGATATTGCATATGCAGTTATTATATTAATTAGATACACGTATAATTCAAACAATCATCATTGGGGATGATATATTAAGAGTGCTTGGATATCTAAGAAAATACATCATAAATGCATTATATTATGGCAAAATTCAATAATCCTTGGGGATATAGTAATGTAAATGGAAAAATTCAATAATCCATTGTATCTGCAGTTCTATATGAATGTATTCATATGTAAGGACTATTAGAATAAGTGGCCCAACTATCTTTGACTAACAAAAATGCATTTTTAGTCATGATTTAACTAAAAAAACTGGAGTTTCCACTTGAGAATGTCTTTGAGCAGTTCGGGGTTGTTATTTTTCTTATCCCCATATAAAAAATGGAGGGGAAAAATGCTTAAGAAGCCAAGTTGAGAAAAAGATAGCATAAAGGCTCAACATGGTATTCCCTCCGTTCAAAATAATTCTTGCTCAGGGCTCCGTCTCAAAATAAATAATTTAAACTAAAAGTAATTTCAATTTATTTATGATTAAGAGAAGAAAAATCATTCATTTTGAGATTGTGATAACAGTATTTCACACTTGACCTCAGCCCGATTTATTATGATAAAAAACAAATCAGTTCAACTTATGGTAACTTATTTTACACTTGATCTCAACCCGATTTATTATGATAAAAGATAAATCAATTCACCTTAGTGTACAACTTAGTTCAATTAGGACACAATTATGATTTAAAAAAAAAAAACTCAGCCCACTTATGCAAATTAAAATCCAACAATTTAGCCCAATTTTATTACATTTCTTCTCCCAAAAAATAAGAAAGTAGAATCACTCCTGCTCATTTCGAAATCTGTTTGGTAATAAAGCAAGGATAAAAACCAAGAAAATACACGATGATACTTGTACAAGAGGAACAAATATCACAGAAATGAGGAATGATGGAATCAGAAAAATGACATAGATAGAAGGGAAAAAGAACCCACACAATCCCAGGGTAACATATGAGAACTAGAGAGCTGAGTAACTCACCATTAAATTTAGGGAGAAAAAGCCAGCCTAACTGCCAAATATGTTAATCTTAAACCAATATTTCGGATGCATAATCTCTACGTATTGTTTAACTGAAGCGAGATTAATGAATCGTCAAGCCCTAACCTATTGTAAGCAAAAGTTGATGATTTGCGAGATTAATTTTAGGATAACTCCATAATAAAAATGCAAATAAAATCCACATGGTTATAAAATACAATATGTTATAAACAACCTATTGTTGTTGCATTTTTCACCATCATGAGGCACAAAAAGACAAAAAAAAGAAGAAAGAAAACTGTTGGTCCCCTCCCTTCTCCTCTCTACCCCACCCCCCACATAAACCCTAAAATTGCACTATATAATACAACGCCCAGCCTCACCAAACCAAATATACAAAGAAGAAACCCTAAAAATCAGATCAGAAAAACACTCTAAATCCAATAAACAATGTCTTTCCTAAACCTTATGAAAACAAGAGCGAAACTAGCCCTAACAAGCATGGGAGAGTGGATGAGCAAGAGTAAGGTGAGTATTGAGCAGTCCATCGACGAATTATCATTTCCTTCTATGGAATGTTCAATATTCCACTGAACCTTAGTCTAGCTTACAAGCTTTTAGAACCAAAAACTCATATGATGTAGCAAAATACCAGACCAAGGAACTGCACGCGAAGATGGAGGACGAAAGGGGCAAGACTGTTGCAGCGATTGAAGCAACGAGCCAGAGGGTACCGGCACAGGTTGCATCGGTTATTCTTCCATTTCAGAGAAAAAGCGACATTGGCCTCCGCTTTCCACTTCCATACACGGTCCAGCAGTCAACTGATGTCAAGGAAGCCTTGAAAAAAACTTTTGGGAATTTATTACTTGTAATTGTTTTTTTCTCATAATAC
The DNA here is from genome assembly GCA_033398695.1 of Orobanche coerulescens. Lineage (NCBI taxonomy): Eukaryota > Viridiplantae > Streptophyta > Magnoliopsida > Lamiales > Orobanchaceae > Orobanche > Orobanche coerulescens. Next base: position 220,513,733 of record CM065804.1, read on the forward strand.
CAAAAATAACTCCCAACATTTATATTAATTACTGCTCCAGTAGATCAGAAAATAACTCCCAATATATTAATTATTTATCATTTTTCCTTATCAATCTTTTTTTAAATTCCCAAAAGTTTTTTCCAAGGCTTCCTTGACATCAGTTGGCTGCTGGACCGTGTCTGGAAGTGGAAAGCGGAGGCCAATGTCGCTTTTTCTCTGAAACGGAAGAATAACCGATGCAACCTGTGCCGGTACCCTCTGGCTCGCTACTTCAATCGCTGCAACAGTCTTGCCCCTTTGGTCCTCCATCTTTGCGTCGTCTGATATTTTGCTACAATATCTGGGGTTTTGGTTCTAAAAGCCTTGTAAGCTAGACTAAGGTTCAGTGGAATATTGAACAGTCCATAGACTTTGAAGGGAAATGATAATCCGTTGATGATGGACTACTCAATACTCACCTTACTCTTACTCATCCACTCTCTCATGCTTGTTAGGGCTAGTTTCGCTCTTGTTTTCATAAGGTTTAGGAAAGACATTGTTTATTGGATTGGATTTAGGGTGTTTTTCTGATCTGATTTTTAGGGTTTCTTCTTTGTATATTTGGTTTGGTGAGGCTGTGCGTTGTATTATATAGTGCAATTTTAGGGTTTATATGGGGGTGGGGTAGAGAGGTGGAGGAGGAGGGGGGAGGGGAGGGGACCAACAGTTTTCTTTCTTTTTTTTTCTTTTTCTTTTTCTTTTTATAATCATTGCAGTAGTGAGAGTGGGTCGTTTTGGATTTGTGGTGGTTTAATCACATCGACAGTTAATGGGTTTCTTGATTTATTTATGTCGTGAATCCTTCTTAGTATATTAATGAAAGAATAACACTAGTACAAAAACAGGCTTTTGCAACGTTTATGAAAACCCATTGCACTTCGCACTAGGGTGCGATGTAATAGATTGTGATACATAAGGTCATATCAAAGGCATCGCACATTGATGCGATGCAGAAGATTGCTTTTGTATCGCATTTTTTCTACAGGTTCGTTGCGAGTGAGAGGTTATACAGATACATCGGTTGTTCTGTATATGCGACGCAAAAAACAATAATTTTGTTGTGCACTTAATGCATCACATCTTGTAACAAATATGATACATAAAGCAATGTTATGTATCAAATGCAGTTGATATTTGATGCATAAGACTATTTTTATTCATCGCAATTCTTAAATGTGCGATGCAATTATTTTTTTCCTATGCGTTTTTGCAGTTTAAGCATCGTACCTTGCAACAAATTTGATATATAAAGTAATGTTATGTATCACTTGTTAATAAAATTGATGTAGAAGATTATGATTATGCACTGCGTGTTATGTACCGCTAATGTATAAGATACTTTTTTAATGGTTAATGCATTTTTTCCAAAGTGACAAGGACTAGTAGGAATTCACAAAAAGATAATAAAAAATAGCCTATGAATAAACTTACCCTCGGCCTATTAAGTGTACGTACTTACTCGTGATAGTATGGTGCCAATAGATATTCCTTAGATGATTGCTTGGTACCTGCATGCCTTGTACTTAAAACTTGTGAGCGCTTTTTCACCATTTATAGCTTTTGTGGACACAGAAATCCATAATTTTCAAAAGTTTTCTGTTGCTTGCACAAAAATCCAAGTATCTATAAACAAGTATTACAACAAACATGAATATATAATTTAACGTAGTTGAAAAATTAAAAGACTACAATTACATTAGATTTCCTAACCTGGTAAAAATACTGACAATCGTCATTAGATTTCCCAATAATAACAAATGAATGCATTGGAGCAGGCAAAACCACAACACGGGGTAGAAAAAAGACAAGATTTCCTTACCACAAATACTTCTCTTTTTGAACTCCGTTGCAAGACACTCTATCGCGATATCATCACCAAATGCAGCTGCATGGCCATCTCTATTCTCATCCACAGTTAATAAGCCCTCCTCGGTATACTGCATATTGATGATATCATATTCATCGTCAGGAGAACCCGGAAACTGACATGTATTTGGCCCAACTCGGGCCATCATCCACAGATATACATCTTTCTTTGTATATAGCCTAAGCAGCCATTTCTATTCAATAATCAACCACAAAACCAAGATTCAAAAAAAAAAAAAGAAACATCTATATACGGATATACACCCTGCAGATATTAATGACCACTTCTTAATAAGCCAAAAGAAATATATTAAAAGGCATATACATTCCGTTCCAGATTCTAGAGTTTCCGGTTTTCAGGTCATAATTGATCGTACATTTCATTGCATCACATAGAAATTCAGTAAATCAATATGACAGAAGGAATCCAGGAGAAATCTTATTCAGCAGTGACTAATTATGCATTAAAAGATCAAAAGAAATAATAGGGATTATTTTCCAGAAGAACAGCAGAAAATATAAATCCATCTATGGATCTGTTCATATTTCATATTTTTAGTAAGAAGCTGTGTTAAAAATTGCTTCTTCATAAAAATTTTCAAAGATCCTAAATCCTGAACTTATTTCTAACTCATTTTTCAAGAATCCAAACGGCCCTCCAAGACACAGTATATATATATATATATATATATATATATATATTCAGTAAATCAAGAAAATTAAAACCATAATAACAGATCCAAGATCTGAAGGAAGAAAAACAAAGAAAAGAATCGTAAAATCTTGAAAACTACCTCTGCATGCCAAGCTGAACAAGCTCATCGATGGCGGAATCGAAACACTCCCGATCTTGCTTCTTCGCCAAAAGCTTAACCTCCTGAACAACATGGATCCCCCAACCCGACTTCAGATCCGGCGAATACGTATGCCCAATCACTGATTCAATGAGCCTTTTCGTCTCTCCGTCGACAGATCCAAAATCCTCCACGAACCTCCTCACCGTCCTCATTCACAAAGAAGATATTCGTAAAGGGTTTAATTCATAAAGGTAGGGTTTACAGAGGCGATATAGAGATGAGGGGCGATTCGTAAAGAGTCCTCATCACGTTTACAAAAGGCAGTTTTTGTACTAGTCATGAATGGTTGCTTTTAAGTTTCATTTTTTTTTTTTTTTTTTATACCGAGGTTTGTTTACACTGACTTAGTCGCCGGAATAACATTCTACCCACAAGATCGCTTATCGGTTAAATCGCGAGATGTGTCGGCTCAGGTTCTTAAATATCCTCAACTACCGCGCATGCGAGTCGTCCCAAGTAATTCTCCACGCTGAACCCCAAATCCAACCGCAGTTCCCCGAGATCCGACCTCCCACACCGCTGCCCTCAATATTTAATTGTTCCACCAACAGCGTCTGCAGGCTGGCCCTAACCCTTAGTCAAAGGGATCATTGGGCCTTGAGAAATTCAATTCCAAAGTGTTGTCACTAGGAATTGAACCCCTGACCTCCAACTAAATTGAAAGTCAGGTGGCCAACTGCGCCAAGGCAGTTGGTTGTTCATTTTATTTATTTATTACTACTAGTAATTGTTTTTTTCTCATAATTACCAAAAATAACTCCCAACAGTATTAATTACTACTCCGGTAGATCAGAAAATTTATCATGTTTGTATTTTGTACAGTAAATTTGCTACTCTATGAATTGTTTGTGTAGGTAGTAGGATACTCGAATTTTAGCTATAATAAAAAAAGAAGTTTTTTTGTTCCACGTCGGTTAAACAATGAAAGGTGGAAGGGACTTCAAGCCTATAAAAATAGGTTTAAGGCTAAGGATTAAAATGCACCAGTCAAATACACTTTAACCTTAGTCAAATGTTTGTAAGAGTGTGGAGTACCAGGGTCGGGAGAGAGAATGTTTGTGTGATTGTAATAATGTTTCACATAGTGAAATTTCTTTCTCTGGGGGCCGTGGTTTTTCTCCGATTTTGGAGTTTTCATATAAATTCTTGTGTTTTGAATTATTATTATTTTTTATATTATTTCTCGGTTATTTCTGCTCATCCCTACCGGATGAACGTGTGATCCGTTTTTTCCCAATAACTCACTCCTACATAATACAGTGCTTTCGTTTCGTCCATAATAATGTATTGGTTTTTTGAAATTACAAAAGGAGGAGGTGGGTTTGTTAATTACTATCAGTTGAATTTGATTGAGAAATGAAAATCTCTCCTATCCGTCATTTAAACTATTTTTATCGCATGAGGAGGACAAATGGAATAAATAGAAATACACACTCTTTCTTTCTACCTTAAAATGAACTACCATTTTTTTTTTATCTCGAAGTTAATAACATTTTTGCAAAAAACTTTGCTTCTAAATGTTCTTTTATCAAAAATTAAAAATAATAATAATAATAATTCTCTATTCATTATATAGAAGTTTAGAAACTAGACAACAAATTTGTTACTAAATTTGTTACTAAAACCATTCATTTTGATTTTGAGATGGAGAGAGTAGGGATGGGAATCGGGTCGGATAGGCTCGGATATGCCAATATCCATATCCAAACCCGAAAATTTATGCCCAACCCGAACTCGATTCGAACCCGAAAAATAATATTCAAATCCGATCCAACAGATTTCGGATTGGATTCGGATATACCCGAAACCCGAAATTTTCGAATTAGATTTGGATATTATCCAAAACCCGAAAATGAAATCCAATCAAACCAATTTCTATATATATATATATATATATGAATTCCTTGACGTGAGATTGAGACACCATCAAAGCTGGAAAGCAAAATAGAAAGAATTAAAATGCATTAGATAGGAATTGAACGAGGGATGTCCCACCTCAATGCACAAAGCTCCAATGCTTTAACCACTACACCAAGCCACCATTTGTGATTATAACTTACGAAACACAAATATAAATATATATATATATATATATATATATATATAATTCAAGGAATTCATATATATAAAATCGATTTTGCTGACCACTAGTGTACTACTTGTTGTGCGGCGATTAATACGTCCAGAGAGGCGATCGGCATAAGGCCGAGCGACCGAGTTCATGATCAAGTGAGCCACGGCAGACTTGCCAATCGAAGGTAACAGCTCATCTCCGAGAATCTAGCGATCGACGTCCAGAGGCGATCGTCTCTTGGCACCTAGCGACCGACTCTAGTGCCCGACCGGGGACGACCGCCCTATGCCACGTATAGAACCAACATCCGTCAAAATACACGGAGACCGAACCTCGGGATAAAGGCCCACGTGCAGGTCCGCATAAAGCGCCGCAGAATAATCTTATTCTAGTCCTTCAGCAGCTTTCAGTGACAGGGACGGCCTCACCAACCGACAGACCCGCCGAAAGGTACTAGGTAGGATATCCCAAGACAGCGACAGGAGACACGTGTTGCCTCCCCATTGGATCGCACAGCTGGCTGCCTGCAGCAGCCGCGGACTTTAAGGAAGCCGTCCCATGTGCCAAAGACGATCGCCCGCTTATTATAATACAAGAAAGGCGATCGCCCGTTCGGAATAAGGACATCCCAACTACCTTTGTTTCTATAAATAGAGGACTTAGCATTTGAGAGAAAGAAATAAAGAATAATTCAACAACGATAGAAAGAAAGAGAACGATAGAAAGAAAGAGAATAATTCATCAATACCCATATTTTCCCTCAAGAGAAACCACAAGTACAGAGAGACGATCGGCGTATACGAGTTCCCTTTCTATACTTGATCTTTGTTACAAGAACTCACAGAGCTTCACCTCTGGTTCTTCCGGCAATCTACTACACTCAGAAGCTAGATAACTAGGGTATTTTATACTCATTGTAATTGTACTCTAACATTAATACTTGTACTCCCACGTATTTCGTATTAATAACATCTCGCGAGAGCATTCAAGCCCGGAACTAACAACCCCGGCAAATCTTGTGTTATTTACATTCCCACGAACGTGTTCTCGCATTTTGTTTGTTACTCTTCCATTCCAGCATATTATCTCCGGATAATATTTTGGGTAACAACACTACTTTAGTACATTACTTTGTTATTAATATTTTATTATCTAATAAATAATAATACATATAAAGTATATATTATAATGTATACTATACAACATATGATATGCACAATAAATAATATACAGTATATAAAATTAAAATATATTTAATAAATTCGAGTTTTTTTTCGGGTTTCGGGTTCGGATCGGGTTTCGGGTTTTGTGTCGGGTTCCGAGTCGGGTTTCATAAAATTCATATCCATATCCAAAATCTTTCGGGTTTAAAATTTAAATCCATATCCATATCCAAATCCAAAAAACCGGGTTTGATAAATCCAAAAATTCGGGTTTTGGATCGGGTATCCATCGGATCGGATTAATTTTCCATCCCTATGAGGGAGTAATGTTATTTTGTTGTGACTTGCAAGTAGGGCTGCAGAACTGGTCGAGTATATCCGGGTTGGACTCGGTTTTCTTGTACTCGACTCGGTTCCGTGAGTCTGAACCGGTCGAGTTCGGCGCGTACTGGCAGCTCGTTTTCGTACTCGGGTCGAGTCGGGTATACTCGCCTACCCGCCGTAGTACTCGATTAGATGACCCGAATTCGGCTCGACCCGTCACGTACCCGACTCGGCTAGGTTAATTAAACCTCATCCCGTGCAGGTGCAGTCTTTCTTTACAGAAAAATATGCAGAAAATGTCCGAAAAGTAGGTACAACCCGACTCGATCCGAATCCTACCCGACCCGCCCGACTCGACGAGCTACTCGGGTGACCCGAGTGTACTCGAGCGGGTCAAACTCGGCAGCCTCATGCGCTGCCCGACTCGACTCGGGATAACTCGACCCGAATTCCAAACTGAAAAAGTCGACTCGAGTTCGGGTGTACTCGACTCGACTCCGACCCATTTGCAGCTCTACTTGCAAGTGTTCATTGTCAAAAAACAAAAAAAAAATGTCAGTTATATCAGACCAGAAGAATTCTTAAGTTGTTAATATATAATAATTGTGTTTTGTAAAATGTTAAAAATCACCGTCGTGTTGGGTATTGTATTGGAGAGGAAGTACTCCCTTCTTCAATGACAATGTCATCTAATACTTGTAACGATTTGTCTGCTATAAGCTAAGGTATTCACTCCCTCCCATAATAATAGTTACTTCTTTTCTTTCTCTTTTTTGGATGGTTTTTCTTATCTTTTTCGAATTCGATTTTAGTAACTATTATTAGACTAATAATATTAGTTATGAGGGGAGAATTATTTTTGTAATATCTGTTTCTTAATAAATAGTTATGTGTTTTTTGTTTGAAAATGTGATTATAAAGAGTGAAAAAAAATAAAGTGTAAAAAATTGGCTAACAAAAAAAATAGTTTCAGATGCGTGAAAAAACAATTTGATATTTTTTCATAAAAAAAAATATTTTAGTATGTGTTTGATTGCAGATTAAAAAAAAATTGATAATAAAAGTGTGCAATACAGTTAAACCTCGATAAATGAATGTTCGATGAACGAATAACCTCGTCAAATGAATAATTTTCTCCGGCCCCAACTCTTTATAACATGTTCAAATTTTCTTTCGATAAATGAATAATTTCGATAAATGAATATTTTTTTCCGGTCCCGATTATATTCATTTATCGAGGTTTTACTGTAACATACAAATAAAAAAAGTAAGCTAATTGGGAGAATGGAACCCTATACCGATTGCAATTGTGTTAAATCCTTGCCACCTTGTCCGGTAGTGGCATCCACATCAAATCATGCACAAAAAATTCATTTATATGTAACAAAAACAGAAAAATGGGAAAAAAATAATCCTCCGCGCCTGGAGAGAATCGAACCATGTACCTAAGGGAAATGTGATAGAGCCCTGCCACCTTGTCCGGTAGTGGCATCCGCGTTAAATCATGCACAAGAAATTCATTTATATGTAATAAAAATAGAAAAACGGGGGAAAAAATAATTCTTCGCGCCTGGTGAGAATTGAACCATGTACCTAGGGGAAATGGGATAGAGCCCCTACCACCCTGTCCAGTAGTGGCATCCGCATTAAATCATGCACAAAAAATTTATTTATATGTAATAAAAACAGAAAAACGGGAAAAAAATAATGCTCCGCGCCTGGTGAGAATTGAACCATGTACCTAGGGAAATGTGATAGAGCCCCTGCCACCTTGTCCGGTAGTGGCATCCGCGTTAATTGATGCACAAAAAATTTATTTATATGTAATAAAAACAGAAAAACGGGAAAAAAATAATGCTCCGAGACTGGTGAGAATCGAACCATGTACCTAGGGAAAATATGATAGAGCCTCTGCCACTTTGTCCGGTAGTGGTATCCGCGTTAAATCATGCACAAGAAATTCATTTATATGTAATAAAAACAGAAAAACGGGAAAAAAATAATGCTCCGAGACCGATGATAATCGAATCATGGACCTAGGGAAAATGGGATAGAGCCCTTGCCACTTTGTCCGGTAGTGGCATCCGCGTTAATTAATGCACAAAAAATTCATTTATATGTAATAAAAACGGGAAAAAATATAATGCTCCGCTCCTGGTAAGAATCGAACCATGTACCTAGGGGAAATGTGTTAGAGCCTTTGCCACCTTGTCCAATAGTGGCATCTACATTAAAATATGCACGAAAAAGTGATTTATATGTAATAAAAACAGTAAAACGGGAAAAAAATAATAATGCATGTGATAGAGTCCCTGCCACTTTGTCCGGTAGTGGCATCCGCGTTAATAATGCACAAAAAATTCATTTATATGTAATAAAAACAGAAAAATAGGGAAAAAATAATGCTCCGCTCCTAGTGAGAATCGAACCACGTACCTAGGGAAATGTGATAGAGCCCCTGCCACTGTAACACCCCCAAAACCATCCGGGATATTACAGCGCCGTGGGTCCCGCGCCGGAACCCACCAGGCTAAAAACCGTTTACGAAACCAATTCAAAAACGCCAAAAGGCCGATGACGGTAATATTTTAAATACTCAAATATTTTCAAAAGCATAATTTTGAAATACCGTCGTAAAATACCATTTGAAAATACAAGGCGAAGTGCCAAATCTCGATAGTTCAAAATGTACGTTAAGACGCCGCTTAAACGTACCGATAAAATAGTTTAGGAAAAGGTTTAACGAAATAACCCAAGTTCGCAAAGTGCCAAAAAGCCCATTTAAAATACACATACGTAGCGGATAAAGATACCGAAAAGCCATTTTGAAATATACACACGCAGCGGATAAATGTAGTTCAAAATACACATTTGCAGCGGAAATGAATAACCAGAAAAGAAATACTCAATACTCCAAAACATGCCACCGCTAGTATCACATCGGGAAGCTCATCCCTTCACGACCGCTACTAGCTCGATCTCCGAGTACCTAAAAATAAAGCCCACGACGGGGTCAGCCACAATACTCATTAATGATACCGATCACATCATCATAAATAATTACATACCAATATAATAATATTGTAAGAATACTACCAAAGTAATCTTACCGTTATAATCTTACCAATCCCCAACAATCCAATCCTTACCATAATCCACATTTCGCATCCTCGAATGACGAAATGAACTTAACAACTATTATCTATATTGAATTTCAAAAATACCAACAATCCTCAAAACATTATCATAACTCACAAGTACAGAGTAATCCAATCTGTGCCAAATCCTATCCGTCGGATTACACAATCAAATCTCAACATGTATAAACCAATAATACACAACATATCTGTAGATCAACTACCACATGATAATGATAACAAATCCCGAACATCGTCGTACAGTCCGAATGCTCATACGATCAAACAATGATCAACCAATACATCACTGAGAATATCATCGACATGATAACTCCAATATGACCAACAAAGGATCAACGATAACCGAGAGTACCCTCAACATGGTAAACTCCCAACACGATCAACAAAGGATCAACAATAACCGAGAATACCATCAACAGGGTAAACTCCAAATGATCAACAATAATGGATCTCAAGAAAATAACCTCGACTGTCGAAACATACCCCTCGGGCGTATGAACAACCAGTCGCAAACCGTCGAACATACCCAACCATGAATGGAGGATGAACGACCAAACAATATGGCTCAAAGATGGAAATCATAGTACGCCCGGTCCGAATATGTGTCAGTGCACATGTCCACCCCGTATACGGAATCCAGGATATACGTGGGACAATGTACCTAATTAGCCTCAACGAACTACGTCTCGTGTGCACAGCCTTTCACGGAAAATATTCACGCATGACTATATATGTGCCCGGCTAAAAATCCTACACAATATCCAATCGGAACGCAGATATGACTCCAGATATGTCACGATGCAACATGACAACGAAACTCAAAGAAACACATATCCAATAAGGATCAAAAGACTCGCCGAAGTGAACAAAGGCAAGCTGATAAATAAAAGTCGACACGACTAATCAATATCCAAAACAACAATCCTGGGATCATCATCCCCGACAAATGATCAACACGATCAACGATCTCAATACAATCAGCCCTGGGATCATCATCCCTCAGCGAAATAATCAATATCGACACGATAAACTATCCTCGATATCCGATATTCTATATCCTTGACGAATGATAACTCACGTCTTCCTTGAACATAATTAAATCATATACCTTATGATTTAATACAAACCAGAGCTCGATATACAACTCATTAACCGACAATTTACCTTTCTAACAACATTGCTATATGAATTATAAATGAAATGAAAACGAAACCATTCATCAAATATTATAAACTGAACAAGTATAAACTTGCCTCGATACCGATACCACGAAGCCGTTACCAAAATCCATTGCCTTCGTATACGAGCTCCTCAGCCCCGACCAAAAGCAATCTACGAACTCTTCAATCTCAATCGCAACACAACGGTCATAATCCACGATCAAAACATATCAACCTATTGCAATAACCGATTAACACACATTTGATAAAAATCAATTACCGACATATCCAACCAACAAACTCAACGGTTCAACGAAACCTCGATCATAAACAAAACCGAACAATACAACTCAAACAAATACGAACCCATATCCACGATACAAGTTCGCAACTCAATAATCAATATAACTGATCAATAAACCCAACGGTTCCACCATATCCCGATTAGACACAAATCCGAACAACCAAATCAATCGATCACGAATTTAAAACCATAACACAATTCATAATCCGATAATCATATCAATAATCAATTTAAACCAACAATGGTCTAACATTACTGATTCCAAATTCAATCTTAAATACAATTACAAGTTTCCTCCTTGTATAATCATAATTAAACCAATTACCGATTATCATCACTAATCCGGACAATCCGATCAATTGAACATTATAGAATACCATAGTCCAAAGGTTTCAAATATTTCCATTATCCGAATTGAACACTTATTCAACACGTATGAATTCTCAAAGTCAAAAGTGAATCATAACCTTATCAAACCTGAAACCATATTCGTATTCCTATACGAATATTGTACCAAAACACATAACTTAGTTATAGATATGAATATTCCATATTCATACCCAAAACACCAACACATTCCTCAAATCAATGATCAATTCATCTTGATATTAAGGATTTCATAACATATTCGATTCCAACTTCAATTCCAAATTAGAATCAACAAGACTCCTTCTTGTTATACTAGTAAATTCGTAGAAAACAATTTACCGATTGTTATCGTGAATAATCACATTCCAAAATTATCCGAAATCCTTCCAAAATCATAACATGTAACTCAAGAGTTCTTCAAGAACACGAATTATCCAAATTCACGTTCATAATCCATAAAACAACATAACACGATGTTTTCTGACATCTAAATAACCCTTAATCATAATTCAAGGTGTATATAATCATGTTCTTCAACATACGATTTTCCTAACATCAAAAATCGCAACAATACTACCAAGAACATCAAGAACTCTAGGATTCCATAATCATAACCAACATAATCAAGATACAAACCATCATATCATCATCTTCCTTCAACATATAATTCATATATCTTCAAGAATCGTAATAACAAGATCATAATCATCTTCATACGAATCATTCATCAATAACAACATCAAAAATCCGAAATTCAAGAAGGGATTATCCAACATACCTCTTAGAAGATGGATTACACAACAAATCACTTCAAGAATCAACAATATCCCCATATCCAAGCTCCAATCCCATGTTTCCAAGCTCATAATCGACTTAGGAAAGTCAAAATATCCCTCTCTCAGAGTTTGGAGACGAAAAACGAAGTGAAAAGCTGAAGAGAAATGAAAGACGGGCGTCCCCTTATAAAACAATCCAGCTCGTTACGTACGTAACCTTCCTTGGTTAACGTACGTAATACACCCTTACGTACGCTATCTGACCTCGGTAGCGTACGTAACTCGATCGAGTTAATCGGCTTTTTGCGTACTTCCTTACGTCGTAACACTTTCACCATAACGCACGTAATGCGTTGACTTGCTACTGATCTGATGGTCGTGTTACGTACGTAACACGTCCTGTATAACGTATGTAACACGTACGTTGACTCACCTGTCAACATCCTTCGCCGAAAGTTGCCGACACCGGGTCCCACCTGCCGACCATGACTCGGTCTTGTCCGATGCCCTCGTTACGTACGTAATACCTTAGCCTTAACGTACGTAACCATGCCAATCTTACGTACGTTAGCTCACCTTGTTAACGTACGTAACAATTTCATACTTAGCCAATTTCAGCAATTCCTGTCCAATGTCACGGCATAACAAACACGAGCATACGGCAAAAATCAATACATATACTCAATCCAAAGATATACCTAATCTCCAAATCAGTTCAACCTGATACAGCAAATCCTCAATATAACTGTCAATCAAAACGTCAATTACACAAGTATAACTGTCTCGGTCCTCAATTTATTTTATCCATACTGTATAGATACCAAACTATACAGTATACCTCAGATAAAATAACGCGAAAAATTTATACTGAAAATCCGAGTATTACATACTACCCCCCTTAAAATAAGTTTCGTCCTCGAAACTTGCGACCTGTCACCAACAACAGATAAATCCAAAACTTCCAACTCATCACAAAAACAATCAAGCGTCGCCACAAGCGAAATAACCAAACCAATATACTTACAGGTGCGTGAAGCCGATGATCTCCCGTGATACTAGCATACGACTCCCACACGAAGTCTCAAAACAACCAACACAGACCAATATCACAAATAGCAATTTGAAAAGAATCTCAAAAATTTTGGGAACTCCAAAAATCGGTTCGACTCAAAAGTCAGAAAAAAAAATCATTTTCAAAAATCACGCTACTACCGTACCGGTAGAGCCACATAACACACACGCCTGGGTTTCACAAAACCCAAGCTCCGATACCATCTTCTGTAACACCCCCAAAACCATCCGGGATATTACGGCCGTGGGTCCCGCGGAACCCACTGTGCTAAAAACCGTTCTGAAACCAATTCAAAAACGCCAAAAGGCCGATGACGGTAATATTTTAAATACTCAAATATTTTCAAAAGCATAATTTTGAAATACCGTCATAAAATACCATTTGAAAATACAAGGCGAAGTGCCAAATCTCGATAGTTCAAAATGTACGTTAAGACGCCGCTTAAACGTACCGATAAAATAGTTTAGGAAAAGGTTTAACGAAATAACCCAAGTTCGCAAAGTGACAAAAAGCCCATTTAAAATACACATACGTAGCGGATAAAGATACCGAAAAGCCATTTTGAAATATACACACGCAGCGGATAAATGCAGTTCAAAATACACATTTGCAGCGGAAATGAATAACCAGAAAAGAAATACTCAATACTCCAAAACATGCCACCGCCAGTATCACATCGGGAAGCTCATCCCTTCACGACCGCTACTAGCTCGATCTCCGAGTACCTAAAAATAAAGCCCACGACGGGGTCAGCCACAATACTCAATAATGATACCGATCACATCATCATAAATAATTACATACCAATGTAATAATATTGTAAGAATACTACCAAAGTAATCTTACCGTTATAATCTTACCAATCCCCAACAATCCAATCCTTACCATAATCCACATTTCGCATCCTCGAATGACGAAATGAACTTAACAACTATTATCTATATTGAATTTCAAAAATACCAACAATCCTCAAAACATTATCATAACTCACAAGTACGGAGTAATCCAATCTGTGCCAAATCCTATCCGTCGGATTACACAATCAAATCTCAACATGTATAAACCAATAATACACAACATATCTGTAGATCAACTACCACATGATAATGATAACAAATCCCGAACATCGACGTACAGTCCGAATGCTCATACGATCAATAACAATGATCAACCAATACATCACTGAGAATATCATCGACATGATAACTCCAATATGACCAACAAAGGATCAACGATAACCGAGAGTACCCTCAACATGGTAAAATCCCAACACGATCAACAAAGGATCAACAATAACCGAGAATACCATCAACAGGGTAAACTCCAAATGATCAACAATAATGGATCTCAAGAAAATAACCTCGACTGTCGAAACATACCCCTCGGGCGTATGAACAACCAGTCGCAAACCGTCGAACATACCCAACCATGAATGGAGGATGAACGACCAAACAATATGGCTCAAAGATGGAAATCATAGTACGCCCGATCCGAATATGTGTCAGTGCACATGTCTGTAATATCCGCAATTTTCGATTTTCGGTAAATTTCTTTTTTTTGGTCGGAGTCTGTTTTGACGGCTCGCTCATGACCGTTTCGTCATTCTGAAAATGATTAATTCTACACTTTTTGTCATCCGAGTTCGTTTCGGTGTTGTTTTGTTGAGTTCTGTGCTTTTTAACGACTTTTCCGCACTTGAGTTCGATTCTTGCGAATCTCGTCCAGCTAACTGTTTGAGTTTCCGCAAGTCCGTTTAACGTTGTTATACGTGTTGTGAGCTTCGGTTTGATTATTCGTTGTCGTATGGTGATTTTCGGGCAGTTGGGCCATTTTCGTAATTTCCCAAAGTTTGGGGTAATTACCTTCCGTTGTCGAATTTCGAGCCTTCGGGTGGTCGGAATCGTGTGTTCTACTAGCTCTTAGATTCGTCTTTGTGAGTACTTCGTAACCGTATCTTCGGTTCGTATTCAGGCTCGGGTTTCGGTGTCGTTTTGTTGAATTCAGGATTACTAAACGACTTTTCTAAGTATGAGTTCGACTTTGTTAGATCACCATTAATTTTTGGTGACTCCAAAAATTATAAATCTTTGCAATATTATAGAACATCGAGTTAGCTTTCCAATGGTTCAAACGGTGAGTCAATCGGAGTCCGGACGAGAGAGTTATGGTCGTTTCAGTTTTTGGCCGATCACTTCCAGGAGCCTTTCGGCCGATAGGGGGGGTCGATAGGCTCTACTGCCGGCATTCTGTATGGGTATCGGTTGGGCCTATCGGCCGATAGGCTGGCCGATAGGTTCTGCTGTGTTTCTCTATATTACACGGGATCTGGGGGAAGGACTTCATTTTCCTCTCGTTTTTCCCACTTCCTTCCTCCTCTTCCGCGGTTGGAGACTTATGGATCATGGAGGCATGTTGTCATACATCCAATCCATGAAGTTCTTGAGTTTATAGCATCAACCAATCATCCGGTAACCTCCTCCGATCTACCGAATCAAGGTTAGATTTCTTGAAATCTAGTTTTGGGGAATTTGGGTATTTTGGTTGATTTCGTCCGTTTAATCCGATTTAACTTAGGATTATGATGGATTGATGATTATTTAGATGTTTTATATCTTTTACCTTGTTATTCCATGGTTGGATCGTATCGATTCGTTGTTTTGGTCGAGTTCTTGATCGACGTCTTGAAGGTGTCCGGTAAAATGTCATAGAGGGGTTTTCGGGTGTTCTACGATTATCCTTCCTCGTATGATTGTTGATTTATGGATTATATGTTGTTAGGGTCGAGTTTCTTGCGAAGAAACCAAGTTGAACCCTTCCGTTCGTTGTCGTTTTCCTTTTCGAAAACATCGGGCGTTTCGAAGCTTTCCGGTTGAGCCGTGTTCGTAATACTTGCGTGCGATTTCGAGGCAAGTACCTTGTCCATATAATTCTTGTTTTATGGATATGATAATTGGTGATCGTCTAAATGTGTTGGTTTGGTCATTTGAAAATTACTTTCAAAAGATTCGGTTTAGCCTTGTTAAAGGCTCGCTTTCTAAACGCGTGTGTTTTGTGAATGGTGTGAGTTGTGAATAACTATGTGAATTCTATGGATATGTTTGGTGTTGATGTTGCACTTGGTATTGCGTGTGCGTATATTATTTCATTTCGGTGCGTTGTGGATTGACGTGGTGTTTTGCTAAGTGTTTGATGCCTCGGGGCGAATTGTTTGAATATCCTTGATGTGATATGTTATTTGTGTGAATGTGTGGATATGGTTGAAGGTCTACGGTGGCACATGGCATGTGATCATGTGGCGAGGATGCAACAAGTGATTGATCCAACCGTGGGAGCTCGAGATAATCTACGGTGGCACATGGCATGTGATCATGTGGCGAGGATGCAACAAGCGATTGATCCAACCGTGAGATGTGTGTGATTTGTTTCGCTAGCTTGACTCGGGAGGGTCCTTCGAGGCCTCGAGTGGGATGTCGGTGGCATCGTCCGGTCCCAGCGATGCGCGTGCGTGATTATGTTTCGTTGATTTTTCGTCCGTTGAGGACACGTGATGTTGGGCTTTGACCTGTAAATTATTGGTGGTTTCCTATTTGCGAAAACAAAACATTTGAATGTGACCTATTGATTTTGGAAAGAGAAGGATTCGATAATCCTAAAATTGTTTCTATTAAAACTCTCGATGGCATTTTAAACGGTTTTATAAATTGTTTCCCTTGATTTATGATCTATCGGTTTTGGAGTGTTTTACCCAAACTCTTGCCTCGGGAAGTACTTTTCTTTACGTTTGGATCTTTGAGGATTCCTAATTATTATTGTTCTTGGAACTTGTATTGTATGGCTCGTATTTTTGCACTTGTACTTGCACTAGCAAAACGGTGGAGTTTGCTAACCCCAGTATTCGGGGGTGGATGTCTATTTTTGCATTCAGGTTTTGGAGCATAGCACAGGGTCGGCACGAAGGATGATGAAAGATGAACGATACTAATCACACGAGGTTCCGTTGATGTCGTATTGGTCCAGTTGTATTTTCTTTTCCGCTGCGGTATCTTTTCCCCGTTGTACGGGAGTTTATTTTATTTTGACCCCTGCGTGGGTACGTGTTTGGGAATGAGTTGTATGTTATTATTGAAAGACCAAGTCGGTCTACTGAGTCTTTTTAGCCTTAAAGGCGATGTTTAGACGTTTGATTTTAGTTATCAGCCTGGTAGATCCTCGAGGAGAGGGTCTACGGCGTGTAATATCCCTGAGTGGATTGGGGGTGTTACATAAATGGTATCAGAGCTTAGGTTGTGGAAACCTAGGCTGTCGGGTCAATGGTGTCTGTTGAGTTTTGTCTTGTCGGATTTTGTCTGACTAAGTCGTGTCGCGACGCGTCGTCTGAGTTTGTTGGTCGTGATTAGTATCGTGGGCGATCATCATCTTCGTGCGACCTGTGAATGTAAGTCTCCCTTGTTTGTGTTGTGCCTCGTGTGACATGAGCTATTTTTATGATTATTTGTTAAGTGACGGAATCCTCTTACGGGTTTTGATTTCGTGATATGTGGTTATTTGACTCTCATATTTCGTTCATATGAGGAGTAGTGTTGATGGATTGTGCATGTTGAACTTTATTTCTTTTATCCATTGCGTGAGTTCTTTTGTAATGACTTTTGGTATTTTATCGACTGAGTTTTATTTCGAAAATCGATTCCCTTAACCGAGTTTGTGGCATTATGGCCTTGATCGTTTTGGCGAAATTCTTATGACGGTATTTAGTATTTTATAAATGGCTTTTGTGAGTTTTTGAAGTATTACCGTCTTCGGCCTTTTTAACGTTGTAAATGGTTTTTAGCCTGGTGAGTTCCGGTACGGGACCCATGGCGCTATAATGTTTTGCGTAATTACCTGAAGTTTTTGGGCATTCTAGCCCATTGAATTATTTTTGAAAACCTTGAGTATCTTAGAAAAATTAAAATTCGAGACGTACTTTTAAAACGAATTATCTTCTCGCAGTGCTTTCAAGGTGCCTTCTAGCACCGTAATATGTTTCAAAATCATTCCAATTGAGGACCAAAATATTTTGAGATATTTTCAAATGCAGTTGCTTCGACCCAAGGGTCGAATATTTTTGAAAGTTTTTCACTAAAAGTAAGGTGTCCTCATTTTTGTTCAAACGCAAGATGATTTTCAAAGTCTCGAAAATGATGTTTGTTCAACTTTTTGTAAAATGATACTCAAGATCAACTCGTGTTTCCAAACTGTCTTCAAAAGGTGGTTTTCGTTTTAAAACCCATCATTTCACCTTGTAATTCGGAGAAGGTGTGTATGATATTGGTATTGTTGTTAGGGTGTTAGCCCTCCATTGTGATTGAATTGGTGGCGTGAGCGTTGAGTCGTTGCCACGCATATATTTTGTTAACCCTTTGTGGGAGGTGTGATGACGATCTTTAATGTTGTCATTTCGTGGTGGCTTGCGTGTTATCGCACTGTGTGAGCCGTTAAAGCTTGGGTTTGTGCGCTTATGCACATGGGTGATTGTTTCATGAGGTTTGTGATTATGTCTGGTTATTGTTCGGGCCGTTAAGGTCGCCGAACGATGCCGTCGTTCTGTTATATTCATGTGTGTGTTGCCTTGCGATGATAATCGTTGTATGTGTTATGTGCTATGATTTTCTGTTGTGCTGAATGGTTACTTATTCAGTATGCCGAGGGGCCGAGGTCGTGGTCGTGGCGACCGGATGCGTGATCGGGATCATACTGCCGGTGATGGTATTGGTATTGGTGTTGCTACTATTTTGCAGCAGGTAGCCACTCAGATGACTCAGTTGACCCAGGCGATTCGGCGTGTTACAGATGTGACCCGGACACTGGTGCAAATCGGTGGCTTCGAGAAGTGGTTCGTATGAATCCCCCTCGTTTATTTGGTGCTGCAGATGCATTAGCCGGGATGGTTGGCTTTTCCAGTTGGAAAAGATATTCGAGGTAGTTGATTGTCCTAAGAACGTAAGGTACCGGCCGCTCAGTATCTTCTCGACAAAGATGCCGCTAGTGGTGGGAGGCTATTAAGCCTCGAGATCGCGTTGTCACGTGGGCGAGTTCCAGAAATTCATGGGAGATGAGTTTTGTCCTAACCGATCGAAATCGGAGGATTAATGAATTCTTTTCGCGAAACCGCAGGATGTACCATTGTCTCAAGATATTATTGATTTTAGCAAACAGCTCGGCTATGTGCGAGAATCAAGTAAGGACAGAGAGGAGGACAAGATTTGTCATTTTAGTAGGCGGATGAAGCCGGAGATTCGTCGATTACATGGCAGGTCTCGCTTGTACTTCCCGAGAGATTATCGGAATAGGGCGTTAGCCTATGAGCTATCAGTTATCGACCGAGAGTATGTCCGACTCGAAGAAACAGAAAACCGTTGGGAACTTTTCAGAAATCGGGAGTGGGCCCCTTGAGTTTGGGACTTCGTTTCGTCATCCCAAAATGGTTCCTAGATCGCGTGATCGAGGAGTAGTACCCCGCAATGAGTAATGTGAGCACTTCAAAGATATGTTATAACTGTAGTCGAGCGGGCCATACTGCGAAGAATTGTCGTTCACCGTTAGTCAGCTGTTTCGAGTGTGGCCAAGTGGGTCACCGATCCGTACATTGCGAGACGGTAGCTGAGAGGTTTGGGGATCGAGGTTGCGTCTCTGCTCCGAAAGGACACGGAGATGCCTAGTGTGGTTTTGAGGATTTCGGCGTAGTCCGAATTATTTATGATTGCCCTTGTGGATCGTTTTGTGTTTATTCTCTGTTTTCTCGACTGTGCGTGTTTTCTTGTAACAAGTACTTTGTGTTTTGTGATTGTTTGGATAATTGACTTGATTGTATTATCTGTTTGATGACGCTTGTCATTTGTTGGTGTTATTGTATCCCTAACGGCGACGTTGTGTTGGTCGTCGTGGAGCGTGTTTTCACGACGTATGTCTCTTTGCGTTTCTTGCAGCGTTTCGCCGTTGGGCGCGAGTTTTCTATTTTTGTGTATCTCGTCGAGTTTTCCTGGCGGGTATATTCCTCCCCCCTACTTGTTTTAAGTTTCGGGACGAAACTTCTTTTAAGGAGGGTAGAATGTAATATCCGCAATTTTCGATTTTCGGTAAATTTCTTTTTTTTGGTCGGAGTCTGTTTTGACGGCTCGCTCATGACCGTTTCGTCATTCTGAAAATGATTAATTCTACACTTTTTGTCATCCGAGTTCGTTTCGGTGTTGTTTTGTTGAGTTCTGTGCTTTTTAACGACTTTTCCGCACTTGAGTTCGATTCTTGCGAATCTCGTCCGAAACTGCTGTTTCGAGTTTCCCGCAAGTCCGTTTAACGTTGTTATACGTGTTGTGAGCTTCGGTTTGATTATTCGTTGTCGTATGGTGATTTTCGGGCAGTTGGGCCATTTTCGTAATTTCCCAAAGTTTGGGGTAATTACCTTCCGTTGTCGAATTTCGAGCCTTCGGGTGGTCGGAATCGTGTGTTCTACTAGCTCTTAGATTCGTCTTTGTGAGTACTTCGTAACCGTATCTTCGGTTCGTATTCAGGCTCGGGTTTCGGTGTCGTTTTGTTGAATTCAGGATTACTAAACGACTTTTCTAAGTATGAGTTCGACTTTGTTAGATCACCATTAATTTTTGGTGACTCCAAAAATTATAAATCTTTGCAATATTATAGAACATCGAGTTAGCTTTCCAATGGTTCAAACGGTGAGTCAATCGAGTCGGACGAGAGAGTTATGGTCGTTTGATTTTGGCGATCACTTCCGGGAGCCTTTCGGCCGATAGGGGTCGATAGGCTCTCTGCGGCATTCGGTATGGGTATCGGTTGGGCCTATCGGCGATAGGCTGGCGATAGGTTCTCTGTGTTTCTCTATATTACACGGATCCGGGGAAGGACTTCATTTTCCTCTCGTTTTCCCACTTCCTTCCTCCTCTTCCGCGGTTGGAGACTTATGGATCATGGAGGCATGTTGTCATACATCCAATCCATGAAGTTCTTGAGTTTATAGCATCAACCAATCATCCGGTAACCTCCTCCGATCTACCGAATCAAGGTTAGATTTCTTGAAATCTAGTTTTGGGGAATTTGGGTATTTTGGTTGATTTCGTCCGCTTAATCCGATTTAACTTAGGATTATGATGGATTGATGATTATTTAGATGTTTTATATCTTTTACCTTGTTATTCCATGGTTGGATCGTATCGATTCGTTGTTTTGGTCGAGTTCTTGATCGACGTCTTGAAGGTGTCGGTAAAATGTCATAGAGGGGTTTTCGGTGTTCTACGATTATCCTTCCTCGTATGATTGTTGATTTATGGATTATATGTTGTTAGGGTCGAGTTTCTTGCGAAGAAACCAAGTTGAACCCTTCCGCTCGTTGTCGTTTTCCTTTTCGAAAACATCGGGCGTCAAGCTTTCCGGTTGAGCCGTGTTCGTCGGAATACTTGCGTGCCGATTTCGAGGCAAGTACCTTGTCCATATAATTCTTGTTTTATGGATATGATAATTGGTGATCGTCTAAATGTGTTGGTTTGGTCATTTGAAAATTACTTTCAAAAGATTCGGTTTAGCCTTGTTAAAGGCTCGCTTTCTAAACGCGTGTGTTTTGTGAATGGTGTGAGTTGTGAATAACTATGTGAATTCTATGGATATGTTTGGTGTTGATGTTGCACTTGGTATTGCGTGTGCGTATATTATTTCATTTCGGTGCGTTGTGGATTGACGTGGTGTTTTGCTAAGTGTTTGATGCCTCGGGGCGAATTGTTTGAATATCCTTGATGTGATATGTTATTTGTGTGAATGTGTGGATATGGTTGAAGGTCTACGGTGGCACATGGCATGTGATCATGTGGCCAGGATGCAACAAGTGATTGATCCAACCGTGGGAGCCTGAGATAATCTACGGTGGCACATGGCATGTGATCATGTGGCCAGGATGCAACAAGCGATTGATCCAACCGTGAGATGTGTGTGATTTGTTTCGCTAGCCAGCTCGGGAGGGTCCTTCGAGGCCTCGAGTGGGATGTCGGTGGCATCGTCCCGGTCCTAGGCGATGCGCGTGCGTGATTATGTTTCATTGATTTTTCGTCCGTTGAGGACACGTGATGTTGGGCTTTGACCCTGTAAATTATTGGTGGTTTCCTATTTGCGAAAACAAAACATTTGGGCTGTGACCCTATTGATTTTTGGAAAGAGAAGGATTCGATAATCCTAAAATTGTTTCTATTAAAACTCTCGATGGCATTTTAAACGGTTTTATAAATTGTTTCCCTTGATTTATGATCTATCGGTTTTGGAGTGTTTTACCCAAACTCTTGCCTCGGGAAGTACTTTTCTTTACGTTTGGATCTTTGAGGATTCCTAATTATTATTGTTCTTGGAACTTGTATTGTATGGCTCGTATTTTTGCACTTGTACTTGCACTAGCAAAACAGTGGAGTTTTGCTAACCCCCGAGTATTCGGGGGGTGGATGTCTATTTCTGCATTCAGGTTTTGGAGCATAGCACAGGGTCGGCACGAAGGATGATGAAAGATGAACGATACTAATCACACGAGGTTCCGTTGATGTCGTATTGGTCCAGTTGTATTTTCTTTTCCGCTGCGGTATCTTTTCCCCGTTGTACGGGAGTTTATTTTATTTTGACCCTGCGTAGTACGTGTTTGGGAATGAGTTGTATGTTATTATTGAAAGACCAAGTCGGTCTACTGAGTCTTTTTAGCCTTAAAGGCGATGTTTAGACGTTTGATTTTAGTTATCAGCCTGGTAGATCCTCGAGGAGAGGGTCTACGGCGTGTAATATCCCTGAGTGGATTGGGGGTGTTACAATGTCCACCCCGTATACGGAATCCAGGATATACGTGGGACAATGTACCTAATTAGCCTCAACGAACTACGTCTCGTGTGCACAGCCTTTCACGGAAAATATTCACGCATGACTATATATGTGCCCGACTAAAAATCCTACACAAAATATCCAATCGGAACGCAGATATGACTCCAGATATGTCACGATGCAACATGACAACGAAACTCAAAGAAACACATATCCAATAAGGATCAAAAGACTCACCGAAGTGAACAAAGGCAAGCTGATAAATAAAAGTCGACACGACTAA
Source organism: Orobanche coerulescens (assembly GCA_033398695.1). Lineage (NCBI taxonomy): Eukaryota > Viridiplantae > Streptophyta > Magnoliopsida > Lamiales > Orobanchaceae > Orobanche > Orobanche coerulescens. Next base: position 220,536,997 of record CM065804.1, read on the forward strand.
TCAATATCCAAAACAACAATCCTGGGATCATCATCCCCGACAAATGATCAACACGATCAACGATCTCAATACAATCAGCCCTGGGATCATCATCCCTCAGCGAAATAATCAATATCGACACGATAACTATCCTCGATATCCGATATTCTATATCCTTGACGAACGATAACTCACGTCTTCCTTGAACATAATTAAATCATATACCTTATGATTTAATACAAACCAGAGCTCGATATACAACTCATTAACCGACAATTTACCTTTCTAACAACATTGCTATATGAATTATAAATGAAATGAAAACGAAACCATTCATCAAATATTATAAACTAAACAAGTATAAACTTGCCTCGATACCGACACTACGCCATAAATGGCTTTCGGCAACCACATAACTGTGTTACCTTAGACCCAATTTTCTGTTGCCACAGACCCAAAATGGGCAAAGGTAACATTTCAGCTAAGTTGCTCTGTGAGCAGTAACCTTTGGACTCAAAGGCAACATGTGGATCATCCTAAGCTAACATAGGATTATTTGTTACCTAAGGACCCTATAGCAACATACTAAGGACTCTACCGCAACATCATATTCGTGTTGCAATAGACTTTATAATTTTGTAAAATATATAGCCAATTTAGTGGGTTCCATATGTGGGGCCCATTTTGTGGGTCCCACAAGCCGGGCCCACCGGTGGGACCCACTTAATAGGGTCTGTTGGTGGAGCCCTTATGTGGGACCCACTTTTCTTGAGCCTGTTAGTGGGGCCTACTTTGTGGGGGCCACGGGTGGGGCCACAAATGTGCAACAATTTTTTTTAGTCTATTGCAACACCTATATTACCAATGACAACACATTAGGTGTTACCAATGAAAGACATTTGCAACATATATATATATATAGTACCTAAGGTAACAACTCCATTTTAACAAAATAAAAATGTAAATTTTATATTTAGCATTTCCCATTAAAAAATCCAACAAACCAATTAAGAGAAACCAACTACATCATCCAACTACATAATCCCATCATAAAAAAAACAACTATATCTAATCACAAAACCAACCAACTACATCACCAAATACATATATACAAGTACTAGAAGAAAATAACTTGGTCATTTTTAACCAATTACATCATTGGATGTCTAAGACTGATATACAAATAGACTCTAAGAAACTATTATGCGGAACATTTATTCAATTAGCCAAGGATTACCCAATTTGCCTGAGTTGGTGTCCATTCACAAACTTCACCTTCTTTGAACGAGAGAGCTGCAGAATGAAACAAGAAAGAAGAGCCAATAATTAGTGATGGTTACTAAGCTTCCAAATATATTGTCTTGCATAGTTTTACGACATTCCACAATTATCTACTATGTGATGATGCAAATTATATCACAAGTACTTACTGTAATTGCCTAATTGGTAATATAATAGTATACATAATCATACACTTCTAAAATCCATTCCGAAGGTTTCTCATAATTTCCAGACTTCTAAACCTACCATGACAGCCGGAAATATCTCAACCTTGAAGACGTATGTACGCATACAAATTTCTTCCACAAAGGGTGGTGCTGTTCTCCAGTTAATTTTGTAGTTAGATCTAAGAACCTAGCATTTAACCTAGCAACCAATAAATCGATTGGATGACACAGGCTAGTCAACCACTTGGTACCAGATAAGTCCAGGTGTGGGTACACATGTAAGATTGATGAATTAATATAAATGTGACACATGCATATTACAATTTCTATATATATACTGTCTTTATTGTTTAACAGGGAGCGGAGAAGGACAAGTATTTATCCAATCACTTGCTTAATAACAACATGCAGGTGGATGTTCGCATAAGAGAATGGAGAAAAATACCAGCAAACAAGCGACAAGATGTACCTGATAGTAATCATGCAAACCAAGTCCTTCAACATCCACTGGTTGCATAAAGGGCCATGCCCACTTGTGTTGTGTCATCTACAACACTAGAAAAGGTATATGATGGATCGCTTCATATGAAGTGATAAAATTAACAATATATAGTAGCACCAAAAAAAATTAACAATAACAATAATTTAAAAAAAGTTCGAGATAAAATTCCGACGAGAAGACCCTATTGGATGGTCTTTGTGAATGAGTAGAAGCGGCAATAAACGGATAAAAGGTGGCATTTTGGTAGTTCACTACCTCATTCGATTCTTTGTTTACTTAAAATTTCATTAATGAAGGATGAGTATAGCACTACATAAAGCTGAAAAGGAATACAAAACTCGTTTCCAAGCATCCATGGATCCATACAATGTTGGACACTAGCCAGAACGGAATGTCCAGAAAAAAGGATACATGAACTTTTTGATTTCTCCTCTAGCTGAAGGACAGATGAGTTGTTATGTCTTTTATCTGCAGTCTCCTTTGTTTCTGATGGCAAACTTGCACTGCTCTTTAACTTACTGCACATGGGGACTTTTCAGAAAGTAATACAGAAAGAACAGTGCTTATTCATCCATGAGAACAATGATAAGTCGACATAATACATCAAGACACCCATAACAATCAAAACTTGCGGAGTTAAACTACTCTTACTAAAATAAGATAGCCCACCAATGTGTGAAAAGAGGAGAATGGTACCTGCAATACAGTGACAAGAAGCTAGTGGCAAAATCATTATGTTCAGTGCATCCAACATATTTACACATATCTGTCTCCGTTTCCTGCATGACATGAGAATATATCTATCACTGACCAGATACCGACAACAGTAGTCATAATTTCACAATATACTGACAGTAACTATAACCCACACCATATGTAAAGCTTCCACTAAAGCAGGAACTATATAGTCACACAGCTGCTTAACATATGCCTCATTCCGTCCATGAGCTATCCCTTTTTCTACAACCAATTTTGCAGACTGGAAAAGTTCCGGCATTGCTATAAACAAACAATGAACAAAACAGAACATGTATTAGCAACTTCAATATTTTGTACAAACAAATTACTCTAAGGAAAGTCTGTATCACCTGAAACAGCAGCTTTCCTGACTTCTTCATGGAAATAAAACTTCAACAACGGAACCAAAGTCGGGGCGACCTATACCAAATCATAATGTGTCAGGACTTCTTAAAACTGTGATTTTCCAACTAAAGCACTAAGCAAAGAGAAAAGAATCTTCACTAACCTGGTCGATCCACGGGTAAAAACCTTCCTTCAACTCATCAGGATAGCAGCATAGCATTTTATACCAATTCTTTTATCCCCAAGGGTTATCATCTCCATGCTGTAAAATGGGAAAGACAATAATCTTTGGTCCAACTAGGAGAAATAGATTAAAAGTACGAAGGCAAGAAGAATGTTATTCACACTCTCATGTTCCAGAACAAACAAAAGCATTAAGCCCATGCACCTGTAATAAGTTTTTTGGTCAAATATATACATAGAAAGGATGCTTGTCAGTCTAGCAACTTACGATGGGCTAAGAAAAAAGAAAAGTTGCACAAGGAAATAACTGAACCAGGAATAAATCGACTTCCTACAAGTCACTATCTAACCAAGGTCACAACAAAACAGTATCATCTGTGCACACCACATTGTACCAACTAGAAATTCTGAATGCTGATACAAATGAATAAGGATGGAACTAATTACTTTGGTGGAAAGATTAAATATAAATACAAAACCATGTTGCTAATGCATGTTCATCTATTAAGTATATATGCTTTTGTTAAGACCAACAGTAAGGTGAAGCAATTTTGCCAAAAGAAACACAAATGGACCAATGACTGAAGTGTCATAAACAAAGTGACCTCTCATGGACAAAATATGGCTTCATCAATGACAATGAAAAACCGATGTAAACTATTTCCATGGTGGACAAAAAAAAAGGTTAACAGAAGCAAATACCAACATTCCTCTAAGGACCAACTTTCGTGGTTGATGGATTTTGATTGTCAGACTGCAAAACACACACACATGTGCACACACAAGAACATAAGGAAAAGGACACCAAATGCAAAGTTAGTAGATAAGATGTCCAAATGACAATGGAGAAAACCTCTTCAAACTTTTCAAAGTTTTGCGTATCCAGTTCATCATTAACTTCTGGAATGAATGCAGCTTCATTTTGATTCAACTTATCCCATTCTATGCCTTTGAACCACGGGTGATCCTGTGACATCGTTGAAACATGTTAGAGTTTAAGGTTTATTATGAAATAAACTCCATTTTTAGATCAAATCAAACATATCACCTAACACCTTCAAAATGCTAATTCCAAAAAGGCTCACAAACGACCTTCAAAAGAAGGTGCATTCATATAGTTCATAAAATTTAGAGTGTTGTACTCTCACCCATATTTCCAAAAATGCTAATATCTTCTCATAACACCCTACCTCTAAATTTTATATATTTTCAGACAATATCAAGACTATAGTGTACCAAATTACCAATAACTTCTTCTAAACAATTATCTTGAAGCAAATATATTGAGTGTCCAAATTGCAGTTTTACCTTATCGATTTGGATCCAAAAATGCACCAAACTGAGTACCCAATTTCATCTGTAACACCATTGTTGTAACAGGAACATGTTAGTTACGGGATAAATAAATCTCACTGGATGTCCTCAAGAAACTTGAGGTTAGAAAAGCAGCACCTTTCGAGCAAGGTATCCCAAACAACGGTCTTTCCCCTTGTTCCTAGAGTCGGATGTGTCGAAGTATAGATTCCGGACGCACTTCCGTCTATGGGAAAAGTGGGGGTAATTTCGAAGCACTCATGAGTGCATGGGGTTATCCTACACCACTTGCCGGAAAAGTACTTGAGCCGGGGAACTGTTCTCGCTTCGGCAGTGGCGGTGACGGTGGCAGATACGGAGGTGGAAGGGGGGAAATTATTGGGCAATTTGTAGGGTTTGTGAACGTGGATGGGGTGTTGGGGTGGAAAATGGGGAGGGGGGATCGGGGTAGGAGATGTAGGAGAGAGAGAGAGAAATGGGAACGAGCTTTTGCAAGGGTTTTGACCAATTAATATCTTTATTTGGTTGGGCGGTCGATGCCTTCTTAAACTCTAAATCTTTTTAATAAAAAACAATTCAAGTCTTTTTTGTTGTTATTTTAGTAATATTTTTAATAAAATTATTCATTTTAGTAATTTTATCATGGAAATTGGAGTAAAAAAATTAAGGGAGGTCCAAAATGGAAATGTAGCAGTTAAGTATGGGACGTATGGAGTATATGCTAAGTGTTTTTTGGAGCCCAAATGAAAAAAAGTGTACCTCAAAAATATTAATTCCCGGTCTCAAGACATACACTTCACTATTGTAAATTTTTTTTGGTAACAAATAAAATTTCACACTTTTTACTTCAGTAATTATCAAATTAGCGAAGTCTTTGTAACTTAAAATTTCTAACTAGCTCCTGCTTTTTTGTTTGGTGCCATTTACTGAGTCTATGTGGGTATTTTACTTCAGTAAATTGAAAAGCGAAGTTATTGTTTGGATTTTCGGATCGGATATCGGGTATCGGATATTTTTTAACACCCCTAGTGGAAAGTGTGTTTTAGAGAGAAAGTGTGTTGGTATCATTAATTATCAAATTAGCGAAGTCTTTGTAACTTTAAATTTCTAACTAGCTCCTACTTTTTTGTTTGGTATCATTTACTGAAGTCTATTGGGTTTTTTACTTCAGTAAATTGAAAAGCGAAGTTGTTGTTTGTTTTTACTTTGCTAATATACATTACCGAAGTCTTTGATGTTTATTCTACAAGTGCAGTTATAATGTTAACTCTTCAATTAATATTAATCCTTTCAATTTTATGCAATATATTTTTATTTTCATTTTCAGTCATTATATCAGAGTATTTTATAATGATTAAAATTATTATTATATGTAGACATTAAATTTGCTATTTTAATTATTTTGTAATTATTCATAGTTATTACAAGCTTTGATTTTTTTAATAATTTTTTTAATTATTTAAATCAACATTTATTAATTTTTAAATACTACTTTATTTTAAAACCTTTTCAATTTAAATTTATTAAAAATATTGTATTATTTATAAAATATATATAAAATTCATTATTTGATAGAATAATTTTTTATAAAAATAGATTCAATGTTTTATTAAAATTAATTATTTTTAAAGTTAAATTTTTTTTAAATAATTAATTTTATATAAAATTCAAAATTTTGTTTATTAGTACTCTAAGGTAACACATCTCATGGTGTTACTGAGAGTTACACCTTTTATGGCTAGAGTAACATATATTTCAGGATTTGGTAATACCATAACCCGAGCGTTGTGGTAGGTCCAAAATTTCATAGCTATGGTAACATCCAAAAAGGTAACCCCCCCTTAAGTGTTGTAGAAAGCCATCTATGGCGTAGTGCGATACCACGAAGCCGTTACCAAAATCCATTGCCTTCGTATACGAGCTCCTCAGCCCCGACCAAAAGCAATCTACGAACTCTTCAATCTCAATCGCAACACAACGGTCATAATCCACGATCAAAACATATCAACCTATTGCAATAACCGATTAACACACATTTGATAAAAATCAATTACCGACATACCCAACCAACAAACTCAACGGTTCAACGAAACCTCGATCATAAACAAAACCGAACAATACAACTCAAACAAATACGAACCCATATCCACGATACAAGTTCGCAACTCAATAATCAATATAACCGATCAATAAACCCAACGGTTCCACCATATCCCGATTAGACACAAATCCGAACAACCAAATCAATCGATCACGAATTTAAAACCATAACACAATTCATAATCCGATAATCATATCAATAATCAATTTAAACCAACAATGGTCTAACATTACCGATTCCAAATTCAATCTTAAATACAATTACAAGTTTCCTCCTTGTATAATCATAATTAAACCAATTACCGATTATCATCACCAATCCGGACAATCCGATCAATTGAACATTATAGAATACCATAGTCCAAAGGTTTCAAATATTTCCATTATCCGAATTGAACACTTATTCAACACGTATGAATTCTCAAACTCAAAAGTGAATCATAACCTTATCAAACCCGAAACCATATTCGTATTCCTATACGAATATTGTACCAAAACACATAACTTAGTTATAGATATGAATATTCCATATTCATACCCAAAACACCAACACATTCCTCAAATCAATGATCAATTCATCTTGATATTAAGGATTTCATAACATATTCGATTCCGACTTCAATTCCAAATTAGAATCAACAAGACTCCTTCTTATTATACTAGTAAATTCGTAGAAAACAATTTACCGATTGTTATCGTGAATAATCACATTCCAAAATTGTCCGAAATCCTTCCAAAATCATAACATGTAACTCAAGAGTTCTTCAAGAACACGAATTATCCAAATTCACGTTCATAATCCATAAAATAACATAACCCGATGTTTTCTGACATCTAAACAACCCTTAATCATAATTCAAGGTGTATATAATCATGTTCTTCAACATACGATTTTCCTAACATCAAAAATCGCAACAATACTACCAAGAACATCAAGAACTCTAGGATTCCATAATCATAACCAACATAATCAAGATACAAACCATCATATCATCATCTTCCTTCAACATATAATTCATATATCTTCAAGAATTGTAATAACAAGATCATAATCATCTTCATACGAATCATTCATCAATAACAACATCAAAAATCCGAAATTCAAGAAGGGATTATCCAACATACCTCTTAGAAGATGGATTACACAACAAATCACTTCAAGAATCAACAATATCCCCATATCCAAGCTCCAATCCCATGTTTCCAAGCTCATAATCGACTTAGGAAAGTCAAAATCTCCCTCTCTCAGAGTTTGGAGACGAAAAACGAAGTGAAAAGCTGAAGAGAAATGAAAGACGGGCGTCCCCTTATAAAACAATCCAGCTCGTTACGTACGTAACCTTCCTTGGTTAACGTACGTAATACACCCTTACGTACGCTATCTGACCTCGGTAGCGTACGTAACTCAGTCCAGAATTAACTGACTTGTTTTGCGTACTTCCTTACGTACGTAACACTTTCACCATAACGTACGTAATACGTACGTTGACTTGCTACAGTACAATGGTCGTGTTACGTACGTAACACGTTCTGTATAACGTACGTAACACGTACGTTGACTCACCTGTCAACATCCTTCGCCGAAAGTTGCCGACACCGGGTCCCACCTGCCGACCATGACTCGGTCTTGTCCGATGCCCTCGTTACGTACGTAATACCTTAGCCTTAACGTACGTAACCGTGCCAATCTTACGTACGTTAGCTCACCTTGTTAACGTACGTAACAATTTCATACTTAGCCAATTTCAGCAATTCCTGTCCAATGTCACGGCATAACAAACACGAGCATACGGCAACAATCAATACATATACTCAATCCAAAGATATACCTGATCTCCAAATCAGTTCAACCTGATACAGCAAATCCTCAATATAACTGTCAATCAAAACGTCAATTACACAAGTATAATTGTCTCGGTCCTCAATTTATTTTATCCATACTGTATAGATACCAAACTATACAGTATACCTCAGATAAAATAACGCGAAAAATTTATACCGAAAATCCGGCTATTACAGCCACTTTGTCCGGTAGTAGCACCCGCGTTAAAATATGCACAAGAAATTCATTTATATGTAATAAAAACAGAAAAACGGGAAAAAAAATAATGCTCCGAGACTGGTGAGAATCGAACCATGTACCTAGAGGAAATGTGATAGATCCCCTCCCATTTTGTCCGGTAGTGGCATCCGTGTTAAATAATGCACAAGAAATTCATTTATATGTAATAAAAATAGAAAAATGAGAAAAAAATAATGCTCCGAGACCGGTGAGAATCGAACCATGTACCTAGGGGCAATGGGATAGAGCCCATGCCACTTTGTCCGGTAGTGGCATCCGCGTTAATGCAGAAAAAACTCATTTATATGTAATAAAAACAAAAAAACGGGAAAAAAATAATGCTCCGCTCCTGGTGAGAATCAAACCATGTACCTAGGGGAAATGTGATAGAGCCCCTGCCACCTTGTCCGATAGTGGCATCTGCGTAAAAATATGCACGAAAAATTCATTTATATGTAATAAAAACAGTAAAACGGGAAAAAAAATATTGCCCCGCGACTGGTGAGAATGGAACCATGTACCTAGGGGAAATGTGATAGAGCCCCTGCCACTTTGTCCGGTAGTGGCATCCGCGTTAATTAACGCACAAAAAATCCGTTTATATGTAATAAAAATAGAAAAACGGGAAAAAAATAATGCTCCGCTCCTAGTGAGAATCGAACCATTTACCTAGGAAAATGTGATAGAACCCTTGCCACCTAGTCCGGTAGTGGCATCCACGTTAAATCATGCAAAAAAAATTCATTTATATGTAATAAAAACAAAAAAATGGGGGGAAAATAATGCTCCGCGCCTGGTGAGAATCGAACCACGTACCTAGGGGAAATGTGATAGAGCCCCTGCCACCTTGTCCGATAGTGGCATCCACGTTAAATCATGCACAAAAAATTTATTTATATGTAATAAAAACAGAAAAACGGGAAAAAAATAATCCTTCGAGACTAGTGAGAATCGAATCATGTACCTAGGGGAAATGTGATAGAGCCTCAGCCACTTTGTCCGGTAGTGGCATCCGCGTTAACATGCACAAAAAATTTATTTATATGTAATAAAAACAGAAAAACGGGAAAAAAAATAATTCTCCGAGACTGGTGAGAATCGAATCATGTACCTAGGGAAAATGTGATAGAGCCTCAGCCACTTTATCCGGTAGTGGCATCTGCGTTAATTCATGCACAAAAAATTCATTTACATATAATAAAAACAGAAAAACGGGAAAAAATAATGCTCCGCTCCTAGTGAGAATCGAACCATGTACCTGGGAAAATGTGATAGAGCCCCTGCCACCTTGTCCGGTAGTGGCATCCACGTTCAATCATGCACAAGAAATTCATTTATATGTAACAATAGGAGAAAAACGAAAAAAAAATATTGCTACGCGCCTGGTGCGAATCGAACCCTAGACCCATTGCAATTATGTTAAATCCCTTGCCATCTTGTCCGGTAGTGGCATCCGCGACAAATCATGCACAAAAAATTTATTTATATGTAACAATAAGAGAAAAACGGAAAAAAAATATTGCTACGAGCCTGGTGCGAATCGAACCCTAGACCAATTGCGCCAATCCCGTTTTAATAAAAAATGTGGATTGTCCAGAATTACATAAGCGCGTTTTTTTCAACCTAATTGCGTCAATTTCAATTTGAACTTAATCGGTTCAAATTGAAATTGAACTTAATCGGTTCAAATTGAAATTGAACTTAATCGAGATCAATTTGAAATTTGAATTTAATTAGTTCAAATTGAAATTGAACTTAATCGATTTGAAATTTGAACTTAATCGGTTCAAATTGAAATTGATCGGTTCAAACCGAAATTGATCAATTAAATTTGAACTTAATCGGTTCAAACTGAAATTTGAACTTAATCGGTTCAAATTGAAATTTAACTTAATCGATTTGAAATTTTGAATTTAATCAGTTCAAATTGAACTTGATCGGTTCAAACCGAACTTGATCAATTTGAAATTTGAACTTAATCGGTTCAAATTGGAATTGAACTTAATCAATGTGAGATTTGAACTTAATCGGTTCAAATTGAAATTGAACTTAATCGATTTAAAATTTGAACTTAATCGGTTCAAATTGGAATTGAACTTAATCGATTTGAAATTTGAACTTAATCGGTTAAAATTGAAATTGAACTTAATCGATTTGAAATTTGAACTTAATCAGTTCAAACTAAACTTGATCGGTTCAAACCGAAGTTGATCAATTTGAAATTTGATCATTTAGTCACAAACTGCACACGATATATATTATTTAATGGGTAAATTTATGGGTAAAACTATGGGAAAATTGAGGAAAATCCCATATTTATTCTCCTGTTGACTAAATGTATTCCCCAAAAATTTCATGAATCATAAGGCTGGGACTTTTGAAACCGGGAACCGCGGAACCAATCCGAACCGCGTCGGAAGCGACAGTTCGGTTTGGTTCGTAGTGACAATTTCTTTGTTTTTTTCGATTCGGTTCCTACAGATAGTAAACGGTTTCGCGGTTCTGTTTCCATTTTAAAGAGGAACCGTCAGAACCGAACCGAACCGAACTGGGAACCGAACCTAATGAAATAAATATAATATAATATATTCTTATTAAAAACATAATTATAATTTTAATTATTAATTTACACATAAAAGAAATACAAAAGATCAGAAACTTTCTCAACAACTAAAGAAAAAAACCTACACCTGCTCAACAACTTCACCCACCGCCCCCCTGAAGAAAAAACCCTACCTGCTCAAAAACCTACCTGCTCCGCAGCCTCCGCTACTCTAAAATTCCCATTCTAATCTCTCTCACCAGCCGAGACTGGTTGTTCCGCCTCCATCGATTTCCTTTTTTTGTCAGGGGTTATTTTTCATCTCTCTTTAGGAAAACCAGCAAAGCAATCACACAAACAACTCCACGTGTCACCGCCACAACTCCCCCTCATCACGTCACTCTCTGGTCGCTGTCACTCTCCCGTCATAGACCCACCACTCTCGTCGCCACTAGTAAGTATTGTTATGTTCTTTTTGTACACATCGTTCTAAAAAATTCGTGTTTATGATTCTGTAATTGAAAATGTCTTGATTATACTGTAATTGAACATTTGTTTTGAGATTCCTTCTTGTAAATTATGCCAATTTTTTGGTAAAATTAGCTAGTTAATTGGTTAAAATATGTAAGTAACCCTGTTAAGCCTATTACCACATGAACATGGAACCAGAATTGGGGCTAAATGAATTATTATCTAAGCAATCATGGTAGACTGCTTACAATAACCCTAATCTTATAAACAAGTCATTAGCTTACAGAAAGTAGCAAATTAGAAACAAGTCATGAAGCCCTTAGGTTACATATAGTAGCAAATATTTTGAGTTTATATTGGTTTTTGTTGTCAAATTGATTTTTGTTGCCAAATTGAGGTATACTTGACATTTCTTAATTGATTTCAAGTATATTGTATCACATTGTTTGAGTTGTTGGAAAGCCCCCTACTTGAATCCTCCATAACGCCTCACTGGACCCTTAAACTAACGATGGGGTGATCTCCAGGGACTTCAACCACAAAGCTCCTGCTCCTGTCAGATTGCTGCTCGGATAAGTGGGACACATTTATAAACACGGACAAGTCATGGATGGGAACTAATAGGACCAACAAATCTTATGTTGATGGAGTAGCAACGTTTGTTGATTATGCAGTACACAACTTGCAGAAGATGAAGAACATCGACCCATGAGTTAATAAACAACATCTTTTAATGCCATGTCCGTGTACCGAATGTTTAAACCACATAGAACATAAATTGGAGGAAGTGCAGTTCCATTTATTCAGAAATGGGATTGATCTAAGCTACACAAACTGGACTAAACATGGAGAAAATGATGAGCCATCAATAAGTGCCCCAAAACCTGTTAATGCTACAACAAAGTTTGTTGACGACACAGATTTTGCTTCAGATATTCCAACAGATGGCCCAGCAACAGTAGAAATGGTTAATGCTACAAAAGATAATTTTGATGAGGATGACCTTGTCAAGTTTCAAGAACTATTATTTGTAACACCCCCAATCCGCTCAGGGATATTACACGCCGTAGAACCTTTCCTCAAGGTTCTACCAGGCTGGTAACAAAACTGAACAACTCAACAACGCCTTTAAGGCTAAAATGACTCAGTAGACCGATTTGGTCTTTCGATAAAAACATACAACTCAATTACAATACATGCCCACGTAGGGGTCGAATACAACACACTCCCGTACAACGGGGAAAGAATACTGCAGCGGAAATAAAATACAACTAAACCAATGACCTCATACGGATCATCGTGTGATTAGTATCGTCCATCTTTCATCATCCTTCGTGCCGACCCTGTGTTATGCTCCCAAACCTGAATGCAGTACACACATCCACCCCCGAATACTCGGGGGTTAGCAAAACTCCACTGTTTTGCTAGTGCAAGTATAAATACGAAAACAAGCCATACATATCATACTCCACAAAAACATAATAATCGCGAATATACTTCTTGAGACAATTCACTTGATCAAACCATTCAAAACATGAAAGGTAGGAAATAACCCAATGTACATCTTACAAAACATTTTACGATCTCGGGAGTTTAGAAAACGTTTGGGATTTAGGAATTCTCAAACCTTTCGAAAACATTTAGGGACACACCCCAAAAAGTCATTTTCCAAAATACAAGTTCCGATAACAATACGCAGGGTCCACAACCCATTCACAAAACACGGGGTCCGCGACCCAAATCACAAATCACAGGGTCCGCAACCCAAATCACAAATCACATGTTCCTAAGGATTATTCGCGTCCCGTGCTAACAAGCCACGAACCTCAGATGCTCCCGAAGAACAAACCCGAGTGAATAACCCAATAGAAAAAAACATATCAAATCACATGTCTCCACGACACGAATATCACAACCAAACCACAACCATAAGTTATCCCGGCATTGCGCTATCAAGCCACGAACCTCGGAGTCCCCGCAAGACATACCCGATGATAACCCCACAAGTTATCTCGGCATCGGGCTAGCAAGCCCCGAACCTTGGAGTCCCCGCAAGACATACCCGTATTGGATAACCCTACGGTTTCGCCCGACCCATACTAGAAAGTATGGATCCTGGAGATTCAACAATCCTAGCCGGAGGCACGTCATATACAACAAGCACACAACAATAATCGATTATCAAGACAAGCAACATTAAGCATCACAACTTCCTTTCAAAGGAGTAACGACTAACATCACATCATGTCAAATACCCACCGAACAAATATACAATTCGATACACAATCCTCGGCAAATGATTATGGTCTATTATATTCACTAAATGCGATCATAACGTCTCTCAACTTACGAAACTAACACACATATTCCGAGAACACATCTATTCCCAAAGTATACGAATTATCATTGAAGGACAACATTTATCGAGAACATACCGATCCTTTTTCACGTTCATTAAACATTTGGATTTCGAATAAAATCATTCACCAACAATTACTCCTACGAAACATGAAATGTATGGACAAGATACTTGCCTCGGTACCACGAGCAACGGAACAACGAACGAACACGGTCGGATAGCCCTCGAACTTCCGAAAACGACCAAGAATTCGAAAACCTCACGATCGCTACGAAAATAACATCACCACGGATAAATAACGTTAAACGGAATCCGAATCAACCGGAAAAACAACAAGGATCCGAGGGTTCCTTCGAAGAAATCGGAAATCAAGTCCCGGGTGATAAAAATCGATAAATGAGTTACAAAATCCGAAGATCATGGCCAAGACAACAAGAATACCATAATCAATTCATCCACCACGGATTAAATCGAAGAATCACGAAAAAAACCCCCAAAATTACATAACTAGGGTTCTACGGAAGAATTACCTCGATCCGACGAAGAACAAGGATTGGATGATGATATAATTGACAAGGATCTTCCAAACCACCTTGGAAAAGAGTAGAGTAGGCCAAAGACGTCGCTCCCCGTCTTCTCCGCCGCCACCGCCACAAAACGAAGAAAGGGTGAGAAATGATGATTAACGCCGCCGCCCAAAGATTTATATCGATGTATTAGCGTGCGCTAACTAGACAAAGATTAGCGCGCGCTAACGAGGTCAACTCTCGTAACTACCGCAAATAACAAGGTTAGCGTGCGCTAGACACACACACGTAGCGCGCGCTAACGAGCCACGACATGGCCCAAGTAGCTCCCGGGATGCACTGCACCTACCCGGTAGCGTGCGCTAGGAAGAAGAAATGGCGTGCGCTAAGAAGTCGATAGCGTGCGCTAGAAACGAACCTTAGCGTGCGCTAATGAGACTCCAGTCCCAGTCCAGCGGCTCCTGGACTCTTTGGACGGCCAGTTAGCGCGCGCTACACATCCGGTAGCGTGCGCTAACCACAACAGAGTAGCACGCGCTACGCCATAAGCATTAGCGTGCGCTACACCACAAAAAATCCAAAAACTCACATAGTGACCCGAAACGCTACCAAACACATGTCCCAACAGGGCACGCCCATAACATGGCACAAAATTCCAACGATGAGGTCAAAAATATTCCGGTAAAGCCCAGAAAACTCAATGAATCCAGAACAAAATCTCGGGTATTACATTCTACCCCCCTTAAAAGAAGTTTCGTCCCGAAACTTAAAACAAGTAGGGAGAAGCGATATCCCGCCAGGAAGACTCAACGAGGTACACAAGAAACACGTAACTTACGCCCATCGGCGAAACGTTGCAAGCAACGCAAAGGAATATACGGCGTGAAAACACGCTCCACGACGACCAACACAACGTCGCCGATAGAGACATGATAAAATCAACAAGTGAAAAGCGTCATCAAACAGATAATACAATCAAGTCGATTATCCGAACAATCACAAAACACAACGAACGAAAAATCAATATGATTGACCACCCCAACGGTACATCAAACAAAAGGCGAGCCAATCGCTGAACAAATACGGAATTCCACCGCCCAAGGGTTGGAAGATCGAAACGAGACTAATTTCCCGAACTTAAAGGAATTACGAAGGAGTCTGAACGTTCAACAATCACGAAACGAGATCAACAAAAACCGAACAATCAAACGATCGAACCACAACGATCGAGACAACAAAAATCGAACAATCATGTTCGAATCACGAAGAACAATAAGGTTCAACCGACAACTCCGAGGTTCACCTCTCGACTCGAGACAAAACATGATCCGATGAAACAACAAGATGCGCACTCACATAAGATCCACAGGAAAGGGAATAGCAATCGAAAAGTCAAAACGACAAACGAGTTATTTCGAAACAATACCACACTCGTTCGATCAACAAAAGCAAGGGGCAGGACAAGCTAAGAAAATGTCAACGAACATAAACGAGTCGACAGAGTCGAAAATACAGAAGTTCAAAATCCGATCCACTTCGAATAAAAGAACTAGTAGAACCAAAAGATGTTACTTCCGAACAAGGTTCACAAGAATCGAACCGAACTCGGAAAAGTCACAGCGATAACCAGATCGACCCAAAACAAGATCACAGCTCGTTCGAACGACGAAACCAAAGTACAGAACAAGTTCAGAAAGTATCAACGAACACGAGCGAGTTGATAGAATTTAGAAGGAGAAACTGCAGAAGTCAAAAATAGTACGGGTATTACATCTGACCTCTTATAAAAGAAATGTCGTCCCTGCAACTCACAACAACGGAAACAAGGTAACAACACAAAAAGCAACTGACAGAAACATCCTTCGAAGGCCTCTCAAAGCCGATTCTGATAACTGTGCTGAAGCGCGAACTCCGAAAGTCTCGGTAGCCAATTCGCAAATCAATTCGTGTCCTCGAGTCCGCACTTGAAACGCTAAGTATCGACGAGAAGGACAATTTACACGCATGCCCCAAGACATCACGGTTGGAATGCCTCGGCTCGGCATACCAAAAATACAAATGCTAGATACAATGGGGCATAACATCGCAAAACAACATAGCGGAGATGCCAACTCAGCACAACAAAGAATCATAACAGCAACGGCATCGTTCGCCGATTACAACGGCCCGAACGATAGCCAGCACACAATCACAAACATCATGAAACAATCACCCATGTGCATAAACGCACAAAAATCCAAGCTCTAACAACTCCACTCGTGCGACAACACGCAAATCACCACGAGGCGATAAACTGTAAACACCAGTTCACTCCTCTCACAGAGGGCTAGTACAATAAATGCGTGGCAACGTCCCTACGTTCATGCCACCAATTCGATCATACTCGGGAGTAAACATCAAAATGACAATGCGAACATCATACATACATACCCAGTCCTCAAACGAGAATGGATAGGTTTTAAAAACGAAAACCTCCTTTTTGAAAATAATTTAGAAAAACACCGGTTGATCTTGAGTATCACCTTTCAAAAAAAGTACAAACGTGAAACATTGTTATCGAGACTTTGGAGAACCATTTCGCATTTGATAAAAATGAGGACACTTTCTCTTAGTGAAAAACTTTCAGAATATTCGACCCTCGCGTCTAAGTAAATGTGTTTATAAAATATTGAAAATATCTCAAAACATTTTGGGTCCTCGAGGTAGAAGAATTTTGAAACATATTGTGGCACCTTGGATGTACCACGAGAAAATAATTCATTTTAAAAGTACGTCTCGAAATTTATTTTCTAAGATACTCAAGGTTTTCGAAAATAATTCAATGGGCTAGAATGCCCAAAAATTTCGTAATTACACGGAACAATATAGCGCCGTGGTCCCGCTACGAACCCACCAGGATAAAACCATTTACAAAAACGCCAAAAAGGCTGATGAAGGTAATATTTCAAAAACTTACAAAAGCCATTTACAAAGTACTAAATACCGTCGTAAGAATTTCGCCAAAACGATCAAGGCCATAATGCCAAAAACTCGGTTAAGGGAATCGGTTTTCGAAATAAAACTCAGTCGGTAAAATACCGAAAGTCATTACAAAAGAACTCACGCAGCGGATAAAAGAAATACAGTTCAACATGCACAATCCAGCAACACTACTCCTCATATGAACGAAATATGAGAGTCAAATAACCACATATCACGAAATCAAAATTCATAAGAGGATTCCGTCACTTAACAAATAATCATAAAAATAGCTCGTGTCACACGAGGCACAACACAAAGAAAGGAGACTTACATCCACAGGTCGCACGAAGATGATGATCGCTCACAATACTAATCACGACCAACAAACTCAGACGACGGTCGCGACACAACTCAGTCAGATAAAATCCGACGAAACAAGACTCAAACAACACGACTTGACCCGACAGCCTAGGTTTCCTCAACCTAAAGCTCCGATACCATTTATGTAACACCCCCAATCCGCTCAGGGATATTACACGCCGTAGAACCTTTCCTCAAGGTTCTACCAGGCTGGTAACAAAACTGAACAACTCAACAACACCTTTAAGGCTAAAATGACTCAGTAGACCGATTTGGTCTTTCGATAAAAACATACAACTCAATTACAATACATGCCCACGTAGGGGTCGAATACAACACACTCCCGTACAACGGGGAAAGAATACTACAGCGGAAATAAAATACAACTAAACTAATGACCTCATACGGATCCTCGTGTGATTAGTATCGTTCATCTTTCATCATCCTTCGTGCCGACCCTGTGTTATGCTCCCAAACCTGAATGCAGTACAGACATCCACCCCCCGAATACTCGGGGGTTAGCAAAACTCCACTTTTTGCTAGTGCAAGTATAAATACGAAAACAAGCCATACATATCATACTCCACAAAAACATAATAATCGCGAATATACTTCCCGAGACAATTCACTTGATCAAACCATTCAAAACATGAAAGGTAGGAAATAACCCAATGTACATCTTACAAAACATTTTACGATCTCGGGAGTTTAGAAAACGTTTGGGATTTAGGAATTCTCAAACCTTTCGAAAACATTTAGGGACACAGCCCAAAAAGTCATTTTCCAAAATACAAGTTCCGATAACAATACGCAGGGTCCACAACCCATTCACAAAACACGGGGTCCGCGACCCAAATCACAAATCACAGGGTCCGCAACCCAAATCACAAATCACATGTTCCTAAGGATTATTCGCGTCCCGTGCTAACAAGTATTGGATAACCCTACACCGTACGGTTTCGCCCGACCCATACTAGCAAGTATGGATCCCGGAGATTCAACAATCCTAGACCGGAGGCACGTCACATACAGCAAGCACACAACAATAATCGATTATCAAGACAAGCAACATTAAGCATCACAACCTCCTTTCAAAGGAGTAACGACTAACATCACATCATGTCAAATACCCACCGAACAAATATACAATTCGATACACAATCCTCGGCAAATGATTATGGTCTATTATATTCACTAAATGCGATCATAACGTCTCTCAACTTACGAAACTAACACACATATTCCGAGAACACATCTATTCCCAAAGTATACGAATTATCATTGAAGGACAACATTTATCGAGAACATACCGATCCTTTTTAACGTTCATTAAACATTTGGATTTCGAATAAAATCATTCACCAACAATTACTCCTACGAAACATGAAACGTATGGACAAGATACTTGCCTCGGTACCGCGAGCAACGGAACAACGAACGAACACGGTCGGATAGCCCTCGAACTTCCGAAAACGACCAAGAATTCGGCAACCTCACGATCGCTATGAAAATAACATCACCACGGATAAATAACGTTAAACGGAATCCGAATCAACCGGAAAAACAACAAGGATCCGAGGGTTCCTTCGAAGAAATCGGAAATCAAGTCCCGGGTGATAAAAATCGATAAATGAGTTACAAAATCCGAAGATCATGGCCAAGACAACAAGAATACCATAATCAATTCATCCACCACGGAATAAATCGAAGAATCACAAAGAAACCCCCAAAATTACATAACTAGGGTTCTACGGAAGAATTACCTCGATCCGATGAAGAACAAGGATTGGATGGTGATATAATTGACAAGGATCTTCCAAACCACCTTGGAAAAGAGTAGAGTAGGCCAAAGACGTCGCTCCCCATCTTCTCCCATCGCCGGCCGCCACAAAAACGAAGAAAGGGTGAGAAATGATGATTAAACGCTGTTGTCCAGTATTTATACTGGACAGTTATTAGCGTGCGCTAATTAGACAGCATTAGCGCGCGCTAACGAGGTCAACTCTCAGAACTACCACAAATAACAAGGTTAGCGTGCGCTAGACACACACACGTAGCGCGCGCTAACGAGCCACTTGACATGTAGCTCACGGGACGACTTGCACCTACCCGGTAGCGTGCGCTAGGAAGAAGAAATGGCGTGCGCTAAGAAGTCGATAGCGTGCGCTAGAAACGAACCTTAGCGTACGCTAATGAGACTCCAGTCCCAGTCCAGCGGCTCCTGGACTCTCTGGACGGCCAGTTAGCGCGCGCTACACATCCGGTAGCGTGCGCTAACCACAACAGAGTAGCGCGCGCTACACCATAAGCATTAGCATGCGCTACACCACAAAAAATCCAAAAACTCACATAGTGACCCGAAACGCTACCAAACACATGTCCCAACAGGGCACGCCCATAACATGGCACAAAATTCCAACGATGAGGTCAAATATATTCTGGTAAAGCCCAGAAAACTCAACGAATCCAGAACAAAATCTCGGGTATTACATTATTAAACGCAGAGAATCCTCTTTACGAAGGATGTCCTGACTTCACAAAGTTGTTCGCAATAGTTAAACTACTCAACTTGAAGGGTGAGTACGGATGTTCTGATAAGTTCTTCACTGAATTACTAGGATTGATAAAAAAGATGCTACCCGCTGGTAATGAAATGGTGGAAAAAACTTATCAAGCCAAAAAAGTTATGAAATTGATGGGATCAGGATACAAAAAGATACATGTATGTATCAACAACTGCCTTCTTTACTGGAAGAATGACAAGGATCTGACTGCGCGTCGAACTTGTGGGATATCAAGATGGAAGGTGGATAATAAGACACATAAAGTGTACGAAAACATTCCAGGAAAGATAATGTGGTACTTTCCAATTATACCAAGACTGCAACGACTATTTAAGATACAAAGTATTTCAGAAGATTTAAGATGGCATGCGACATGGAGGATAACAGATGGTGTGTTACATCACCCCGCAGATTCACAGGCATGGCGTACCATAGATGAAAAATTTCCCAAAATTGGTGAAGATCCAAGAAATCTACGGCTAGGAATATCGGCTGATGGGGTTGACGTCAATAGAGGAAATAGGCATCACAGTGTATGGCCAGTTTTAACTGTCATATACAACCTTCCTCCATGGTTGTGTATGAAAAGAAAGTTTATCATGCTTTCGGTATTAATATCGGGATACTCGGGAAATGATATCGATGTTTTTTTAGAACCGTTGGTTGATGATCTACATACCTTATTCGAGACAGGGGTTGATACATATGATGCTTACACAAAAGATAACTTTAATCTACATGCCGTTGTGTTATGGACAATAAATGATTATCCTGCACTTGGTATATTATGTGGCTGCCCGTACAGTAGATTCAAAGGTTGTGTAGTATGTGGGAAAGATACAGACTCTGTTAGACTTTCTGCCTCATCCAAACAAAGTTATGTTGGCCACATACGATATCTACCATATAACCATCCGTTCAAGCAATAGAAGGCATTTAATGGACAACAAGAATTTCTCCCGGCTCCAATTCCAATGACTGGGGAACAAATATACAACGAGGTACAACATATTGAAAATAAGTAGGGAAAAGGAAAACATCAGAAAACCAAGAAGATTCGAGAGGCAGAGGTGGGAAGATTCAAAAGCAGAAAAGAAATACAACAGAAGAAGAGGGTAGTTCAAGGCAAGTAAACGAACAAAACGGTTGTGTATTGGAAGAAATTCAACATTTGGTATCGAAAACTTAGGTATTTGAGGCATAATTCTGTTCCACATTGTATTGATTTTATGCATGTAGAAAATAATGTTGCTGAGAGTCTAGTCGTAACTTTGCTACATGTTCCGGGAAAGACGAAAGATGGAGTGAATGCTCGATTGGATCTGGATGAGTTGGGGGTAAAACCAGAGTTGTTTGCTATGCAAGAAGAAGACAAAACAACACTACCTCCAGCAGGTTACACATTAATGAATGCTGAAAAAGAGACCTTTTGTGAAACGTTACACAACATCAGGGTACCACAAGGCTATTGTTCAAATTTCTCTAGTTTGATCAACCTAATGGATAGGAAGCTCATTGGTCTTAAATTGCATGACTATCACATGCTAATGCAAGAGTTTTTGCCCATTGCAATACGTTCAATCATGCACCCACCCACACGATATGCTATTATCAGGTTTTGTTTTTTCTTTAAATCGATATGTAGCAAAGAAATCATATTGCAAGAACTAGATAAGATGCAAGCAGAACTGTAGTGACACTGTGCCTACTCGAGAAGTTCTTTCCTCCGGCATTTTTTGATATTATGATACATTTGACTGTGCACCTAATTAGGGAGATAAAATTATGTGGTCCCATATGCTTTCGGTGGATGTATCCCTTTGAAAGATGTATGAAGGTTATTAAAGGACATGTGCGAAACAGAAATAGACCAGAGGGATGCATTGATGAGGAGACTATTACGGAAGAAATAATAGAGTTTTTAGCGAATATCATAAATCCATGGAAACTATTGGTATCCCACCTGATAAACATGAAACTGATGAAAATGAGGAAGGAAAGCCAGTGTCGGTCGGCAAATCAAATGAAGTTTGGGCAGAACTCTTTCAGAAAGCACATTTGTATGTAATATAGAATACAAATGAAATTGTACCGTATATCGAGTAAGTATTACTACACATGTCTATTTCGTTACTTAAAATGTTATATCAAATATAATAATCAAATACATTGTTTCAGGAGACACGAGCAAGTTTTGAAAACAGAAAACCCGGGTAAACGAATAACATTTCTGGAGAATGAGCACAGTAAATCTTTTGCTAAGTGGTTACGTAAAGAGGTAATTAATCGTATGTTATTTATAATTGTTTGTTTGTTGTTCCTTCAATTTGAAGCTAATATATACTTGTAGTGAAATTCAGGTTGAGAGAGAGTTAGCGATCTCCAAAGAAAGTGTATCAGAAACTGTAAAGTGGATATCATATGGACCACGCGCCACTGTAGTGAAATACGATGCATATAACATCAATGGGTATACCTTTCGTACGAAATGTCATGATGGCAAAGTTTACAAGAACAGTGGGGTTAGTGTTGAGGCAATAGATCTGCACATATCTAAAGAAGTTGCAACCACAAGACAAGCATTTTATTATGGGGTTTTACAAGAGATATAGGTACTAGATTACCATTTCAGGCAGATTCCTCTTTTTAAATGTGATTGGGTTAATCACAGAGCTGGTGGTGTGAAACGCGATACTCTTGGGTATACATTGGTTGACCTGAATAATTTAGGCCAAAAGGTTGATCCGTTCATATTAGCCTCACAAGCACGACAAGTTTTTTATGTGAAAGACTAGATAGATAAAAAATTGTCTATTGTCTTTAAGACACCTCCCAAGAATTACAAAGATACGTATGACGAAGTCGATGAGGAATTTAGTACCGTCATTCACCAGCGCAATTATAACATATTGCCACGTGTAAATCAACGTGACTTGGGTAATGTGTTGGAGCTCTTTCGGTATTTGCGCCGTGATGTGGAAGCGTAAATATAAAGTGCGGAAAATAAATCACACAAGGATTTATAGAGGTTCGTCCAAACGTGCCTACGTCCTCTCTCGCTATATCTTTTTCAATAGGTTGAAGATCAAAACCTCTGCACCTCTCTTCTATCGGTCGAGGGATTACCGTTACAAGCTCGTATTCTATTGGTCCGAGTAAAACCGTCCTCTTACTTGTCTTTTTGTCGGTACAAGTTAAACCGTTTTCCATTTCTATTGGACAAGGAATCAACCACTCTAGCTTTCTATCGGTACTAGATAAACCTCACTAAGATAGCGATTGCGATTCTAACAATGTCGGATCCTTGATCCTAATAACACCGAATCTAATTGTATTTTTTCTTTTACCTCTCGTGTATGTGTTGAATGTATAAACACTCAAACTAACAATATAAACTCAATATCACAACAACAATATAATGTATATGAATATAAGATCAATTTCTTGATTGCTTGAAGTTGTTGTGTGGTTTGATACCAATGATGTAGTATTTATAGTCTTCTGAATCAAACTAGCCGTTACTGCTATTTGACTTGCTAGCGTGCGCTAGCTCTTCCTCTTAGCGTGCGCTATCGCGCATATTTGCCTTAGCGTACGTTATGTACTACATGTTACATACATTAACATCTTCCAGTTTCAGTCCAGTGGCTACTGTCTCTGACTGTTAGCGTGCGCTAACATCTCCTTGTAGCGTGCGCTAATCTTGCATCATTGCATGCGTCATATATCTGTTTATACTTTTTAACTTTGCATCAGAATCTTCCCAACGAATTGATTGACTTGATTCAAACTGATATTTAGCGTGCGCTAAATATTACTTGTAGCGTGCGCTAAGCTTACTTCACTGCATACGCCATTCTATGTTTGAATATCTTCACAGTGGTAATATGGCCTCGATAGCGTGCGTTGGTGATCATATGTAGCATGCGCTATCTTCATCAGATGACTTCACTTCAGGTAACTTCGAACTCGTCTGATCTTCAGATAAATCTCGTTAGCGTGCGCTAGCCTTGGTATGTAGCGTGCACTAATGTAGTCCATATTGCAACTTTTTTGCGTCTTCGTATGCTTCGACGTCTTGCTTTGACTCTTTATTGTTTTGTTTTGTTTAGCAACTTAATCATCAAAACACTATTTAGGAATATGTAGAATAAATATTCCAACATAATGAATCACGAGATGACTACTATCGAACCGACTGTGGAGTTGTTGTTATACGAAAATCCAAGTGAACCATGTCATGCTCAAGTTGTCACACTCTACCTTTATCATAGTTCACCCATTCTTTTAAAGCATATAGACATTCGATTTTTTGTACTTGTTTAAGGATTTATGTTTGTACTGTGCAGAACCTTTTTAAACTTTTGTTTTGCAGCAAATACTCTTGTGAAGGATTTGATTTTATCTATTAATTTTTTACTTCCTATTTGGTTTATATGTTTGTATACGAGGCTTTCAAACCCGGGCGATGCCCCGTATGAGTCATGAAGTTGCTTGTTGGGATTTGAAGTTATCTTAATGCTGTTGGAATTACTGCTACTCAATTGAAGTTACTGCTGCTCTGCTGGACTAGTGCTGCTCAAAAAGTTCAAGGAAAATTTGCCAGGTAGTTAGTGCTGCTAGTATAAATGTTAATGCTGCTCGTGGAAGTTAATGCTGCTCAGACAGTTGAACTAAAACACTCATTGTCTGAAAGCCATGTACCAATAACAAATTGTGTACTTGGGCTTGCAAATGCTAAAACCTGGGATGCTATTAAAGGCAAGACCTTTGGAGTGAAGATACCCCCAACAATGACTTTTGCTGAAGTGAAGATAGGGAAGAGGAACCTTAGAAGTGGAAAGTGATGTTAATCTACTTTATGATGTTATGTATATTGGTATTTTGGTCCGTATAAAATGGTAGTAGATGTTAATATACTTTTAAAACAATATGCCTGTAACTAAATTTATGATGTTAGAATGGTTTGTGTTTGGTTAATGAAGTTAGGACGTTATAGAATTCAAAACAGCCATTTACTCCTCCTCATCACACTTGGGAGGTTACTGACGTGTTCTGACTGAATTTGAACAGTCAGGACGCACCTGGACTGTATTCATCTCATTGATAGCTCAAGGGATGTACCTGGACATCCTTATGTGCACATACGAGCCCAACAACATTGTTGAGCTAGTCCAAAAAATCTTTAAACAAGCCAATGCCTAGCCCAAGGCCAAGCCCACGACCAGGCCCAAAAAACAGCCCAAAGACCACCCAAAGACCAATTTTCAAGATTCAAGATCCAAGCTCCAAGGCCAAGGTCCAAGGTCCACGGCACGCGGCTCGCGGCAAGGCCGAGGCGAGGCAGGTGGGCGGCGACGGCGCGCGCGTGTTGATTAGTACATAATTGATCTAAAATTCATATACAAAATATCACCTTTTTTTCTGGCATAATCATACTGATTTGTGATAGAATTTAATTATTTTAAAGAAATATCAAGACATGAGCTAATAATATTTATTTATCTATATGTGACATTGAGTCATTAATATACCTTTCTTTAGTCGAATAATATTGACTAAGATGGTTATTTAAAATTCTACCATACTATTTGAATCTATATAAAGACTCTTGCAATTTGAAAGGAATACATATATTTAGATTTTGGTTTATATGCTTCAGGCATATCAAATCCTTATAGGATTTCATGTATCCATAAGAAAATTCATGAGTGATCTTACAAAAGACATAATCATTGTAAGCAACTTTGACTACAAGTCGTGCTTCATATATCATGTTTGCATAAGTAATGCTTAAGATTGTTGGTAACTCTTCAAAAGTTCCAATCATCATAATCATATAAAGTATGAATATCAATCAATATTCAACAAATTTTATTCAAGATGTTATTTTGGACTGCAGGCCAAACAGTAAAGTATTAAAATTAATCTAAATCATATTAGATTATTTTTTCCATCTTGACCAAATATTTCATTTTGGAGATTATTCAACATTCCGACATTAATCAACCTAGATCAATATGATCTCTATTTGTATCAAGTGCTATAGTTAAATCTATAGGCTCCACATTTCATTGTAATAAAATTCGTAGAACGTTCTATAATTTAATTCTCTTCAAGAGTATGCTCTTAAAGAGCGACGCCTTCAAGACGTTAAATTTTGTCACTAATGTTTCTTTTTGATCTCCTGAGATATATAATATACTTTTCACCATTTAGGTGGGCTAGCCTTAAACTCAATTGTAGCACTTGCATGTGTCTTCCAAGACATCAATTCCCAGCTGGATTTATTTAAATTCTTTTGGAGTATATACATATAATTGATTGCAGTTTCTGCAAAATCGATAATCATTTGAATTTCAAGTTCATAATTTTTCAAATAATTTTCTTGATTGGTTGATACTTTCCTACCCATAATGTCGGGAATGATACTGTCTTACAATATCAATCTTATTCATATCACCCATCAACACTTCAGGTATTGTCATAAAGAGGTCCACACCCGATATATTTTAATATTCAATTTGAGCCATAAAGGGGGATATTTTCAAAATAAGAATAAAGACAACTATGTCAACCTCGAATTCGTTCTTGAATGAGTTTGTGATATAATCAACCTTTATTTTATTAAATTTTTAAGAGGATAGTCTACTTCAAGAGATATCAATAATATTCTATCTTTAAACATTAAAAGATAGTAGTAGTTCCTCCTTTAGGGAGAAATATTATAGCTTTGAAGAGCATTTATTTTTCTCAATTGTATATTTATGCTTTATCAATGATACATGATTGAGGAAAATTGGTCAACTCAAAATAATATAATTTTAAGTGTATAAATGTACTTCAAGACATTCACTAGTAATTTATGATATTTGTCATACAACATGTATGAATTTGTACTAATGTATCTTCAGGATATATATCATAAATAAATATGTGGTTAAATAAAATATAAACATGATATAAATAGGCTTTAACATTAAACATATAAATTTAAACATGCAAATATTGAAAGTATTGGGATTAGTAGACTTCTGATCCAATAAGTGGTGAATTTTATACGTCATTTGCATTGATAATTTCTCTAATACCAATTTCTTTTCTTCAGAAATTGTATGTATTATTTGTCTCACTTGTTATCTCGGTATCATACATATTTCAAGTGGTACTTTAAAAATCCATAAATTTATCGATACTTAGAAGATAATAGTGTATAATTTTCAACCCTTTAGGGAGGGATTTAGTGGTTCTTCAGGAACTGTCAATAAATTTGGCAATACCTTTTTTATTTTATTTTTTTCACACATAAAGTATCATTTATTTCTAAAGATAACATGCATATTTGTATTTTGATGAGACAATAAATTATGACTACTATTTAATTCCAAGAAATTGGCATTCAATTCACAAATAGAAGAAATAAGATAAGCCAAGAATTTCAAATATCTTCATGATATTTGACCTTTTTATCACTAATTATATAGTAACGATCAATTAAAATCATACTTCAGGTATCACATCAATGATATCTCATAAATATATCATAAGAGATAATAAAATATTAAACTGCACAATAGATAAAATTAGATATTTGACATATTATCAACGTATCCTTATCATTAACAGTTGATAATATTCACTTCAAGGGATAAAATTTATAAGTAATTATCCCCTAAAAGGATAAACTCTAAATTTTATCTACTTCAGCAGATAATTTATACTTCTTATGAAAGACAATTGCTCGTTGATTATAATCGTGTGTTGCGGTCGAGATCGAGGATGTTCATGAATTGCTTTAGTTGGAGTCAAGGAGCTCGTAGACGAAGACAAGGATTTGGTAACGGCTTCACTATCGTCGTATCGGTATCGAGGCAAGTTATTACTTGTTCAGTTTATAGTATTTAATGAATGGTTCCAGTTTCATTTCGTTTATAATGTTTAATGCATGGTCTCGGTTTCATTGCAATTATAATTCAAGTAGTAATGATTATAATTATGAACTCGGGAGGGTTGGATTGTACGTTGTTTTCTGATTCTCGGAGTTACATCGTAATGTATATGATTTTTGTTCGCTATTGGTATACTTGGGCACCGAGGATACACTATGGTAAAGACGAAAATATGAATTATCTACGGTCCGTGACATTTTGGATCGTCGAATATTGAGGATAATGGTTGGTGATGGTTTCTGACGTCGAGATTGCTCTCGAAGGATTCGGGGCAAACACCCTAATCATTTCTATCATTTTGTTTCGATCATATTGTGATACATTTGTGTATTGTTGTTGTCCTGCATTTGTGTATTGTTGTTATTATGCATTTGTGTATTGTAGTTGTTATGTCCACCATGTGTTGGTCCGATGGGATCATCATGGGAATCTATAGCTTTGTGCGCTGGATCGTTGGAAAGGTATTTCCACCATGTGTTGGTCCGACGGGATCATCATGGGAATCTATGTTGTGTGCGTTGGATCGTTGGATTACCATGTGTTGTTGTGCATACATATATTATGGTATTTCCACCACGTATTGATCCGACGTGCTCACCGTGGGCATCTATGTTGTGTGCGCTGGATCTTTGGATTACCATAAGTATATGTTGTTGTCATTGTTGTAGGCATATTGATGTTGTCATGTGAGTATGCAATTGTAGGACCATGCCCGTACATTGTATTGATCTGATCTCCGATTAAACTGACATGAATCATTGTGGCATTGCATATCTTGAGGTATGTTCCGCATTTTCTTCTTGCTAGTCGTTTTTTTGATGGAAAATCGATTATTGTGTTGAGATTTGATGATGTTATCCGTTGGATGTGATTGGTCAGAGTTGGTTTACTCCGTATTGGTGAGTCTGATGATGTATTGAGAATATCAAGTATTGTTTTGGGATATAGTGAGATCATTGTGTATTCGAAAACACAAGACGTGTAACATGGTAAGGACTAGGGGTGGCATTTCGGAACCGAAAATCGAAAAGCGAACCGAAAAAACCCGAAAAAAGAACCGAAAAACCAAAACCGAAGAAGACCGAACCGAAAAACAAAAAAACAGAA
Source organism: Orobanche coerulescens (assembly GCA_033398695.1). NCBI lineage: Eukaryota > Viridiplantae > Streptophyta > Magnoliopsida > Lamiales > Orobanchaceae > Orobanche > Orobanche coerulescens. The sequence continues at coordinate 220,566,508 of CM065804.1, forward strand.
CCGAACCGAATTAATTTGGTTCGATTCTCGGTTCGGGGTCCGACGGAACTGAACCGGACCAAAATGGACCGAAGTCAAATTTCAACATACTAAAATGACCTTGTTTTTGTGATTTTGGTGTGTTTCGAATTTTAGTATAATTCGTTTTTCTTTTGTAAGACCCTCATGGGTCCAAGGAGGACCGATACTATGCTCATGTAATTTGTGATTCAATTCATTTAGGTTGAGAGAATGAGCTACTGTGATTTACGATTGTTATATGTTTTGAGATATTTGTAAATTACTATGCAACTTTAGCTTTTATGTTGAACATATATATAACTCTTGTTGGCTTGTTGTTATATATAACTTATTCTATTGCATATAATATTTGAATTTATATTGTGAAGAACCGAAAAAACATCAAACCAAATCGAAACCGAACCGAATATTTATAAAACCGAACTTAACCGAACCGAACTTCAAAAAGAACCGAACCAAACCGAAACCGAATATTTGGTACGATTCTCGATTTCGGTCAAAAACCGAACCGAATGGAACCGAGTCCACCCCTAGTAAGGACTATGATAATGAGGATTATCACGAATTGGTCAGGTTTTGACGGTAAGATTACATTGGTAGTATTTGTACTCAGTATTTTATTGGTATGTAATTATTGACGTGATGTGATCGTGATCATTGCTGAATATTATGGCTGACCCCATCGTGGGCTTTATTTTAGGTACTCGTAGATCGAGCTTATTGCGGTCGTGAAGAGATGAGTTTTCCGGATGGTATTTGGCTATGATGCGTAATCGGGAATTGAGTATTTTTGTCTGGTTGTTATTTTCTACTGCAAAAGTATTTTTAACCGTTTGTTCTATCCGCTGCGAGTGTGTTTTAAAATTGACTTTTAATATTTTACGAGCTTGGGTTTATTTTGGAAACCTATTTTCTAAACTATTTTGTTGGTACGTGTAAGCGATAGCTTAACGTATACTTTTCAACTATTGAGTTTTGGCAGTTTAGCCTTGTACTTGCAAATGAGATTTTACGACGGTGTCTGATAAATGGATTTTGTATAAGTCTTTGAGTATTCTAAAAGATAGTACCGTCGTTAGCATCTTGTGTGTTTGTAAATGTTTGCAAAAATATCTTTTAGCCTTGTGGATTCCGTCTCGGGCCCACGGCGCTGTAATATTCCCAGATAACTCTGGGGATGTTACAGCATATGGCTTGGGACTCCGGTTTTCGGAACTTGATTGTCGAGTCAGATTGTTTGATGGACTGATTGACTATTTAAAAGGAGGCGTGATGCCACGGGTCCCTATGCGAGGAGTTATCCAGGCATGTAGAGAGCTATTGGGCCGTGATTGGGTGGTGCTGATTAACCATGTGTTTCGAGAGCATAATATTGTGGCTGGCAGACTGGCGGGCCTCTCGCGTGGTGGTGTAAATGCATATCAAGTTCTCGAGGAACCGCGTGGATGTGTTTCTCAAGCTTTATTGGTTGATCGAGCAGGCAGGCGTTTTTGTAGGAATGTGACTGTTTGATTTGTTTTTCCGTTCGGGTTGACACCCTCCTTATGATCGAAAAAAAAACACAAGAAGTGTTTGAAGCATTTACGATAGCACAAAGGTAAAAATTCGGAAATTACACAAAATTAGTATTTGCCGTTTTAGGGAATAGAACCTTCTTTTTAGTATTGTCATGTTTTATGAGTGAGAGCCGCTATTCTGGTATGGCTGGATTTGGAGGATTGGTTCGTGATCATGTTGCCATTTTCAGCATGGATATTATGATTGTTTATGTTGTATTTCTTTGTTACAAACTTGCTGGGCGGAAAAAGAAATTACAACTGGACGATAAAAAAAATTACAACTCGAAAAACAAAAACTACAAACTCGTACGGGAATGAAAATACAAAACTCGAAGCAGAATTGAAAATACAAGAAAATAAAGTATAAAACCGTAAACTAATGCCGAGTCGAGGAATCCTCTATCCGCAAGATGAAATACGCCCCGGTAGTGCTCTCGGTTCTGACGTATCGCGCCCAAAGATAAAACGACAATGTCTCGTAGGTAGTAGCACCACAAGACCTACGAGCTCCGGCGAACTTGAATGAGGCGAGGACGAAGCTAATACTATGAACTATATGCTTTATGCTGGAGTTTCGAAAATTGCATGTACAAAAGCAAAGGAATGCATGCCTATTTATAGGCCATTCACACCTGCAGGGGGTTTAAACACAGCCCTTAAGGCTGTCATAATGCAGGCATTCATGCCTGCATTGAACACAGGAGTTACACAATTCAAGGCAGTGGTTACTGCCCGTTTTGAATTTGAACAGGCAGCCTTAACACATCCTGATAACACCTGGGAGGTTACTGCCCGTTTTTGGCTGAGTTTGAACAGTCCGAAGGCCTAGCTCACGGCCAATCCCACGAACAGGCCCAAAGACCAATTTCCAAGATCCAAGATCCAAGGCCAAGGCCCAAGGGCCAAGGTCCACGGCACGCGGCTCGCGGCTCGCGGACGAGGCCGAGGCGAGGCGGGCGGGCAGCGGCAGTGCGCGCGTGTGCGCCTGTGTGGGCTTTAAGCCCATACACATGTGTCATTAATTATTACATGCATAAAGGTAACTCCTTATATACTAGAATAATGATGGTTCATTATTCAATGTGGGATTCCATCCCTTATTAATTCACAATTAAGTGACAAACTTTAATTCACTATTTTTCACTCACCGGGAATCGGTTTAGAGAAAGTGAATATATCACTATCATCTACTCGGAACGTAGATCGATCCTATGATATTTAATTTTACAAAATAAAATTAAAATCATTAACGATTCCAACAGTTTTTGTACGTCCAATATTTTACGTGCAGAAATTATAGTTTTGTTGCGTGGTTAGAATATTAAATCAAAAACAATATACATTAGAATATACAGTTAGGTCGGGGTCCAGGCCAAAACATCTAAACTTGATGAAATCAAAATCAAAGATAAAATAATTCCAATTGCCCGCGCAGAAAACTTCGAGCCAATGTAATATTTGTTCAAACTAAAATATGCAACTTCGACTAGATAAGGTCGGCACCCTTTCTTTCGCCAACCAACGTGGGATGGAACTTTTACTGGATTACTAAACACCGCCCTAAATTACTAGACACCGCCCTATAATATTACCTTTTTGCCCTTAATTCATATTAAGCAGATTTGTAATCCTACTTTGTTAATACTTTTCTCTCTCGATCTCTCTCGAACTATTCTAAAGACCTCACCACCCGCTGCCGCACCGCCGCCGCATCGCCGCCGTCCACCGCCGCCATGATCGGAAAAGAAAAAGCTCCGGTAAATAATTTTTTGCTTGTTTCTGGTACTTTGGCCGCGGCCGCCGTGTCGGAGTGCACGACAGAGGCCGCAGTCGATATTTTGTCACAGACGTCCGCCGATGACGCCTGGCCATGGCACAGGCGTCCAGGGCGGACGCGCCGCCAGTGGTATAGACGTCCAAGTCGGACGTCCAAACCGTGCACAGGCGTCCAGATCGGACGCCTAGCCGCTGGAATAGGCGTTTGAGACGGATGCCCGAACCATGGTCATGGCGTCCAGACCAGACGCCTCTGCCTTGGTGCAGGCGTCCTGACCGGACGCCCCAGTCAGTTTTTCGGAAAAAAATAAAATTTTCAATTAATAATTAATAATGTGTATTGTTTGTATGATTATTACTTATTAGTTGTATTTTTTGCTAAATGAAGATGAGAGGAGGAGCGGGCAAATCTATGCCACTAGTCACAGAGTTGATGGGTTCTGGAGCGCGTCACACCAGAGCTCGTGGTGTTGATGCTTCCGTTCGTAGACAGCGGGAGGCAGAGCGTAGGGGATTCGAGGACGTACCTTATACTGACTTTGGTATTGAGGATTCGAGCGAGTATTATTCGCACGATGAGGCCGACGATCAGGAGGGCGGTGATGATTCTTCTTCCTTCTCGTGCTGGGTTCGGAAGGGGAGAGGGGGGAGATTTGTTACTTCTGGGTCTACCAGTAGTAAACGACGTAGGGCAGAGGATGACACATCTTGGATAGTTACTGAGGAGATGCCTGGTGGCCCTATCGACGACAGCGTTATCCCAAGTTTCAGTGGGCATGTCGCCGCGCATATCTGGATTGGAGATATGAGAGATTTGCTGAAGTGTCACACCAGTACTGCTGCTTGTCAGAGCTTGAGTTAGTGGCGCTCATTGATGTCACTCACTTTAGTGAGCCGGATCAGTGGGACTGGGTTATCCCACCTGACGGACGCCATGTTCAGACACATTTACTCCCCGTTGATTTCTGCATTCGTTGAGCAGTGGCAGCCCGATACGAACTCTTTTCACATGCCGTTCGGAGAGATGACCATCATGTTACATGATGTGTGGCAGATCCTTCGCATTCCTGTCGAGGGGCGATTGGTTGATGCCGATAGCACATCTACACAGTTGCAGGTGGATGTGATGGAGGTTCTTGGAGTATCACGGTCGGAGCTACTGAGTACTCACTGAGGGGGTGGCGGCGTACTTATGGACTCAATTTTCAGGTCATGCTGCGATGGAGGTCGAGTGGAGGGCACCCAGGCCGCAGCTTGGATGTGGTTGTTATTTGGATCCACCTTGTTTGTTGACAAGAGTGGTAACCAGATTAGGCCGTCCTGCTTATTGGAGGTGAGGGACGGTATGGATACGACCAGTCAGTATTCATGGGGTTCGGCCGCATTAGCTTTCATGTACCGTCAGCTCGGTATCGCTAGTCGCGGTGACTCTATGGGTATTTGTGGATGTCTTACCCTCCTCCAGGCTTAGATTTATGAGTATTTTCCCTGCTTCCGACCTCATCGAGAGCGTATGATTGTTGACTCCACACAGCCTCGAGCTTCTACATGGAGTGTCCAGCCTTAGGGTAAGGACGATCACCAACTCCAGTCTTTGCGTCGCCGCATTGATCAGTTGATAGCCGCCGAGGTATAACGATTCCTTCTAGCAATCTCACAATTCAATTAAAAAATAAGTTGTATAATTTGTTGATTACGTGTACGCAGATACAGTGGTTGTCTTATGGCCCTGATCCAGTGAGGGATGTCCCGAGGACCACATTCATTGGATGGCTACGATATCGGGATATTATCGAGCCATACATGCCTGGTCGGGCATTAAGACAGCTCGGTTATGTGCAGACCATCCCTTTCCCGATCACCAGACCAGAGAAAGCGGTTCGGGCGTGGTCGAGCAGATTGTATCGAGTTGACTATCCCATTCGGATGTCATCTGATGCTTGGATGATGTTTCCGGGCGCATATAGGCTTCCTCTCGCTGACTATCAGGCTGCTACTCATGATCAGGCTACATGCGCCGATGATTACATTGAGTGGTATTATCGGTATTCGCACCCTCAGCTACTGAACGACGATGCAACACCTGGATCAGTGATCCCTTCTCGTTCTAGCAGCGATTACGTATGTTGTTTAACTTTGCACTTTGTTTCATTTCATCATACATTACTCACTGTATTATATTGTCTATATTTTTTACAGTGGGTGAGTCGATCACGATATTACCAAAGATCAGACGTACACCTTCCCCACACTAGGCGGCGGCAGTTTACGATGCTTGAGGAGTACATGAGGGATTGGAATTTGGCCAACTGATTTTGTATTTTGCTATTTTGCATTTGACAGTGTATTTTTTAGTTTGTATTTTGTTTGTTTTGGGTTTGACGGTATTTTAATTGGCACTTTCTTTTTTTTTGTATTTTGTATTTTGATTGGCACTTTCGTTTTGCATTTGGCTAGCACTCTACTTTTGTTTGTTTTTTTCTCTTCTGCATACAAAAACGAAAATTTTTCTGTCAACTATCACGATCAACAAAAACAAAAATTAACTATCACAATCAACAAAAAAGAAAATCAACTATAACGATCAACAAAAACGAAAATTTCAATATTTAAGGAACATACAACAAATTCATTTTTACATGATACCGACTAATCTATTCCATTTTTCTCTCCTGCTCGTATACAAATTCTCCCAGCCACCAACACTACTATCATGGTATCTAAACCAGTTAGTCACTATGGGCGGTAGAGGAAAATTGGGCATTAAATCTAGTCTCCTAAATGACAAATGACGATCTCTTGGCTAGGCCGTGTTGCCGTTGATGGTGCTTTCAACGGAAGCACAGTGAGACATGAAAATAAAGATCTACCGTTTCCGAATCTGAATAGCATGACGGCGGCATTGAAAATAGTAGCAATAGGGAATAAATCTTCAGCCGCAGCCATCCAATGATCCGATCCACATGCACCACCATCCCATGTGTTGCTACCCAAAATATTATCCGGAGATAGATATTGCTGGAATGGATGGATAACAAACAAGGTGCGAGAGCACTTCCGTGGGAAAGTAAATAACACAAGATTTGCCGGGGTTGTTAGTTGTTAGGCGTATTTTTATACGCTTATTTATCATTATTTTGTATTATTTTGGAGAGTGAATTTGCTTAAATGAGCTTTTAATGCCGTAATTTTGTATGTTTGTCAGGAGATTGGAGTCCGGAAGCTAAAACGAGGCGAAACGGGCGAAAACGGCAAATTTTGGCCGTGAGCCGCGGCACAAGGAAGCATGGCCGCGGCACAGGAAGACAACCAGCGGGCACAAAGTAGACTGTACTCTGTGCCGCGGCACAGTCCAGGTGAGCCGTGGCACAGATGAATTAAAAGGCGCCCAGGCATCCAGCTGAAGGCCATGTGCCGCGGCACAGATTAAGTGAGTCGCGGCACACTAGGCGGTTTTTGGTGTCCTCCGCGCGGATTTGGGCCGTTTCGAAGCCAGTTCTCGACCTACTCACTCGGACGCGATTTGGAGACTGTGCAAAGCTATAAATAAGGGTTTAAGACCCTAATTAATCATCTTTGGATCTTTGGGGGAGCTTGGAAAATCTTGGAATCAGAGAATCTTGGAGGAGACGGCAGAAGAGGAACTTCAAGAGCAGAGGGCGGAAGCCGAAGAACGGAGGAATCCGAGCTTCATATGCATTTGATTTTCATTTTCATGCTTCTATTCATTTATTCTGTATTTTCATTAATTAGCATGTCAGGCTAAAACCCTAATCTAGGATTTTGATGAAACCTACGTTTTGACAGATTTGCTTGAGATTATCTAATTAATTACCTTTTTGTTGAGTTTTCCCAATCGTGTTTAATGCTTTCAATTATCTGGCCAATAGTTGTATTGTTTTAATCATTCAATTCGAATCGGGAGAGGAGAATTGGTGAGGAACTATTGGTGAGGACCGTTTTATTCTGTGAGATAGGAATATACTCATAGGAACTACGTGGCATTTTGGAGATTTCATGCTTTTTGCCTATTGACGAATTAATTCACCTAGGGATAGAGTGCGTTTTTCGCCTTTAGAAAAATCTATTGACCTCGGGAGAGACGGTAGAATATATTAGCAATCTTCGCCTTCAATAAATTGGGAAAATCATTAACTTCAGATAATCGAGAGTAAATTCGGATAAACCGAGGTGGATTCAGAATCCTAGACTTATTCATCATTTGATTCTCTTTCTTCAAGCTATCGTTTTTACTATTTAGTCTTTTATTAATTCTTTTAGTAATTAATTGCAAAACCCAAATTCGATTGTTCGAATAAAACTAGAATACATAAAAATCGGTAGTTAGTGATTCAGTCCTCGTGGGAACGATACTCACTCATCACTTTATTACTTGTATACGATAACGTACACTTGCGTTCAAGAAAAATCGCAACAAGTTTTTGGCGCCGTTGCCGGGGACTGAAATGTTTGCTAATATCGATTTCAGTATTTCTAGTCTTAGTTTGAACGTTTTTATTTTATTATTTTTGTGTATTTAATTTTATTTATTTATTCATTTTTCCTTTCAAGATCTTTCGCGTAGTGCATGAGAAAACTCGGTAACGAAGGCCTACTACCTTTGGATACCGAACTCGAGCGCACTCTTCAAAGGAACAAGAAGGAGAAACGAGAGTTACAGACGACGGTGACCATGGCCGAAAATACCGAAATTCAAGGAGGAAATAATATTGTGCAGCAAGCTCAACCGGAAATGGCACTTCGAGATTATGCTATGCCGCAGATTAACGCAAACTTTTCGGGGATTCGGCGTCCTACAATCCAAGCCAACAATTTCGAGATCAAGCCTGCTATTATTCAGATGGTGCAGGCGAGCCAATTCTGTGGATTGCCGAATGATGATCCCAACGCATATATTGCTTCTTTTCTTGAGATTTGTGACACGTTCAAGAACAATGGTGTCACCGACGATGCTATCCGATTACGGCTTTTCCCTTTCTCTTTGAGGGATAAAGCGAAATTTTGGCTAAATTCCTTACCGCCGGGGTCGATTACAACATGGGCAGAGTTAGCGCAAGCCTTCCTTGCTAAATTCTTCCCACCTTCTAAGACGGCGAGATTGAGAAACGAGATCACCACTTTTGGTCAGTATGATATGGAATCGCTCCACGAGGCGTGGGAGCGATACAAAGATTTGTTACGGAGATGCCCACATCACGGCCTTCCAGACTGGCTTCAAATTCAGACGTTCTACAATGGATTGAGTGCCTCTACACGCACTCTCGTGGATGCAGCCGCCGGTGGAGCTTTGATGGGAAAGACTATGGCCGAAGCACACTCACTGTTGGAAGCTATGTCCGCAAATGCATATCAATGGCCATCTGAAAGATTAACGCCGAAGCGAGTTATGGAAATTTCTAGTAATGACCCGATATCCACATTATCAGCTCAAGTCGCCGCCTTGACTCAGCAGCTTCAAGCATTTTCGCATTCTCCTTCCCGCGTTACCATTGAGTCTTGCAATTGGTGTAACGGATCGCATCCTAGCGCGGAGTGCCAAGTCGGGAACCCTTTCGAGCAACATCCGATGGAGCAAGCTCAATTCGTGGGAAACGGAAATCGACAAAATAACTCTTACCCCAGCACTTATAATCAAGGGTGGCGAAATCACCAAAATTTTTCGTGGAGGAACGGGCAAGCTTTACAACCTCCACAAGCTCAATTCGCGCAGCACCCACAGCAGCCCCCTCAATCACCAAAGGTATCATTGGAAGATGCTCTTGCTCAATTGGCGGCCAACACGAGCCAATTCATGACCCGCACCGAAACGACCCTCCAAAATCATTCTACCTCCATCCGAAACCTAGAAACACAAATGGGGCAGATTGCTAATCTATTGTCTTCTCGGTCTCAAGGTGCATCGCCCAGCGCAGCCGAAATAAAACCCAAGGAAAACGTGCAAGCAATCGAATTACGAAGTGGAAGGGAGTTGAAAGGGCAGCCTATCAATAACAAAGAGCAGCCGATCGAGCAAAATGAGAAGGAAAAGGATGAGGCGCCCAAGCCAAAGGAAGTATCGACTACTCAGTCCACTCCTCAAATCCCATTCCCACAGCGTTTCCAAAAGCAAAAACTAGACAAGCAATTTTCAAAGTTCCTCGACGTCTTCAAGAAATTGCACATAAACATTCCATTTGCCGACGCGTTGGAACAAATGCCGGGTTATGTAAAATTCATGAAAGAAGTCTTGTCAAACAAGAGAAAGCTCGAGGAATATGAGACGGTCGCATTAACGGAGGAGTGTAGTGCTATTTTACAAAAGAAGCTCCCACCTAAATTGAGAGATCCGGGAAGTTTTACCATCCCTTGCATCATTGGAAATTCGTCTTTTGAAAGAGCCCTATGCGATCTCGGAGCCAGCATAAACCTTATGCCCCTTTCTATTTTCAAGAAGCTGGGAATTGGAGAAGCAAAGCCGACGACGGTCTCCTTGCAATTAGCGGATCGTTCTATTAAGTATCCGAGAGGAGTGATTGAGGACGTGTTAGTAAAGGTTGACAAATTTATCTTTCCAGCGGATTTTATTGTTCTCGACATGGAGGAAGATGAAGATATCCCGATTATCTTGGGACGACCATTTTTAGCGACCAGCAGAACTCTTATAGACGTAGAAAAAGGGGAGTTAACTCTGAGAGTTCAAGATGAGCATGTCACGTTCCAAGTGTTCAAATCTTTTCCATGTCCGGGAGGTGTTGATAAAAGCTCACAAATTGAAAGTGTGGAGGCCGTTGCAAAAGAAAAACACCGAAAACATCGTCGGTCGAAAAAATTAGATTCCGCGTCAGATGGTCCAACTTTTAAGAAAGATGTAGAACGAGAAGCATTTCTCGAGCATGTGAACATGAAATCATCGCCATCCGACCAGCCACACTCGGAAAAGTCTGTTGCAGTCTTGAGTGCGTTCGTGAAGGAGGGGAATAAGCCGGAAGCCAAACGGACGTCTAGTCATGAGAAAAACGGGTGTTTCGGAAAGTTGTTCTCGTCAAAACCTTTCCGCAACCAACATTAGGTATCCGAACCGAAAATCGAATCGTTAATGACCGATGGTAAAAATTTTAAAAATCATATTAACGGTTCGATGAACGGGGCGGAGATCAAATGGAGTTTGCGAAAAGCGAACTGATTTTTAAATAGGTCCGGCTGAAGACTATAAACTTAGCGCTTCTCGGGAGGCAACCCGAGTTCGTAGTTGTAGATTTTTGAGTTTCTGTATTTTTCTTGCATTCTTGCATTTTTATTTTTCATCATTTTGTGCTTTGATTTGCTTTTACCTCTCGTTCTTGACGTGTTTTCCTTAAAATTCTGTGCAGGAAAAGTCCCAGGGGAGAAAATTATGCTTGAGCCGCGGCACACACAAATCGAAAGGGAGAGCTAAACCCACTGTACCCTGTGCCGCGGCACAACAATACTGAGCCGCGGCACACCTTAGCCCTGCGCCGCGGCACAAGAAACCTGAGCCGCGGCACACGACAAAACATGCGAACAGGAAAAAAGGGACTGTACGCGGTGCCGCGGCTCATTTGAGCTGTGCCGCGGCACACCATGCGGAATTTGAAGGGCCCAGGTACCTTATAACCAGAATTCGCCCGGCCATTCCAGGTACACTTCCTTTCTTCTTTCCCTCTCCCTTGCGCGCGCGATTGGCCGAGAAGCTCTTTTCTTCTTCGCGTTTTCTTCTTGCAATTTTCTTGCACTTTTCACAAACCAATCAAGGTATGTTCGAATCTCTAATCTCAAATTGTTCTATGAATTTAAATTTGAAGTTGTGTTATGCATTTGATGGATAGAATATGTTATTTCCTTAAAAAGTTCTATAATGGTTAAGTGCAGGACATGAACTTTTGATCGATTTTTGATGATTATTTTCGATTGTGAATGAGTTGAATGTGTCGTTTGACATGGTGAATGATTCGTGTTTTTTGTTCTTGGGGATTTAATCGAGCTATTGCCATGTTTATTCTTCAAGTAAACTCTTGCCCTTTAGGTGTTCGATGAAATGTCTAAATGAAAAATTTTCTTTGTTACGGCAATATTTTGAATCTTTGTGCAACATATTCGTTCTGGAATTACAGCAACCCCAACCCGTACGTCTAGCTTGAACGTTATGGTTCAATTTCATTCTTCTCTCACGGTTGTGCTATCTCGTAAAAATTTCTGATTTACGGCCGGATATCCTTAGCCGAGTGATGATTATTCTCGTTATTGTTTGAGTAAGTAACCTTCGGTGTTTTAATTTTTTTTCAGGAATGACTATGGCTAGGACTAAGAAGCTGAACAAGAGGGCCAGGACTCAGTCATCCCCCACTCAAGGGGAAACCTCTCGTAGTCGCGCCGAGTCGGAGGGGCACCAGTTTTCCGACCCTGAGATCCACAAAATCTTCAATGAGAAAATTCGGCCGCGACCTCTTATCCCGGAGAGGGGATTTACTCCAGCTCCCCAAGACGGGGAACTGCTTGCTATGATAGATGAGATGGGGTGGGCCCGATTTGCTGCACCCCCCGAGCCAGCAGTGATATCGATAGTGCAGGAATTCTATGCCAGCGCGCTATTGAAGCATATTCGAGCAGGCCAGATGTTGCAGCAGTCAGACACTCGGACTCAGGTCGATGTCCGAGGTATTACGGTTGATTTTTCCACAGCTGCTATTCGGAGGTTGTTTGGACTGCCGGTGGTAGATGAGACGGCCTATGACCGAGTTATGACTAGCCTCACGAAGGAGGCTCTGCTCGAGACTATTTCGCAGCCCGACTCCGACTGGGAGCAGCGCGCACCGGGTTCTTCCACTTTCCATTTCAAGAGCTCGCGCCTCAGTCGGCTCGGGCGTGCCTGGCTATATTTTATTTGCGCTCGTATAGACCCCATATCTCAGCTTCGCACTGTCTTTCTCTCTCGCGCCCGGACACTATATGCTATCACATCCGGGCTGCGTTTCGATGTGGCCCCTCTTTTGGTCCGATCTATATTTCAGTGCATTCAGGGAGGAGCCAAGACGGGGTTGAAGCACCCCTCTCTTATCTGTGCCCTGTGCCGGCATTCGGGGCTGACGTGGTCGGACGACGAGCCGATGCTTGCTCCCCAGGCCCCGATCGACCACCGCATCATCTCACATTTTGATCAGTGGGGAGGAGCGCCGGCGCACGCTCGGGGGAGAGGATTTCTACTGGATGAGGCCCACGAGGGGTACCCCGAGCCTCTTTGCGACACGTGGGCGGTGCAGATGCTGACCGCAGCCCGACAGAGAGAGATTTCAGGCGATGTTCGACGAGCTGAGGGAGGATATGAGGAGAGAGAGAGAGGAGACGAGGAGAGAGAGAGGATATGAGAGAGGAGACGATGAGAGAGAGAGAGATGAGATGAGGAGAGAGAGGGAGAGTATGCTGGCTGCCATGCGAGAGGAGCAGCGGACGGAGCGAGAGAGCATTATTGCGGCCGTCAAAGCTGAGATGCGAGAGCAGGCCCGCCGGGCCAACCGGCGTGAGGCGAGGCGTCTGGCAGCGAGGGACGCCTACCATCAGGAGCATCTTGCCGCATGGACGGCCCATATCATGCACCCAGACGAGCCATTTATTGCACCTGCTCGGCCAGCCACACCACCCTCCTCACCGGATGACGCCGCCACCAGCTCGTGAGAGGACTGGAGGGGAGTACTTGACCTTCTTATTCTATTGCATACTATATTCTGTCCATTGAGGTCAATGTACGTCCTAAGTTTGGGGGGGGGGGGGGTTTACTCTCTATTGCTACATTCATTGCTGTACTGATTTAGTTGCACTTTTCATTACTTTGCGTTATTTTTTTTCGATAGCCTTGCTTGTATTGATTTTACTCTATTCGTGAATTTTTCATGCCTCTATTTGTGTAATACTGATGTTACGACACTGTTTTTCTCTCTGAAGAAACAGTCGAGTTTTAGTCGCGTTGTAGTCAGTGATTTCTGTTTCTGCTTAGTATTCATTTAGATCCGAAATTTTTCTCGTGATTGTAGAGGTCTTGGGGATAAGAGAGGATACATACGTGTTTTAAAATCACCGTCGATACGTTTGGTTACATTTTTCGGTTAGCTAGTCGTCCAGTTACATAAGTTGTGTTGGCACTTAGATTGAGTTTAGAGTCGGTCAGTTTTTCCCAATAGTCGAGATAATATTTGTTCTATGATGGGAAGTCTAGTAACCGGGGGTATTCACGTGACCCGTTGTTTACTCTCGCGTAAAACGACGACCCTGATTAGACTAGTGATTTAGAAATTTCACATGTGCCGATGATAGGGAGCCTAGTAACCGGGGGTACTCGCGTGACCCGTTGTTTACTCTCGCGTAAAGCAGCGACCTTGATTCAGACATGTGGGAATTAGCTATTCGAGTTGTTTCTCCGATGTAGAGGGGAACTTAGTAACTAGAAGCATCCATGTGCCCCATGAATGTCTTTTACGTCAAACGGTTTCCCAATACATGAGAATGGAAGTTCCACCCTAGGATTATCCCGATGAAACATCCCGAGATCCGAACCTAGTGGTCAACTCGAATCAAATTCTTGAGCATATATATATAAGGGAATACTGTCCGAGGATTATTTTTATGAAACTCGTGAAATTTCTGCCATTAGACTGTGGAACGGGGCGAATTTAGCTCGTCTATTTTAACCTTTCATATTGATGGTCGATTTGATTCACGTTTGTTAATCTTTGAGCTGGACTTTCTTCATGGACGAGTGATTAGGACTGAACTTGGTTACTTTGTGGAATCAGTGTTCTGAGTGTAGCTCGCTATTACGATACTCGTATTATTCAGAGAAAATTTCAGGATAGTATTGATTAGGTAGAGCACTACGAGTTGCACGATTATTCACGACATTCTTTTGTTGAATTTAATTCTTTTTGCTTGAGGACAAGCAAAGGCTTAAGTTTGGGGGTATTTGTTAGGCGTATTTTTATACGCTTATTTATCATTATTTTGTATTATTTTGGAGAGTGAATTTGCTTAAATGAGCTTTTAATGCCTTAATTTTGTATGTTTGTCAGGAGATTGGAGTCCGGAAGCTAAAACGAGGCGAAACGGCGAAAACGGCAAATTTTGGCCGTGAGCCGCAGACAAGGAAGCAGGGCCGCGGCAGAAGACAACCAATGGCACAAAGTAGATCAGACTGTGCCGCGGCATACCCAGTGAGCCGCAGACGTATGAATTAAAAGGCGCCCAGGCATCCAGCTGAAGGCCATGTGCCGCGGCACAGATTAAGTGAGCCGCGGCACACTAGGCGGTTTTTGGTGTCCTCCGCGCGGATTTGGGCCGTTTCGAAGCCAGTTCTCGACCTACTCACTCGGACGCGATTTGGAGACTGTGCAAAGCTATAAATAAGGGTTTAAGACCCTAATTAATCATCTTTGGATCTTTGGGGGAGCTTGGAAAATCTTGGAATCAGAGAATCTTGGAGGAGACGGCAGAAGAGGAACTTCAAGAGCAGAGGGCGGAAGCCGAAGAACGGAGGAATCCGAGCTTCATCTGCGTTTGATTTTCATGCTTCTATTCATTTATTATGTATTTTCATTAATTAGCATGTCAGGCTAAAACCCTAATCTAGGAGTTTGATGAAACCTACGTTTTGACAGATTTGCTTGAGATTATCTAATTAATTACCTTTTTGTTGAGTTTTCCCAATCGTGTTTAATGCTTTCAATTATCTGGCCAATAGTTGTATTGTTTTAATCATTCAATTCGAATCGGGAGAGGAGAATTGGTGAGGAACTATTGGTGAGGACCGTTTTATTCTGTGAGATAGGAATATACTCATAGGAACTACGTGGCATTTTGGAGATTTCATGCTTTTTGCCTATTGACGAATTAATTCACCTAGGGATAGAGTGCGTTATTCGCCTTTAGAAAAATCTATTGACCTCGGGAGAGGCGGTAGAATATATTAGCAATCTTCGCCTTCAATAAATTGGGAAAATCATTAACTTCAAATAATCGAGAGTAAATTCGGATAAACCGAGGTGGATTCAGAATCCTAGACTTATTCATCATTTGATTCTCTTTCTTCAAGCTATCGTTTTTACTATTTAGTCTTTTATTAATTCTTTTAGTAATTAATTGCAAAACCCAAATTCGATTGTTCGAATAAAACTAGAATACATAAAAATCGGTAGTTAGTGATTCAGTCCTCATGGGAACGATACTCACTCATCACTTTATTACTTATATACGATAACGTACACTTGCGTTCAAGAAAAATAGCAACATTAGTCCCGGGCTTGAATGCTCTCGCGAGATGTTATTAAAATGAATACTTTGGAGTACAAATATTAATGTTAGAATATATTACAATGAGTGTAAAGACTCTAGTTATCTTAGTTGTAGAGCGTGAAGATTGCCGGAAGAACCAGATATGATGCTCTGTGAGTTCTTGCTTTTGGTGTTCTGTATATGTGAATGATTTTCACTGCCAATGGATTTCACTGTGTATGTGTATGTATTCGTCCCGTCAGTCCACCGTTGGGGGCCTACTATTTATAGTAGAAGAGGTTGCTAGGTCCTCCCCGGCGATCGCGGGCGACCGCCATTTTATATATTAGAATAAGGTGGGCGATCGTCCCATCACGTGGGAATGTTTCCTTAAAGTCCGAGGCTGCTGCTGGCAGCCAGATGAGCGAGCCAATAAGAAGTCAGCACGCGTCCTGAGTCGCTGTCTGGGGAGGACCCACTTTGTACCTTTCGGCGGGCCTGTCGGTAGGTGTGAAGGTGGTGACAGGATGGGGTCAAAAGGCCTTATCTTGTGGCGCCTTTTGAGGATCTGCACGTGGGTCTTCGTCCGAGATTCGGTCTTCGGAGACTCTGACGGGTGTCGGATTCCTACGTGGCACGGGACGATCGTCTACAGTCGGACATTATAGGCGATCGCCAGATGCCAATAGACGATCGCCTTTGGACGTTGACCGCTAGGCGCTTGCCCAGCATCTGTCTTCTATGGCTGGCTCTTGATCATTATCCCGATTGCCATCGAGGCGTATTAATCGCCGCACAACAATTGCCCCCCAGCTCACTCCGATGTTGAAAACATGGGGTGAGGTGGCACTGTTGGCAATCGCCTATTTTAGACGATTGACTCGTCCGCTTATGACAAGGACGATCGTCGCCTGGACGATCTGATTTCGAATCCAGACGATCTCCTTATGCGCTTGGAAATAGCGGGAAGTGGAGGCAGGCACTCGAAACGTTGCAGGGACACGCGTCGCGCTCCCGTTGGGGAAGTCAGACGGTTTTGTCAGACCTGTCGGCTGGCGTGCCCTCGAAACGACGCGTACGCGGGTTTTGAGGGCTGCATTTAATGTGTCCTCCTCCCGACGGTTGCACTTCAGCCCCCGGGATTCCACCTATTTGCACAAAGGTCCTTGTACTCGCCTATAAAAGGGCTAGGGTCACTTCAGTTTATCTCTTTATGCGCCCTTGCCTTTTAGACGAGACTCTGCCGAATTTCTTTGAAGATTCTTGTGCCGACCGACTTGCTCTCTAGGTAAGAACAGAAATTTTCTCTCCCCCTTTATTCTTCGAAATATGTCCGGAGGAGGATCCAAAGCGTATGAGGCTGGTAGCTCTTCTGCCGCCGTGACTTCGCCGGCCCGGGAAGAGACCTCCGTGGTTCTTCACATGGAGACGGCCGTCGAGGCCATCCGTGTGGGAATCACACCCGCGGAGGTTGAAGAGCTCTTCAACGAGGCCGATGTGGCGATATCGGCGGCGGCGGCGGGGCAGAAGGGCTCGCCGGTGGATGAGGATGAAGCGGTGAGGCTGTACTGGGAGCAGAACAGCATGTTCGGCCCGACCTTTTTGGAGTTCACTAAGCTCATGGAGAGGATTTCCGGACCACATCCCCAGTTCGACTTCAGAGTGTACTCTGCCGCCCACCCCTATGAGCTCGTGAAGCGGACGGCGTTTTGGGCCGCGGACCGCTCACTATGGACCCTCGGTCAGATCCGGAGTTCGGCGACCAGGAAAGACTTGAGTCGTTGGAGGGCAAAATTCCATATCCCTTCCGATGTCTCATTGTATGTGCCCTCGGAGAATGAACGTGCCGATCAACCTCCTGAGGGTTTGGTTGCTGTCAACGAAACGATCCTAGACGCCGGCTTGCGGTTCCCATTGCCGTTTTCCGTGTCATATTTGCTGATCGCCTGGAATGTGGCGCCGCTCCAGTTGACGCCGAACGCCTGGCTGCAGATTATTAGCACCCTGACACTTTTTGGCGGTCATCGGTTGTTCCGTCTACCTACTGCGCTGGAAATGAACTATCTCTTCAAGTTGACTGCGCAGAAGGGATCGGTCGGCGGCTACCATATTCTGGGTCGCATGGGTCGGGTGGTCCTTGGGGTGCCGAACAAGGTTCGGAGCGACCTGGAAAAATGGTGCTGGGTCGGCGGAGCGTGGAGGTCGGCATCGAGCGATAAGCCGGAGGAAGAGTTGGATATCCCCACCAGTTTTCGGGAGAGGAATCCGAGTAAGGGTTTAAACTCTCCCATTGTTTGGATACATCTTGAACTGATCTAATTTGGTTTCCTTTTTGTAGGCTCCCTTGTTCCATCGATCGACGATCTCCCCTTTGATTTCTTGATCGTCTGGGAGCAAATTCACGGTCTGCTGGACTCCTACCTCGACGTTCGCACAGTCAACAATGAACATCATTGGTTTGGAGATCGATTGTTTCGCTTCCCTCGCCACCTGAAGGTTCCAGGTATACAAAATTTTTACTTCCTCTTCCTTGCTTGACGATCGTCTGATTGAAAGAGATGTTTAATCTTGGCTGAATTTCTTCGTTGACAGAGATCCATTTTCCCCGCTACGCCGAGCCACCGAGAGAGATCTCAATGTCGAACCCCGGTCTTTTGGGTCGTCTCCACCAGGGAAAGAAGACGGGTCGTGCCCCTACAACGATGCCCCATCCCGTCCCCGAGGTGAGACCTACTATAGTGTCGGTCGTCGAGCCGGAAGCTCGGGAGGAGGAGAAGCTCCAGCGCAACCGCAAGAGGCGGAGGCCGGAGGAGCCCCTGCCGACTGCTGATGCGGAGGTATCCATTTTGGAGCCGCCGATTGCCGCGCCACCTATCTCTGTTGTTCCAATGGCGGAGGGGTCTAGGCCCTCAACAGCCTTCTTGAAAACAGCTACGATCGCCGAAGCTGAGACTCCGAGGGGCAAGCCCTTTTTCGGCTGCGACCCCGAGTTGGTCACCAGGTAAGACCGGTTTGATCTTTCTGAGTTAGGCTATTTGTGTAGGATGTATACTAACTCCCTTATTTCTTTTTGTTTGTGTTGCAGGGTCCGTCTTGCCGATCCGGACGTCTCGCCGATGGTGCTGGATTTCTTGGCGAGCAAGTCTCCGCGCCAGTCCCTCGACGTTCCTTCTTATGTCTCGCAGGCCATCAACTCTCTTCCTAAGGCTTGGACGACCGATCTCGACGCGATTGCTCGTCGGCGATCTGGAGATGCCATGCAGGCGACACTCGCCCTGACTCTCCAGGCGGCGATGATGGCCGCCCAAGCCGTTAAGGATTATGAGGGGCGACCCTCTACTGCTCGCCTCCATCAAGATCTTGAGGCCGCTCGGAACCAGAATACCGATTTCGCTAATCGGATAGTGGCCATGGAGAAGGAGTACCTGGAGACGGCCAAACGAGCCAAACAGGACCTTGACTGGATGAAGGAAGAGCTTGGCCGGTCCAGGGAGGTGGCCGAGGTTCCGCGACCAGATGACGGATGCTCGTCGGTTGCATGCGGCCTCGCAGAAGGAGGTGGCTGGGCTGAGGGCGACAGTGGATCGGCTCAACGGCGAGCTGGAGAAGATGAAAGGGGAACTGGCCGCTAAGGTAGCCGAGCTTGCGGATGCTGACAAGACGACTGTGGGGCTGAAGGAGCAATTAAAGGCGATCGAGACCGATCCCTACCTTAATGTGGGGTATGTCGGCGAGTTCGCCTACTATGTGGCTTACGCCGACGCTATCCGTGCTGCCAAGAAGGTAGGGTTCGAGGTCGGCCCTATGATGGAAACCTTCAAAGCCTATGTACTTGAGCATCCTTTGCAGCCGGAGTTCTCCATGCTGATCATCGATCTCACCGACTTAGGGATTGATCTGAGTTGGTATCCGTTTCCGGATAAACTTATTTATCCTGAAGCCGGTGTGGAAGCGCGCGCCGATCTGCCTGCTGGAGGCGAAAGCCAGTCGGGGGTGGCCTGAGTGAGGCTGGAGTTTGTTTTGTTTTCCTTTGCTTTGTAATTTCCAGTTTTCTCTTCGGGCTTGTATGTACGATCGTTTTGAATGGAATAAAATACTTCTTCTTCGCATCTGATTCTTTATATGTACGATCGTCTCTTCTGAATGTTTGCTTATGAATTTATACAAGTGTTTACACAATTGCACCTGATGTCATGTTTGTACGATCGACTGTCTGAATGTTCCGCATCGCTTCGACTTTATGTATTGGTACACTTGAAAATTCTTACTTGTAAACTTCTTGAACAAAACCAATCATCATGTGTGTATTTGAACGAACCCGATCGTGTATGGTTCCTTCCTCCCGATCGCATTTAGGAATAGCTCCACTTTGCCCCTTGTTTTTGTTTACTTAGTGTAAGTAAGGGAACGGAAATAGTATGTTTGACGAGCTATCTTGAGTTTTGCCGATTCTTTGAGGGAGGACGACTGTGTGCACGGTCGCTGAGTTCGATGGACCGACCTCCGTAACCGTGTCTTTATGTGCGAGGGACATTCCATACGTAGGTCTGTCCCGCGACTCACTTTATTGTTAGGGTCCTCCGTTAGGCTGCGCCCGCCTTGTATTTAAACGAAAGGTGAGCGGTCTTGGTCTGGAGGAGTCCTTGCACGGGGCGTCGTCGGTTTATTCGACTCCACATCCGCGGCTTGTTAGCACTTTTATACCTCGGGTCGGCCTGTTAGATGGCGACCCTCGACGGTATACGTTGTGATGGGGTAGGGACGCGTCGTCTTGTCCGGGTACATCATGTTAGATGATGTACTTTTGAGGGCGCGTGAGCGTGTCCACGGATTTAATTGGAGGGTCATTCGGCTACGCTCGCCTCGTATTTAAATGAAGGGCGAGCGATCGCAGCCCAAAAGGAACCTTGCATGGACGAAGCTGTCGGTTCCATCGACCTCCAGGACCATGGCTGCAATTTTCTACCTCGGATCGCCATGTTAGATGTCGACCCTCGACGGTATACGTTGTGCTTGGAGGGGCGATCGCTTGCATAGGTCTGTTAGATTTAGACGATGACCTCTTGTAGGGCGAGCGAGCCGTCCTATTTTTAGTTGTTCATTTTCGTCGAGGCGAATCATATAGATGGGATAGGAAAATCTCATTATACTCTTTGTACATTGGTTAACTGAAACTGAATACAAAGTTTTCACTGGTAGTATTTCTTCAAATGTACGGCGTTCCAGGGATATTGGTCCGGAGTGCCGTCAGGGTGTTCAAGTTCGTAGGCTCCCCTAGTTAGCCACTTAGATATCCTGAAGGGGCCTTCCTAATTCGGGCCAAAGACTCCTGTGTGAGTCTGGATTTTTTGAGGACTAGGTCGCCCACTTGGAACCGTCTTTCCTTGACCTTCGAATTGAAAAACTTCTCGGATCTCCTTTTGTGGATTGTGTTCTTCATTTACGAGGTTAGTCGCCGTTCTTCGAGCATGTACAAGTCGATCCGCCGGGCCACATCATTGTCCGTCGTCATCTCTTGTTCAGTTCGGTGGCTGAGGACGGCGATCTCCGAAGGGATCACCGCTTCTGTTCCAAAGGCGAGGGCGAATGGGGTTTCGCCAGTCGAGTTTCGGGTTGTCGTTCGGTAGGACCACAAAACATCTGGGAGCTCGCTCGCCCATCGTCCTTGTTTGGATTCAAGTCTTGCTTTGATCGTGTGTTTGAGGATCTTGTTTACAGCCTCTACCTGCCCGTTCGTCTGAGGGTGGTAAGGGGCCGAGAACAACTTTTTGATTCCCCACTTCTCACAGAATTGCATGACTTCCAAGCTGTCGAACTGCTTTCCGTTGTCGGAGATGATAGCCTGGGGTAGACCGAACCGGCATATGCTGTTCTTCCAAATGAACTTGATTACATGTTCTTGGCCGATCTTGTTGAGTGGTTCGGCCTCAGCCCATTTCGTGAAATAATCTACCCCCACGATGGCGAATTTACAACCCCCTGGCGCCGTCGGCAAGGGACCGATGAGGTCGATGCTCCATTTGGCGAACGGCCATGGGCTGTAATATTTTCGAACTTATCAATTGTTTTGAATGGAATACTATAGAAGTGAGCTGTTCGGGGGAGAGCTTGATGTTTGGGCCCATCACTTGACATCTGTGACACAATCGGGCGTAGGCGATCGCGTCTTTTTGTAATGTAGGCCAGAAAAAACCTTGCCTGGTCGTTTTGTGGATGAGAGCTCGCCCGCCAGCATGGTTTCCACAGATCCCATCATGGATCTCGGCTAAAACGAGCCGGCCTTCCTCCGGTGTGATGCACTTAAGGAGAGGAAGGCTGAAAGCTCGCTTGTAAAGCCGGTCGTCCAATAGGGTGTATCTGGTCGCACGGAGCTGAAGTTGACGAGCTTTGATACGGTCGGCGGGGACCGTTCCGTCCTTCAAGTATTTAATGAACGGAGTCATCCAGTTCTCCTCGGCGATGACAACTGTGGTAATCAGGCTTCTGTCGATCGCCGACTTTGCTGATTTTGTGATTTGGATGTTAGAGAAATCTGCTGCCCCATCTGATGATGCTAGTTTGGATAGGGCATCGGCCTGGGAGTTGTGCTCTCTCGGGACTTGTTCGATCAGAACTTCTTCAAACTTCATGCACATTTCGGCGACCAGTTCTTGGTATTTGATCATTTGTTCGCCGCGCGCCTCATATTCTCCCTTGACTTGGTTCACGACCAAGAGGGAGTCCATGAAGATGTGGAGACGGCGAACATCCAGGGCGAGGGCTAGATCGAGCCCGCCTACCAAGGCTTCGTATTCGGCCTCATTGTTGGTCGCCCGAAACCCGAAACGTACAACATTTGTGAAACTTTGGCTGTCGGGGCTGATGAGGACACTCCTTGCCCCTGCCCGCGAGTTGGTTGCCGAGCCATCCACGTACAACTTCCAAGCGGGGCGACCGATCTGGGTCGGACTGGGTGGGAATGTTAATTCCACCACGAAGTCCGCCAGAGCTTGGCCTTTGATCGCCGTGCGAGGAGCGTACGTGATACCGTATTGGGCGATCTCCAATGACCACTTGAGGAGTCACTCGTTAGTGTCTGGCCGGTGCAGGACTTGCCTTAAGGGGAGAGTCGTCAGAACCTCCACTTGATGTTCGAAGAAGTAGGCCCTTAGCTTGCGAACACTCATGACTAGAGCGTAGGCGATCTTCTCCAGAGGCGTGTATCGCGCTTCCGCGTCATGGAGCGCTTGGCTAACGAAGTAGATCGGTAAGTGGACTTGCCCCTCTGCTCGCACTAAAACAGCACTCAGCGCGACCTCCGAGGCCGCCAGGTACAGGAATAGCTTTTCGCCGGGGATCGGCTTCGCCAAGATCTGGGGGTTAGATAGATACTCCTTGATCTTGGCGAACGCTATTTGACTCTCCTTTGTCCATGCGAACTTCTTGTTCTATATGGTCGCGAAGAATGGCCTGCTTTTATCCCCGAGCCGAGATATGAAACGGTTGAGGGCAGCTAGACAACCTGTGAGGCGTTGCACCTGCTTGACATTCCGTGGCTCCTGCATGTCGAGGATCGCCTGGATCTTGGTGGGGTTCGCCTCGGTCCACCTTTGGCTCACGATGTGCCCCAGGAATTTTCCGGAGCTCACCCCGAAGTTGCATTTCTTGGGGTTCAGCTTCATATTGAACCTCTTGAGGATGGCGAACGTCTCGGCAAGGTTATTGAGGTGATCTTCCTTTTTGAGGCTTTTGACCACGATGTCGTCAATGTAGACCTCCATGGTCTTGCCGATCTGGTTGGCGAACATCCTGTTGACTAGCCGTTGGTAGGTCGCCCCTGCATTCTTCAGGCCGAACGGCATTCGGACCCAAAAGTATATGTCTTTTTCCGTGTGGAACGATGTGTGCTTTATGTCCTTCTCCGCCATTGGGATCTGATGGTATCCGGCGAAGGCATCCATGAACGACATCATTTCTCAACCTGCTGTACTATCGACCAAGTGGTCGATATGAGGCATCGGAAAGTGATCTTTTGGGCATGCCGCATTGAGGTCGGTGAAGTCGATGCATAACCTCCAGGAGTTGCTCGTCGGTAGATACTCCGATTAGTTTATTGTCGAGTAGCTTCTTGACTTCTATGTCGAGCGCTGCGTACTTCTCAGGACCGAATTTCCTACGTTTCTGGTGAACAGGTTTCCTTGTCGGGTCGATCTTTAGATAGTGGCAAGCATGTTCAGGACTTATGCCGACCATATCTTGATGCGACCAGGCAAAGACTCCGATGTTCTTACGTAGTAAGCTGATCAGATCATCCTTTAATTCGAGGTCGACGCTCGTGCCGATCTGTACTTCCCGCTCCGGGCGAGCCGGATCTATTGTTATATTTTCCAACTATTCAATGGGGACGGTCGCTTCTCGTTTGGAACGATTTCTGGACTCGATCCTTGTATCGATGTCGAGTCTTGGCTCGAAACCGATCCTTGGCTCGATGTCGTCCGTCAATCGATGTGAGATGCCATCTTCTGAGTCGGGCTGGTACGAGGTGCTCGGCTCGTCGATCTCCATCGGTTGATTGTCGATCGTCTCAATGTTATAAATAGTACGGGAAGTGTTGAAAGAAGTTACGACACAGGAGTAATTCAAACATTTCTTAGC
Source organism: Orobanche coerulescens (assembly GCA_033398695.1). NCBI lineage: Eukaryota > Viridiplantae > Streptophyta > Magnoliopsida > Lamiales > Orobanchaceae > Orobanche > Orobanche coerulescens. The sequence goes on from CM065804.1 coordinate 220,590,774, forward strand.
CATTAGCTGGTCTCCTTTTACAGTACCGACCGTCCCATCGGCAATGGGGAATTTGATACAGTAAAAGAAAGAAGAGGCGACCGCCTCAAAGGTTTCTAGAAATGGGCGACCTAGGAACCCATTATAGATGTTGGGCCTGTCTATGATTACAAAATTTAGGTTCCTAGTAATCATAACCTTGGGATCGTAATAACATATTAGCTCGACAGAGAGCTTGATCCTTCCATAGGCTTGGACTGTGCTGTCGCCGAACCCTTGAAGCACGGTGTCAAACGGATTGATGAACTTGGTCAGGTTGCCGAGCTGGTCAAGAGCGGATTTGAATATGATATTGCAAAAGCTCCCATTGTCAACCAGCACGCGATCGACCATTTTCCCAAGGATACATGCAGAGATTACCAATGCACCCTCTTTGGGGCACTGTACTCCCTCCCTATCCTTGTTGGAGAAAGTGATGGGCGCGTCTTTGGAGATGGTCGGCTCTGGGGGTACCACGACATGGACCCCGGCGAACGCCCTCAATTCGGCCTTTCGCTTTCTATTCGACATGGTGGAAACCGGGGAAAGGCCTCCGAGGTTTCCACCTCCCTACTGAAGCATGTTGATCCGACCGCCGGGGTTGATCGGAGGGATTGATTCGTCTGAGTACTCCGGCTCGTTTTGCTCGATCCTAGCGACTGGATTGGGAAAGATTCCGTCGTTCTGACGGCGATCGCGTCCCCCGGTCCTTTCGGCCCGGGGTTCTGGCTTGGTAACCAAGTTATCCAACTTGCCTTCCTCAAACAGTCTCCAGAGTTGTCGGAGGAGGTCGCGGCACTGGCTGGTGTTGTGGCCCGGACTCTTGTGGTAGGCACAAAATTTGTTGCGGTCTAGATGACTGTTGTCCCTTATTGGCTTTGGTTTGTTAAGCCACTCGCGCCCCTTGATGGCGTTAAAGATGTGGGCCGGAGATAGGTTGAGGTTGCGGAGGAGGTGAACCTCCACATCCTCGAAAGCTTTGAATTCGCCGGGCGGCTTCGCGATCGCCTTTCTGGGCTTGGAGACCGCCTTTCTCGGGATGGAAGATGGCGCCTTCCTTTCCCCGGTAGATCCCTCACCTAAGCGGAGGGTGAGCATCCTCTGTCTAGCCAGAAAATCAGCGGCCCTGACGCGGAAGATCGCGTAGGTCGGGGGGATGTCCTTTGTAAGGTGCCTGAACATGGGCGAGTGGCCATAGAATCCCCCTAGGACCGAGTAGAGAGCGAGCTCGCCGGTGAGGACTATTTCATCCACCCGGTCGATGTAGTCTTCATCGGGCTCGTTCTTCCCCTGCCTGATTTTCATCATGCGGTGGGGGCCTTCTGGCCGAGTAACTTTGGTGGCGAAATACGACGTGAAGTCGTTCTCCAGCTTCTCAAAACAATTGATCGAGCGATGTGGCAATGAGATGTACCACCTATGGGCGAGATCGCCCAATGTCAATGGGAACATTCGGCACTTCGTCGCGTCCGATGCTCCACATCCGGTCATGTAAATCCGGAATTTGCTCAAATGGGTCTCAGGATCCGATCTCCCCTAGTATAGAGGTGTTTGAGGGGGAGCGATCTTCAGTTGAACTGGGGCGAGCTCGATCTGGGCCGCCAATCGGTCCAACGATCGATCTCTTAGCGCCTGCCCCAGTCTCTAGGAGCGCCTTCATTTCGTCGAGCCAAGCGCGCATGGCGCGTAGCTCGATCGGCCGCCGATTGGCTCTCGGAGCGGGAGCCAAGGCGATCATGTACTGATCTCCTGGCCCCATGGTAGGTGACGAGTTCTCTGCCACCGGGCTCATTTCTTGGGCGAGTGCGGGCCCGTTGGCCGGCTTGTCTTCTGGGAGTCGGATATGCCGAACTCCTGGTGACGGATTTGGACTCCGATGTCTCCCGACTGGGGCCTGAATGCCCGGGCCGCCATGAGGGATCGCTCCCTAGGCGGCTGAAGACGAAATCATCCCGCCTTACGAGAGCCTTTTCCTGCGGCTCGGGGCTTTCCGACGATTTCTCGACGTATAGCCCCTTAAGCTTCCGCTTGCCTGCTCGGCGGATGGCTGACGGAGTAATGGTGGGCGAGTCGCATGCCCTCTGTCGCTCCCTGAGGATGGCTATAGCCTCCTCGATCTGTTCCGCGGTCTGGAACTGATCGAGTGAGAGGCTGGGACCGTCCCTCGGGGACGGGAGTGAGAGTCTAGCGTCGCTGCGGTGGCCTTCCGCCGTAGGCTGGGATTCGGTCTGGGCCGGAATGAGATGTCCGGCATATCGCAGGGTGGCTCTTTTGGAGGTCGTGGCAGATGTCATGTCTCTGAAGGTTTTTCTTTGAAGAACAGTGAGTGTTTCTTCAAGTATATGCCCCGGAGAACAGTGAGTGTTCTTCGAGACGGTCGGAATAAAAATGAAGGTTAAGAACCCCTTCCTCTAGCGCCAATTGTTGCTACCCAAAATATTATCCGGAGATAGATATTGCTGGAATGGATGGATAACAAACAAGGTGCGAGAGCACTTCCGTGGGAAAGTAAATAACACAAGATTTGCCTGGGTTGTTAGTCCCGGGCTTGAATGCTCTCGCGAGATGTTATTAATATGAATACTTTGGAGTACAAATATTAATGTTAGAATCTATTACAATGAGTGTAAAGACTCTAGTTATCTTAGCTGTAGAGCGTGAAGATTGCCGGAAGAACCAGATATGATGCTCTGTGAGTTCTTGCTTTTGGTGTTCTGTATATGTGAATGATTTTCACTGCCAATGGATTTCACTGTGTACGTGTATGTATTCGTCCCGTTAGTCCACCGTTGGGGGCCTACTATTTATAGTATAAGAGGTTGCTAGGTCCTCCTCGGCGATCGCGGGCGACCGCCGTTTTATATATTAGAATAAGGTGGGCGATCGTCCCATCACGTGGGAATGTTTCCTTAAAGTTCGAGGCTGCTGTTGGCAGCCAGATGAGCGAGCCAATAAGAAGTCAGCACGCGTCCTGAGTCGCTGTCTGGGGAGGACCCACTTTGTACCTTTCGGCGGGCCTGTCGGTAGGTGTGAAGGTGGTGACAGGCTGGGTCAAAAGGCCTTATCTTGTGGCGCCTTTTGCGGATCTGCACGTGGGTCTTCGTCCGAGATTCGGTCTTCGGAGACTCTGACGGGTGTCGGATTCCTACGTGGCACGGGACGATCGTCTACAGTCGGACATTATAGGCGATCGCCAGATGCCAATAGACGATCGCCTTTGGACGTCGACCGCTAGGCGCTTGCCCAACATTTGTCTTCTATGGATGGCTCTTGATCATTATGTCGATCACCATCGAGGCGTATTAATCGCCGCACAACACCATGTAATACGTCGAACCTCATGTTCAATCCCATCATAGTAGATCGATCGGTACAGTGTACAGTTAGCCATAATTTCATTTGCAATGCATACACGTATAAGACGCCATTTATCTTGGTCGCCAAATATGTAGTCGACGATAACACGAAATCCACAATTACCGTCTCCGGGGACATCAAGATAACTTTCTACAAACAGCAAAATAATTCCCGGTATCTTGTCGATATGGTGATAGTTACCTATCTCCACTCGGTGTTGTGCATCTGCACACCCATATTCAATATATTACATATTATCGTAACAATATCAAACTTAAAAAGCATATCACGAGTATTAATAAATTTGTTCATACCCGATGAAGAGGCATTGTGGACTGATGCAGAAGAGCTGCGGCCACGACCACTGGATGAGCGGGAACGGCCACGACCCCTAACTGCCGTATTCACTTGTGGTTCAACGTAACGTGTTTGATCAGGGTGAAGATGATCGTGGATCATAAGTGATACGTTATGGACAACTGCAGGATCGCTCTGTCTGACCTCATCGACAAGGGCCTGGAAGTACCGCTGGTCCTCCGATTCAGCACCGATAGAAGGATCGACAAATTCGGTCGTGTCCACACCATCACTAATAATAAGTGTTTGCCAAAATATGTGAAGACGACTAACAATACATGGGGTCCGCGATTCCATAACTCTCTTGAGCTCACACGCACAAGGAATCTGATGGGTGGTTCGGAGTGCACAACCGCAACGATGGTACACTTGATCACTTAATTCTCTCATACGTGTCAATTCATTCAATAGTAATCGCAGACAATGGTGGGAAACACGACAGCAGAAGTAGTTGAATGGAAAACTAGAGTACACCACGCCCGTACGACACCTAGACTGTTCAAGTGTGTATCTGATCTGCGTTAGTTGTGATTCAATCTCCTGGTTCACTTTGGTCCAGACGGTATAGAGGGCTCCGGTGGAAGAATTAAGCCATTGCTGTAACTCGGCATGTGCACTCTCTACTCTACAAGTGGTTGTGTTTCCAAAATGAAGCACTTTATTCGTCCACGCAACAACGAACATCTTCTTGTATTTTGGCCATGTACCCTCAACGTAGGATATCACCTTAGGATTCCATCTCCATGTATCTTTCATGAGTTGCACCGCTTGATCGTATTCCTCTTCGGTCGCCGCTTCCATGATTTTCTTCCATTTCCCATTTTTAAACTTTTGGCCCATTTATTTATCTTTCCCACAAATTCTGTAGACCTTGTCTTCAACATCATTATTAATATGCCATATACAAAGCAAGTGGGCACTCTGTGGAAATATCTCTCCAATAGGACGCATCAATCCCAACTCGCGATCCGTAACAATAGCCGTCAGATGAACATCAAACCCAAGCAAAATTTTCAACTTCTCCAACACCCACGCATAGCTCGATTCGATCTCATCTTCCATAATTGCATAGGCGATTAGGAAGTTCTTGTTACATGGAGTCATCCCGACTATCTCGAGGAATGGCATCTTATACTTATTCGTTTTGTAGGTAGAATCCATGCCAATGAACCATCTGTAGGTCCGAATTAAGTTGATTGATGTTGGATGTGCCATGAAGACGTGGGTAACAGCATTTGTATCCGGATCGGCCTGCGTCCAATGTACGTAGTTATTCGTCACAGCCAAATGGTGAAACTGACCGACGACATCTCTTTCTTCGAAATCATGCTTCCTCAAGTGGTCTCTATAATTATAGATATGTCGTCTAGTCGGTTTGTCATCGAGAAATTTATTCTGAATGACCGCCAAGATGGCACACGGCTTGGCTTGAGCAGCACTCATCTCACGAACAACTTGTTTGGCCGATTTACTCAGTCCACTCATTTGACGATGCCCCTCCGGATATACAATAAATGAGTGATTGTGCATACCCTTACTCCTGACATCGCCGATTATCCAACCACTCAAGTCATGCAATTGTTCGGCCTTTATCTGAAATGTACACTTGCATGCTTTCGTCTTTGTGTCCTTTCGAACAGCGACATCCAAATCTCTTAATACCCCTCTGTACCGTTCACCACGGTTACATCTCAATAGCTTTGTCTTACCTTTATTCTTGTACGACGAAATGATCAACTCGAAACCAATTTAAAGAGCAATTTTTTCGCCCAACCAATCGCATCACAATCACTAGCGAATATTTCGTCATTAACGAAATAACCACTATAATCAACGTCGTCACCTTCAAATTCTTCCAATATAACCTGAAATTTTTAATTGACAGAATGTTAATAATAATACCAATATGATTAAAATCATGCAAAAAAAGCGACCAGGCGTCCAAAAATTACGCTTGGACCATGGCTGAGGCGTCTGGCATGGACGCCTGGCCATGGTACAGGCGTCTGAATCGGACGCCTAGCCATGGCACAGGCGTCTGAATCGGACGCCCAGACCATGGTTCAGGCGCCTGGTTTAGACGCCTAGACCAAGGACGGAGCGTCCGTCGCAGACGCCTGTACCATGGTCTGGGCGGAATCTGTGGACGCCTGTACCATGGGACAGGCGGAATATTCAGATGCCTGCGTCATTTTCTCCGAAAAATTACCTCCAGATGTGAATTCTCGTCCATTTTCGTAGTTGTCGATGATATTGACGATATATATTTGATTGTGTGTTCTGTAGAATAAATGAAAAATTGTTTCTAGATTTCAATTCGAAAAACTTGTGTGTTGGTGTGTTGGGTAGAAATAATGAAAGATTGTCAAATGGGCAAAAATGTGTTTTTATAGGGCGTTGCCTAGTAATTTAGGGCGGTGTTTAGTAATATCCAATTTTTACTCAACCACACATTTTCAGTTTCCAACTCCATAATTCACAATTATGTGGCCTATCTTGATCATTATTTTCTTATTTCCTCAAATTTTAATTTAAAGAATTTCAAAATGCTATCCTCACTTACTTCTAACATAGATTAAAAATAATTCATTTCAATTTTTATTTTCCACAAATAGGATCCACTCAATAACTTGGTTAAACCCATTTTAATTGCCAAAAAAAATACAATAACAACACCTTATTAGTTCTTAGTATTTTGTTTTTTAAATAGACCATCATTTTTGTTTTCATACTTTCTTTGTACTCTTCAGATAATCCGTGATTATTTTTCTTGATCGAACACTCGATATTTGATCATCTATTGGGACAGAAACTCATTTGAGATGGCAAGCCATGTTCTATACATTGTAACCTCAAATTATAGTGAGTGGTCGGATTAATAGTATAAGAAGAGGAGCCAGATATAACAAGAACATTACTAGCATATGGTCGAAATGGGCAGTTTTGGAAGAGCGAGCATATGGGACGGGATGGGTCGGGATTGGGCGAATCCCGTCCCGTCCCGAAAATAAATTACCGGGACGGGACGGGATTGCGTATTTTGAAATTCATCCCGCACGTCCCGATCCCGTTCGGGTTCGGGTCGATCGGACGGACGGGATATCCCGCATATTTATTGACCTTGACAGAAACTGTGAAAAAACGAATGAGACAACTATAAATTTTAGAATTATCAAATGAATGAGGTAGAAATTAAAAAAAAAATCCAAACTAGTCATTCCAAAAAAAAATGACTCTCAATATCCATTAGAAACTTAAAAAATACACAACAAAATAGATAGTAACGTAAACACGCACAAAGGACAATATATCAATAATCCAAATGCATAGTGCATATTACATCAAAATCAACACGTGAAGATAAAATTCAAATTGAAAGTGCAGAAAACATCAACTTAAAACTGAAAATTTAAAACTGAAACTTTGATGTTTCATACATCATACATCAATTTAGGGTTTACATGTTTAAAAAATATATAAAAAATTGATTATATTAAATATTACGGGACGAAACGGGATTGATCGGGACGGTCCCGATCCCATCCCGTCCCATTTGAATAGTAACAGAGCGGGACGGGACGGGATGGGATTACCATTTTAATAAACTATCCCGTCCCGTCCCGCTAGTTTTCGGGACGGAATCGGGACGGGATCGGGATTTCGGGTTCAAGTGCCCAGCCCTACATATCACAAGACGAGTTCGAAAAACTGCCTTTAATTTCAATTCTGGTGAAAAATGCAGTAGGCTTTTGGCCGCTGCTAGACCATTCAACACAATAACTAGCCTTTTGGGCTTATTGAAACCTTAATTTACGGCCCATTGGACTATCAAACGCGGAAAAGACAATAAAGACGGGTTTCTTTTTTATTTTTAGTTGGGTAGGGACCAGGGTTAAGATCATTAACATTATGAGCACTCACACACCACTCACCACGGAAGAAGTTTTATAATCAATTCTAATTTTAAAATTAAGTTAAATTCAAAAAAAAATATTTAAAATAAGACTCCCTAACTCTTTTTTTCAAATTTAGACTCATTTTTTTCTCTCTCTTATTTTTTCACCAATCAATCATCTTTCTTTCACCTCCTTTATACTAATTTTTCTATTAAATATATATATTTTTATGTATATTTTAATTATATAATTATAAAATAGAGAATTGATGTATACATCATCAGAGCCTTAGTCCCAAAAATCGGCTAACATGAATCAATCTCTGAAAGCGTCAAGTTGTCTCCAATAGAACAGTCATATGAAGAGACAAAAATGAAAGGTGGAAAGTTTAGTACGTAATAAAAAAAAGTAGTTAAAAAAAATTATGCAAAAATAAATAAATAAATAATAAAAATAAATAAAAAATAGTAATAATCATTATGCATAAATAAAAAAAAGTCCTCAAATATAATCAACCACCCGAATTCTCTCCCTCCACATCGTCATATCCAACGCCATAACTTCTCCAATCCCAAGAAACCTCATATCATTCTCAACCACTCTTATCCATGTCTTTTTCGGTCTTCTTTTATCCCTCACCAGCCTATGCGCTCCCATTCTTCAAGCCTTCGCACCGGTGCATCAATCGACCTCCTTCTCACATGTCCGAACCATCTTAACCAATTCTCCAACAGCTTATCCTCAATAGGGGTCACTCGTACTTTTTTCCTAATCACATCATTTCTAAGTCGATCCTTTCTCGTATGGCCACACATCCATCTTAGCATACGCATTTCCGCCACATTTAGGGATGTCAATGGGTCGGGTAGGGTATGGGTATATCATACGCATTTCCGCCACATTCATCTTATGCACATGACTATGCTTTATAGCCCAACATTCAGTGCCATATAAAAGTGCAGACCTAATTGCTGTTCGGTAAAATTTTCCCTTTAATCTGTAAGGTACGCCTTGATCACATAGCAACCCCGTTGTGCTCTTCCATTTCAACCATCCCGCCTTAATCCTATGAGCCACGTCAACGTCTAATTCCCCATCCTTTTGAAGAATAGACCCAAGATAACGAAAAAACTCTGATCCTCGTATAATATTCCCATCAAAAGTGATTGTATCCGCCCCTCTTCTTCCATTTCCATTAAAGCTACACTCCAAATATTCAGTCTTACTTATGCTCAGCCTAAAACCACGAGTTTCTAGCGTATTTCTCCATAGTTGCAACTTTCTTGCAACTCTGTCCTTCGTTTCATCAACCAATACTATTATCTGCAAACATCATTACCAAGGAATATCGTCTTGAATTGACCTTGTCAATTCGTCCATGACTATGGCAAAGAGGAAATAACTAAGAGCATAATAGGGAATTTCTCAGTTCTTCCCACGGTAGTACGTATACTTTTACTAGCTCATTCGTACATGTCTCTTTATACTTCTTACTTCTTAGACACGCCCTTTTTGGCTAATGCCCACCAAAGTTCCCCCTTGGTACCTTATTATAAGCCTTCTCAAAATCAATAAAAACCATATGCAAGTCTTTATTCTTATCAAGATAGTGTTCCATCATCTGTATCATCAGAAATATTGCTTCCACAGTAGATCTCCCGGGCATAAATCCAAATTAGTTTTCCGATATCTCAATACACTTTCTAAGACGTTGCTCAATCACTCGTTCCTATAATTTAATGGTATGACTCATCAACTTAATCCCCCGATAATTAGAGCACTCTTGGACATCGTCTTTGTTCTTATATATTTATAAAATAAGGGATTGAATTGTCTTAAGAGATAATCTAGAAGTGAATTTATGGGAGATTTTTAGGATATTGTAGGACTGCTCTAAGATCATAACTTCCTTTCCATATTAAGATGTTCCATATTTAGATCACAACATCTCTACATACCATGATTTAATTTCTCCACCAATCCCTGTTGGGCCGGGGGGTGGGGGACCTGGGAGCGAGGGATTTCGCCTTTTTACTTCAAGATCACAACTCTCTCGCCATTGTATTTGACAAATCCACTTCCAAAATATAATAAATAGCCCATCCAAATTGACTAATAATCTACATTATAATTTTATTATAACAAATCTAATATTTAGGTAGGAGTCGGCTACCTGAAGTCGTTCACCCCTCGACGGAATAGAATAATAAATCGAAATGATGAAGATATAACTCAACCATCGACCCGTTCAGAATTTCTATGATCGTATCTATCCCAAACCCGATTGAAATGTGATTTTACTACTTATTTTCATTCCAAACACATATAGTAACACACAAAACTATGAACGGGTGGTTCAGCCGTTCGTACCAATTTAAAAATTATATATTCATACACATCTGCAGACCTTATCAGCATCGCTTATCCATCCGAAAGCTTCATCGAACAATAGAGATAGCACGGGAGTGGATGTTCATAAGAACTGAATATTCTCTTTTGAAACCTAGAAAGCGAGAAAGAAATATGTTTTTAAGATTTTTTCCATAGAGAAGGGGGTGCAGTGCACTCCCTCCCTTCTCATGAATCGCGACACGCCAGTAATGATGCTACACGTGTCGCGCGAATTGAGATGGGAGTGCACTGCATCTCCCTTCTCCATGGAAGCACTCTGTTTTTAATTTAGCTTGCTTTTCCTTCCGCCTTGGCTACGGGCTAGTTTAAATATAGCACTAGTCTGAGGAGGCGTTCTCCTCTTGCATGATTGAGGTGTCACATCAGAGTCATTTTTTAAAAAAAAAATGATAGGGCAACACCCCAACTACACCCCATATTTTACAAGAATTGTAACACATGCTTTACACATAAAATTCAGATTAAAAATTATAGTCTAACAGTCTATTTGACTCGCAAATATAATACAACCGACTGAACATCTAGCTCATCCCTACTCATAAAAAATAAATAAAAACTTGCACTTATATTTTCTTTCTAAATCTTTATATTTACATGATTTTCGATTTATTTATTTCTAAATAATAATCAGCATATAGTTTTGTTGACTCGACGTGACTTCTAACATAAATAACATTTATTGTAACCAAACTAATATCGCTAAAGCAATATTTATTGAAAATCGAAGTGTAACATTATGAAAGGAAACAATATTATCACTAACAGGAAAATTAACGATACAGTCAACACTCAATTTGGGTATCAAGTCAGCTTTAAGAAAGGGGCTTATGAAAGAGACAAAAATGGGGCTAATGATTAAAAGCAATGGATCCTACAAGACCCTTCAAACTCATACTCCACCATTTCATTGTAAACAAATTCAAAAATTTACATTTATTTATTTTATTGTAAAATTTTTATATTTATTAATTTTACGTAATTAAATCAAACAATTATTTTTTAATTTTTAATCTCCACCTAACACGCATCATCGATAATTATTACTTTTGAATCTCGATCATATATCTATTATCATTACTTATATTAATTATTACTTAAAATATAGGAAAAAAAAAGTAACAAAAAAAAAAGAACAATTAAATAAGGAAACCTACTGTTGAGCCGTCAATTTTGAATTCATCGGACAGGTTACCCATTTAATTTAGGGGTGGCTAAATAAACACCCTCATCTACTAAAAAAACACCCCTACCTATATAAATAATCTAGGGTGTAGTAAAGTAATGATGACCCCTTTATTTCATTAATAAAATAATGATTACTAATTTATTTTTAATCAATAAATATTAATTAATTAATATATGTATTTCTATATTATTTAATGATTAAATATTTAGGTAAATGATTACTTATTTATTTTAAATTAATAAATATTAATACCATATAGATTTTTTATATGTTATTATAAAAATATAAATGAATACATAAAAATAAAAATATGAGCCCAAAAATAATATCATTTAACATTCTTTCATGAATACACAAACACAAGAACTAGAGACCCAAAATAAGACCCATTAACAATCCTCTATAGTTATAAAAGGTCTTGGGATTACAAGATTTCAAATTGCCTATAAAGTTCCAGACGACATGAACATAGTTTCATCCACCGCACACGTGGCTTTGTGGTGGATCCAGCAAGCCGAAATGATAGGCATCAGACAATCTCCTTCTAATTGTACCATCACATAATGACTATCATATACAAGTGATATCGTAATAATCCGATGGTACAAAAATTCTTCCGAACCTTTCCAAAGAGGAAAGAAAGTGATAGCGCCTTGCTTGGTTAAAAAAATAAGGACCACACCAAACGTGTTGGCAAGAATCGTGATACCTCGTGTCGCATAAAGATCCAGTGTTTTGGAGGTGCAGGCGATTGTAAGTACTTCAATGAAGTATGTAGTTCATCGAATCCATCAGTGAAAACTCTAGCATAGGCATGGTATGAACTCAATAACTCGTCTAGCAGTTGGCGCCGAATATAGAGCCACTCATCTTCGCCATACCCAAGACAAACAGATATTGCTCGAAATCCACAGTTTCCATCACCTCTTACATCTTGAATATGTGTGATGTAAGGATGAAATATCAATGGAATTTCATCCATTAGTCGATGAATGTAGCATGACTGAGGCTCTTCGCTCAAGTCTGGAATTTCGCTCAAGTCCGGAATTTCATTCAAGTCTGGAAGTGCGATTACGCATTTAACTATGTCTTGCGGTTCCTTGTTCAACTCAATGATTTTGACATGGTTGAAAAGTCTGTCTTCTAGGAGCTTGATTTATAGAATCGACTCGTTTTGTTTTTGTTTCTTCAAGCTTGACGTCCGCGCGTATTTTTTGAATTGCGGGTTCCCTAATGAGTGTTCTACTTGGCTGGAATATATCTAGTAGCTTTCTCATCATACTTTTTTTCACAACTTTCGACTGTTTATTGTAGGTTTCTTTAAACATTTCAAACTCACCATCACAACAAATATCCTCATTTTCCATAGAAATTGACGGTGAAAAATCAAGCTTTCTCCGTAATATATCTATCGAATCCAATGGAATACACTCACCGCATTGAAGTACCAATAATTTAGAAAAATTCAATATATAATTAAATTTAAAAATACTTGTTAAATGTACCCACCGGAGTTCAAGTAGACTGATAGCATGCAAGCACATGGTAAGCCACAACTATGATGTAGTTTACAACCACAGTTTGAAGAGTCAAGTTGATATCCAGCCGCCCGCTTAAGTTCCCCTACAAGTATATCTAGAGCTTCAAGTGACACATTACCCCACAATAATTTGAAACACGACAAGTTGTGTTCGTGTTTGAGGATAATTCTGCTCTTTTCAAAATTTTCACGTATCGTTGTAAGTTGAGACCTCACAAATCGATCAATAGAACCAACAAACTTATCTAGAGTATAATTTTTTTCACATAAGTATTTCTTTAGCTTTGCATGCTGGCTCTCAACTCTGTTTTTTTCAATATAAGTATTTTTTTGAGTTAATCTTTGTTTCTTGCTGGACTTAGGTTGCCGGAGGTAGATTGGTGATTATTCCTGATGTAAATTAGTCACTTTTATATGTAAATTAGTCTCTTTAATCGTGTGGTTCTTGGTTGGATCGTGTGTGTTAGGAAGAAAACAATCAATGTAATTAATTTTTCGCTTCTGGTATTCAAAAGCGAGGTTCCTTCACGATCGTAGGTTCCTTCCTAATTTTATATTCTCCTTGTAATCCTTTCTAATCAGCAGGTTCCTTCCTGATCCTGAAGAGTCTGTCTACTTTAATAAAAGGAATTTTTTTTATCATTTTAATGAATATACAGTTCATTTTAAATTATTTATTATTACTTATTTTTTTCTATCAAGAATCCAATCAACTAATATTGTCATTCACAAAACAATATACTTTTTTTTTTTTGATAAATGAAAACAATATACTTTATAGATAATATACTTTCTTTCTGATGTCAAGAAAGCAATTTCTCGACTTTTACACTATTCATAGATTCATTTTGACCATCTTTTCTGATTTATACATGAATAAAAATAAAGGCATGCTTGTTAAATTCATCTCGATATATACTTCTGAAATACCAACTTTTATTAATTTTTAATAATACTCTCTCCGTCCATAAAAAATTATGCTCATTTTTATTTGATCGGTCTCTCAAAATACGCCTTTGCCATTAACAATTTTAATTAGATGTGAATAAAAATTATAAAAAATAATATTTATAAAATACACATTAATAAAAATCAAACAAGTACTATAATTTTTTATATTTTGATTGTAACTTATGATCAAAATTTATGAAGTTTGATCAATAAAACTCAAAATGGGTATGTGGACAGAGCGAGTAAATTAATAAAGATATTAAGAGTCAACATTTTGCATTCAAAAATATAAAAATCCAAATATTACAATTATAAAAACGGATAAAATAAATTCTTACAATTGATATAAAATTTTATTTTTAAAATGAACTTTCCATTGGAACAAATATATGTTTTGAAAGTAAACTTTTCGAATAAGACGGATGAATACAAAACTTTAGAGACGTAATACTTTGATGTCTATATAGTATGTACACAATAGTTAGGGTTGTGTTAATTACATTTAGTTTTCGTGTCTCGTTGATCCTCTCCCTTGCAGGGTTGTCATTAGTGCACATCACTCGATTTAACATTCGCCTGGTCAAAAAACATCTGATACAGGTCGATGGAGTTTCTCGTCTCTCCCTCGACAAAAAAAATAGTTAAATTATGATGACCGCATTTCACAAGCTACTTCCTACTGAAGCAAAGGCTACGTGCAGCTTTACCACAATCAATAAAGGGTGGCCCATGCACTGTGGTGGGGTCAGGGTGTTTATGAAGGGTGTTGATTTAGCACCTCCCTAAATTTATATCCCAGCCTCCCAAGAATCTTTGATACTCCCTCCGTCCACCAACTATGTGTATTGTTTTGACCGGCACGAGTTTTGATATTTCAGTTGATTTAGTTGGTTAAGAATGTTGAGAGTGGAATAAGGAGCCCACTTGTGGAATTTTTTTTGCCAAAAATAAATAATGCACATAGTTTGCGGACGGACGAAAAAGGAAATTGTTGCACATGGGTGGCGGACGGAAGGAGTACAAAATTTCCAATTTCTGAAAAATTGTCTTGTTTTTTTTTTGTTTTTTTTTTTTTAAATAATTTTCTATTTTTCATAAAACGGAAAAATTTGAGATGCTTCTCATAAATTGAAAAATATAATTAGTAAAACGGAAGACCAATTAAACATATTGTTTTTATTTTTCGGTTTAGGTTTGTTATTGTTTGACACTAAGCTAAATATATAACTAGATATATTTACATCTATAATTATATAATATTAAATATTTAAAAAAACGTAATAAAACCTATTAAAATCGGTCGGGACATGCTTGCTCGGGTTGAACTAATCTTATCATGTTGTGTTGAGGGGAGGTTCTCTCTATATCCCTATCTCGAATGCTAGAGCTGCATTTTCGAAAGAATCGAGCGAAACTAAGGAGGTCGAAGCTAATTTCCTGTTTATGTAGCTCTAAGAAAATATGATAGATTTTTCTATAATACAAATAAATGTAGAAAACTTCAATAGAATAAATAACCAAAAACATGACAAAATTTACAAAAATTTAATAGTGAAATTGTTTGATAAAACCAATATAATACAAGTGTTTAATAAAACAAAAAACGAGCGCTTAAAATTGGACTTTGCGGGAAAATTATTCATGATTAAAATTTTATCGAGAAAAAAATAAAAAATGTCATTTAATGGTGTTTGATAAAACAAAATATAATATGGGTGTTTAATAATATAAACACGACTGACTGTCGATGAGTCGACGAGCGCTTAAAATTTAAAAAAAATAAATTATTCATGAGAAAATAAAAAATGTCATTTAAAAAGAATTCATGAGGGAATATTACACACGTAATTCTCCACTTGTCATGTCTAATTGTGATGATGAAACACATATAGAATTATAGTAATGGGTCTGTCTGTATATATAATTCCTCTCTTTCTTCATATTAACCTCTACAACAAAGGCAAAACAAAAATGGCTCCTCTTTCTTCTTCCATATCTAAACCTCACGTAGTCATGTTCCCTTTCATGTCTAAAGGCCACACAATTCCACTCCTCCACCTAGCCCACCTCCTCCTCCGCCATGATGCCGCCGTAACAATCTTCACCACACCCGCAAATCATCCCTTCATCTCTCACTCTCTCCCAGCCGACCCTGATATCTCCATCATCGACTTACCTTTCCCTACTGACATACCTGAAATCCCACCGGGAACTGAAAGCACAGACAAACTCCCATCAATGTCCCTCTTCATCCCCTTCGTCAATGGTACAAAATTCATTCAGCCTTCATTCGAACAAGCCCTTGGGAATTTTCACAGACAGGTTACCTGCATAATCTCGGACGGCTTTCTCCACTGGACCCTACAATCTGCCTCGAAATTCGGCATCCCGCGCCTCAGCTTCTACGGCATGGGGTACTACGCCATGGCGATGAGCCGCGCCGTGTTCGCAAGCGGCTCGTTATCGTTGCACGAGTCGGATGACGAGGAATTCGCCGTCGCGGGCTTCCCATGGATCAAGCTGTGCAGGAACGATTTCGACGACCCGTTTGACAAAAAGGACCCGACAGGACCCCATTTGGATTTCATTATTGAAGCTGTGACAGCAACGGCGAATAGCTACGGCGTTCTGGTGAACAGCTTCTACGAGCTCGAGAAAACGTTTGCGGATCACTGGGCCCGCGAATGCCAGCCCCAAAAAGCATGGTGTGTTGGTCCGCTCTGCCTCGCGAGCCCACCAAGAACAGAACTGGGCCAAAAGCCAAAGTGGATCGACTGGCTTGACAGAAAGTGGGCCGAGGGCGGCTTTCCAGTTCTCTACGTCGCGTTTGGATCACAGGCAAACATATCGCCGGCCCAACTACGCGAAATAGCCCACGGCCTGGAGAATTCAAAAACCCGGTTCCTGTGGGTTGTGAGAACGAGCAGAGGCGCTGCCGCCGGACAACTGAGTGGCGATTTTGAAGAGAGAGTAAAAGGGAGGGGCATTATAGTAAATGAATGGGTGGATCAGAGAGAAATCCTCGAACATCCATCTGTACAAGGATTTCTGAGTCACTGCGGCTGGAATTCAGTGCTGGAAGGAATCTGTGCCGAGGTCCCGATTCTGGCCTGGCCGATGATGGCTGAGCAATATATCAACGCGAAATTCGTAGCGGAAGAGATTAAAATCGGTCTGAGGGTTAGTACAGTTGATGGGTTGAGGAAAGGGTTTGTTAGTGGTGAGAGCTTGAAGAGTGCAGTGACGGAATTAATGGAGGGTGGAAAGGGTAGAGAGTTGAGGAAGAATGTAAAGGAGGTCGCCGAGGCGGCGAGGGAATCAGTGGCGGATGGAGGGTCCTCGTGGCGAGATTTGAGCCGTCTGATTGAAGAGACACGCAGGCAGAAGGAAATCAATACTCGTGGTTAGGGGTGTATTTCGAACCGAACGAACCGAACGGTGATTTTAACGAACGTTCCTTCGTTAAGGATTCGGTTCGTTCGGTTCGTGTTCGTGTTCGGTAAAATTGCAAACCACTTGTTCGTGTTCGGTTCGTTAAAATTTCACATATTTCGTGTTCGTTCGTTAGCGTTCGATTGTTCGTTCGTTTTGATCGTTCGTTTGTTCGTTTGTGTTCTAAAAAAGAAAAAAAAACTAAAGTAAAAGCAATAATAATTAATAAAATAAAAAGAGAAGATAGATTTAGAAATTAAGGATTTTGGAATGGTAGGTTTTATTTTGTATATATATTTATTAATTATTATAAAAATTATTAATTATATTTATTTATTATTGTAAAATTATTAATAAATATATAAAAAAATATTTGTTCGCGAACTGTTCGTGAACTAACGAACATATATTATTTTGTTCGTGTTCGGTTCGTGTATGTAACGAACATGTTCGCGAACTGTTCGAATTTGACCGAACCAAACACGAACTGAACATTGACCGAACATTTTCGTGAAATTTTCACGAACGTTCAGTTCGAAATACACCCCTACTCGTGGTTGTGACGAAACGATCAAAAGTGATTGAAAAGGAGAGTTAAAAGAGGGCGGCGAGCTAGTCGGTATTTAATACCTAGACCGGTTCAGGACTGGTCCCGGTTCAGGACTGGTCCGCCGCTATTTTATATTATTTATAATATATTTTAAATATATAATATAATATTATATAATATTTATTTTTATGTACTGTTATTTTTGTTACAAAATGATATATTTGTAATAATTTTGAAAACATTAAAAGAACACTTTTTAAGAATATAATGAACTCGGCGAAATCAGCCCGACTCATCTCGAAACCGATCCATGATCGACTCGACCCAGTTCAGTTGATATTAGGCCTGTAAAAAATTCGAGGTTTTTTCGAGTAGTTCGAGCTCAACTCGAAAAAAGCTCGACTCGATACTCGATAATTCAAACTCGAACTCGAATTCGAGCATATATTAGAGATCGATATATTAATCGAGTCGAGTTCGTGTATATATATACTAGTGTATAGCCCGTCGAAACTCGACGAATAATTATTTTATATTGTAATTTATAAGTAAAAATCAAAAAATAATTTATTAATTTGTTAGGGTTCGCCACTTGCAATTGTAACGCAGCGGAACACACCAATAAACAGAAATAATGAGTATGGGATTCAGCCACCCGAACTTCTTTAGAATTTATGTACTTTTACTCGTCATAAACACAATTAAAAGATAATTTTACGACTTATTTCGGATCAAAACTCATATAATAACACATGAAACAATGAAAGTATGATACAAATGTTCAAACTTGTTTAAAATTTTTGTACCCATATTTATCAAACTCGATTAAAATATGACTTTATTACCGTTTATATCCCAAATCCTATATAATATCCACTAATTACTCAACGTATTTAAATTTATATAATTTAAATAAGTAAACATAAGTTGCTATAGTAATTGGTTAATCCATCTCAATGAAAACTCAGACATTGTAAAGTATATAAACGACAAAAGATTAAAATTTAAATCCTAGTATAATTTTGGAATTATACAATCTTCAAAATCCTTTACAATTTATATACCTATACTTTGATGTGGGATTCAAGATTTTAAATAAATAATAATAAAAAAAAATAAAAAAACTTCATGTAGGAGAGAGGGTTAACGTGGTACTTCGGATTCATATTGCTATTAAATACTTTATATATTTATTTGTAAGTGAAGAGAATCGAGTTTATTAAAAAGATAAAAATAAGATTTATGCATATATAAATTAGATATTAAAAAATAAATATGCACATATTAACTAATTGCCAAATTTAATTTTCTAATAATGGCCAACTCAATAGATGACCAAATTAACGTGGTGGTGTAAAGTAATTATAGCTGAAATACATATTTATGTTAAATATTTATCTAGTTATTCATTGAGTGAAATGTCATTTAAAATTAAGATGGGATAAAAGTTTTAAATAAATAAGATTCTAGAATATAAAATATACCACATGTGAGAGAGTTAATGTGGTTCTCCGGATGCGTAACGGTTTTATATAAATAATTAAATTATATTTTTTTAATCAAATTTATTAATGTAAAAAAATCGCCAATTTATTAGTTAACCTCAGCCATTCGGAGTTCCTCACCGCGGCAGAACACAACGAAAAATCAAAAGGATGAGGCAAATATTCAGCCACTCGAACCCGTTTATAATTTATATAACTGTACTCGTCTGATATCTGACTTGAAGGTGAATTTGCTACGCGTTTTCATCCCAAACCCATATAGTGATACCGGAAACAATACAGCTTGGGTTCAGCCAGCTGAAACCTATTTAGATAGTATATACCTATACCCGTCTCAAACTCAATTAAAAAATAATTTTAGCACATGTTCCCTCGCAAATTTGTATAGCTATATGCACTAATTTCTAAAATATACTAAAATATATAAAATCTAAATAATTAAATTTAAGTTGTTATAATAATTAATGGTTACCTCTGACTTTATAAAAATTCAAATTTACTCAAATTGTTATATGTTGATACACGGATTAAGTTGAACGTCAATAAGTTAGCCAAATTAATTTTTTAATAAAAAATATTAATTTGGCCAACTTAATAATTGGCCAAATTATATTTCAATAAATGTAGTACTATTTATTTAGCCAACTCGATAATTGGTCAAATTAATTGGCGATGAGAAATATGATGGTAAAATACATATTGATTATATTAATGAATTACCCAAATCTATGAAAACTTATAAAATCTACATAATCAAATAAGTTGTTACAATACTTGGTTGTTGTGTTTAACTTTAAAAAAATCAAATTCGCTCAAATTGTTAACATTGATAAATTGGACAAATTAAATTAAATAAAACAAAAAATCTCAAAAAAAGAGATTATTTATTTGGCCAACAATGATTGGCCAAAACTCATTTTCAATAAAAATAACAATATTTATTTAGCCAACTCGATAATTGGTCAAATTAATTGCATATGAGAAATGTGATGGTACAATACAAATTGACTATATATATATAACTATTTATTTCGTCAATATAAAATTGACCCAAAAGTTAATGTGATGCTTCAAATCTGTAACGTTATAATATATATTTTTAATTATTATAAAACTACTAAATAAAATAGAGGTGAGATTCAAATTTTAGACAAATAAAATTAATATAAATTTAATAATTGACCCAATTAAAATTCACTAAAAATTTAAACTATTTATTTATCCAACTTAATAATTGCCCAAATTAAGCACAATAAAAATAATATTCTTAAGATTGTGTGTAAAATAATTATGTGGTTGAAAAATACACATTCAATTCTAGGTATTTATTTTATTTTCTATTGGTGGAGTTTTCTTTGAATCGATGGCGGATTCAAGATATTGAATTCTATTTATTTAGGTTGTCCATCGGTTAAGTATCATTTTAAATTGATGTGGATCCAAAATTTTAGATATATATGAATCTAAAATTAAGAGATTGCCACGTAGGATAGAGAATTAATTTAGTGCTTAAAATCCGTAACGCTATATATATATATATATATATATATATGTTTGAGGAGAAAAGTAAAGACAGCAAATCAATTGTATTGATAACAATGAATAGAGGGGCCTTTATCTAGGCATTACAAAGAGAGTCTTTCCATACATAGGATTCCTAGTTAAGGTAAGACATCTAATAGGATCCTACTTCTTATGGAAGAGTCTAGAACCTTCCATAACTCTTATCCCCCTACAACTAGTATTAGGTAAGACACCAATACAGAAAGGATTTCCCGGAACAATATATATATATATATATATATATATATATATATATATATATATATATATATATATATATATATATATATATTTAAGGAGAAAGTAAAAGACAGCAAATCAATTGTATTGATAACAATGAATATAGGGGCCTTTATATAGGCATTACAAAGAGAGTCCTTCCATACATAGGATTCCTAGTCAAGGTAAGACATCTAACAGAATCCTACTACTTATGGAAGAGTCTAAAACCTTCCATAACTCTATCCCCCTACAACCAGTATTAGGTAAGACACCAATAAGGGAAGGATTTCCCGGAATACTCCCCCTGTGTCGAACACTAATACTAACATGGTGCATAAGGTGTTGCCTCGGTAAAAAACCTTTCCAAGTCAAATAAAACCCCGTGGGAAAAACAAAGACTTTGGTGAGGAAAAAGAGCGCAACACACCAACTACAAATGTCAGAATCATGTGAAGTATACTCCCCCTGAGGTATACATGACAGCTCATTCTCTCGAGCTATCATTAGTTGAGCTCGGATAATCGACACATGTCGATGCTTCTCACATGTTTCTCAAATGTAGATTTCGGCAGAGACTTAGTGAACAAGTCTGCGATATTCTCATCGGAACTCACTTGTTTCACTTCGATATTCAGCAATTTCTGCTGTTGCTGATTATAAAAGAACTTCGGCGCAATATGCTTGGTATTGTCACCCTTAATGAAACCTAACTTCATCTGCTCAATGCATGCCTCATTGTCCTCAAAGATGCAAGTAGGGGTTGCTGTAGTGGGATCTAATCCACACGTTCCTCGTATATGGTCTATGACTGACCGGAGCCAAATACACTCCCTTACGGATTCGTGCAATGCAATTATCTCTGCATGGTTCGAGGAAGTAGCAACCAGGGTCTGCTTGGTAGATCGCCAAGATATCGCCGTATTCCCAATGGTGAACACATAACCAGTTTGGGAACGTCCTTTATGCGGGTCAGAGAGATAACCGGCATTAGCAAATCCAACTAACGTGTCGTTAGGATTCTCTGCATAAGGGGTAAGCTTGCTCGCATTATCACTTCTAGTAGTCAAGCTACCATGCTTAGTTGCAATATCAGAGGAAGATCGACGGTCGGTATGGATCGTCTTAACCTCAACAATTCCTTTCGGAATATCGCTCTCTTTTGCGTAGGGAAAGAACAATCCAAGATCACTGGAGCCTTTCAAGTATCGAAAGATGTGTTTTACTCCATTCCAATGTCTTATCGTGGGAGCGGAGCTAAATCTCGCTAACAGATTCACAGAGAATGCGATGTCTGGACGAGTACATTGAGCCAGATACAACAACGCACCGATTGCGCTAAGGTACGGTGTTTCTGCTCCAAGGACCTCTTCATCCTCCTCTTTGGGACGAAACGGATCCTTGTTCATTTCCAGACTTCGACCAATCATGGGGGTAGCAATAGGATGTGCCTTGTCCATACTAAATCGCCTGAGCATTTTGTGGACATAGGCAGACTGATGAATGAGTATGCCATCATCTTGATGTTCTAGCTCTAAGCCCAAGCAGAATCGAGTCCTCCCCAGGTCTTTCATCTCGAATTCGGATTTAAGGTAGCGGGCCGTTTCATTGACCTCATCTATGGTACCGATAACATTCATGTCATCTACATAGACGGCTATAATCACGAATCATGTATCTGTTCTTTTCACGAAAATGCATGGACAGATGTCACTGTTCTCGTATCCCTTCCCAACCAAGTATTCACTTAGGCGGTTGTACCACATCCTTCCGGATTGTTTCAACCCATACAGTGAACGACGCAAATTCACAGCGTAAGCGCTCCGTGGTTTAGAGCTGCTTGATTTGGGCAATGAAATCCCTTCGGGTACTTTTCATATAGATATCCGTATCTAGATCCCCATAAAGATACGCTGTAACCACATCCATAAGCTGCATGTTCAGTTTTTCGGACACTACCAAACTAACTAAGTAGCGGAAAGTGATGATGTCCATAACGGGAGAATACGTCTCCTCGTAGTCAATGCCAGGGCGCTGCGAGAAGCCTTGGGCAACTAGTCTCTCTTTGTAACGCATGACCTCATCCTTATCATTGCGTTTACGAACAAAGACCCACTTATGTCCAACTGGTTTAACGCCCATGGGTATTGGCTCGATACGGCCAAATACCTCACGTTTAGCCATTGAGTCTAGTTCAACCTGCATTGCATCTTTCCATTTCGGCCAATCGGCTCGTTGTTGACACTCAGCAACCGAGCGCGGCTCAGCGTCGTCGTCTTCAATAATTTCTTGAGCGACGGAGTAGGCAAAAGCATCCTCGACTAGCGTGGATGACCTATCCAATAGTACGTATTCACTCGTACATTGCATCGAGATTTCTTTATTTTCTGACATCAACAAAGTTTCCGATGCATCCGTCGATTGTTCCATTGTTGATTCGAGGACATATCCATAGTCAGAGATAATCTCGTGTGACGGAGTCACTGTGTCGATGATGAGAGGATTTTGTGCCTCCGTTCCTCTTCTCTTTCGAGGTTCGGTATCCTTTCTACCCACTGGCCTCCCCCTCTTTCGAGCAGGGATAAGAGCAGCCGAAGCAGCCGTCCCACCACTAAGGTTGACGCCGGGGTCATCATTCCTTTGGGCGGCTGAGCCTTGCCCTATAACTGGGACTTCTAACCTTGCAGGAACATTCGCAGCGGGAATGGTGGATCTTGTCACTTTCGCAGTATCAGTAAAGCTGTCGGGCATCGACTCCGCAACTTTCTGAAGACTGAGAATACGTTGCACTTCTAGCTCGGATTGAGCTGTGCGGGGATCTTGATGAGGCAAGGAGGGAGCACACCAGACAATTTCCTAGCGTTCAACTGGAATCGGTCGATTCCTCTCTCCCCCTAACGACGAGAAGTTTGTCTCATCAAAGTGACAGTCTGCAAATCTTGCAGTGAACAGATCTCCTGTCAAATGTTCCAAATAGCGGACAATTTTAGGCGATTCATAGCCAACATATATACCTAATCGTCTTTGTGGACCCATTTTAGTACGCTGTGGAGGCGTAATTGGCACATAGACTGCACAACCAAAAATGCGTAAGTGTGAAATATCAGGCTCATATCCAGTTACCAACTGGTACGCACTAAACGGTTGATTGGCAGTGGGTCGAAAGCGAATAAGTATAGCCGCATGCAAAATTGCATAACCCCAGGCAGAAATCGGCAAGTTGGTGCGCAATACCAATGCTCGGGCGATAAGCTGTAACCGCTTAATCATAGCCTCGGCAAGGCCATTCTGCGAATGAACATGGGGGACGGGATGTTCAACTTCAATCCCTATCGACATGCAATAGTCGTCAAAAGACTTTGACGTAAACTCACCAGCATTGTCCAATCTTAATGACGAGATTGGAAAGTCGGGGTGGTTAGCCCGTAACTTGATGATTTGTGCTAGGAGTTTAGCAAATGCAGCATTTCTTGTGGATAGCAGAGCGACGTGTGACCATCGCGTCGATGCATCAACCAGAACCATAAAGTATCTGAATGGTCCGCACTCTGGCTGAATAGGTCCACAAATGTCCCCTTGAATTCTTTGTAAGAAGCGAATGTTTTGTGTTGAGTCTTTAGCAAAGGACGGAGAGGGTATCAACTTTGCTAGTGAACAGTCTTTGCAAAACGATTTATGGGCATTAGAAATTGCCACGGAAGCCTCGAGATTTACGAGAGATGCACCGTCAACCTTATCAGGGCGTGCGATCTTTAATCCCGGCGATACGGTATCAAGCTCACTCACATCAATGCCGATATCGAGTGGTGCTTCCAATCGTTTTCTAGACTTGAAAAACGGATGACCATGTGAGTTTTTCAAAATGCGAATCATCATGTCGCGTCCAGGGTGACCGAGTCGGTCATGCCATAGTTGGTATGTTTCGGAATCACACAGTTCGTGACTCACAGCGTAGGATTCAATAACCATTATTGTAGTCTGGTATAAACCACTACTTAGACTCATAAGTTTCTCGAGAACGCGGCGTCTTCCGCATTCTGCCAGAGTAACACACAAAAATTCTGTTCCATTCTCACAATGTGTATCAAGGTGATAACTGTTGGCACGGATGTCCCTAAAACTTAGCAAGGTTCAGTTTGCTCTTGGGGCATAGAGAGCATTTGTGACATTAATATGCGTACCATTAGATAGCAAGAAATGAGCAGGTCCCCTCCCTTGAATTACTTGGGAGGAACCAATCATTGTTGTCACTGAGGATATATATGGCACAATATCCTTAAATAATTGCCTATTCCGAAGAATAGTGTGGGTTGTTCCACTATCAACAAGGCACTCAATTTCGCCACGAGACATCTACAATGAGACATAAAACTCGATTAGTCTTGTGATGAAAGACATAGCGAAAACTCATTAACTTCGAGTTTGGGGAAATTTGACCAAGTTGGTTAGGATCAAAGTTAGCACAATCGCTGGAAATAATTTCCGCGCAGCTTGACCTTTGTTCACTTAAACAGCAATAACTTCTTCGTTAAGAAGGCTATGGACGAACGGTCAGTTGTTCTGGAAACTAGACTTCCGTATCTTTCTGTCCATAGGTCGTGCACTTTCTGGATTATTAAACTCAAATCTCAGTGCTCGTTTCAAGTTGCTATTTTGGTATTTCCCTATTGTTGAGTGATAGAGCAAGGTTGAAGCCTTTTCAAAGGCATTATTGTTGATACAATACTATGACAATATGGCCATAGGAGCGTTTAAACACTTCAAAACGCATTGTGATGTTCGATTTATATCTCGACTAATGATCCTTTCGGTAACTCCAACTTGGTAGACTTGCAGAGAAAGTAGGAATGTCGGTACAGCTAGGGCTGTTTAAAAACCACTGATTCCGTTTGAACTCTCAAAGCATAAACAAATACCAAGGAGGATGCGCCTAGTCTTGATCAAAAGTTTTGATGAAATCCACCAATGTATCAAATTTAACCAAGCTATTCATTACTGAGCAATTATTTTGTGATAAACCAAACATTCTTTCGAAGGGAAAATAAAATTCGTTTTTGCACAATCACAGCAATTAAAAGAATTTTATTCATCACGGCCAACTTTATTACATTCATGAAAATCCAAAGTAATTCTCGGAAACTAGAAACAAGACAAAATATAACCAAAGCGTAAAACTAGTCAAACTACAATGATCTAGTCAAAGTCGGCAACATCCATATGTTGGTCTTTGTCCGCAATGGTGAGAGGAGGGATCTCAGTCGGGATCTCAGTATGGTTCACCTCCGTATTCTCATTATCTTCCTCCATGTAATTTGACTCTTGAGTCAAGTACTGTTTATAGTGCTTGTAGTAAGCTTGGATGTTCTTTGGCGCCTTGCAATTGCGGTAAGTATGCTTCTTCGATCCGCAAGTATAGCAATTCCGGCCTTCCTTTGGAGTGGTTCCATTCCTGGCGGCAGGAGGCGGTCCACGTGGTTGGGTTCCACTGGGTCCCGTGGCCGAGCCACCTTGCCTCTTCCACACATTGGAACGATGACCTCGTCTTTTCCCTCGCTTGCTCGAGTCATGCACCCATGGTGCTTGCAAAAACTGAGTAGCGTTGCCTTTTCTATTTTGTCGTGGTGCTTTCCTGTGGGTAGCCTGATTCACTTCCAGAATCGACTTCGTACCAGCTAGGCGCGCATTGCTATTGATAATAATCTCATGGTGCCTTTCTTTTTTCGCGAGGTGGGAGATAAGGTCACTAAAATTTTTAATTCTCTCTTCCTCATAGGCAACGCGCAGCTGATTAGCAATCACACTTGCTCCCACGGGAAACGTGTTAAGAGTCTTCTCGATCAAATCTTGATCAGACTTCTTGACACCACAAAAACCAAGATCAGCGCGAAGATCGAGGATGGCTTGATTATAGGCCTCCACATTCGCATAATCCAAAAATCGGATTTGCTCCCACTGAAGTTGCAATTCGGGGAAGCGCTGATCATGCACATTATTAAATCGTT
This sequence comes from Orobanche coerulescens, assembly GCA_033398695.1. NCBI lineage: Eukaryota > Viridiplantae > Streptophyta > Magnoliopsida > Lamiales > Orobanchaceae > Orobanche > Orobanche coerulescens. The sequence continues at coordinate 220,617,762 of CM065804.1, forward strand.
GTTCAAGTGTATCCCATAGTTCTTTGGGGGTTTGCAAATTCATATAACACTTTTTCAACAACGGATGTATATGTCTACGCAAGTACATCAGTGCATTAGCCTTGGTTTCCTCGCTCGGTTCTTGAGCGGTAGGCTCGTTAGAGGGAAAGATGGTGGTGGTAAATCTCTTACCGACGAACGCCAAGCGAACGTCTGAGACCCACCTATGGTATTCCTTACCAGCATGGTCAAGGATGTCGAACTCCGGATGAATATTGGAGCTTTGTGCCATCTACAAGATATAAACAAGAGGAAGTTAGTCTTGTTGGATTTTCAGTGACAATATAAAGGGTCACAATCGATGCTTTTAAAAGCGTGTAACATAACCGTTACTCGATTTACTTCCCTTAATTGTTGTTTTAGTAAAGTCGACAAAAACGGCGATATCAGATCGCACCCAGATACGTGGTGTATGCAACAACTACAAGTATCGACTTTTCAACAATTCTGTGACTCCCCCAGGACCGTCACACAATTTTCTTCGACACGCAGAGATACCGACTTCTCTCGCGGTCTCATCCACCGCAAAGTAGCGTGGGAGATAAAGAACCCAATGACCCATGTCCCCAAAAGAAAAATTCCCAAAAGGAGAGAATTGAAATAGGGACAAGTCAGATAATTACCTCGATTACAAAATTAGGCACGTGCTGAATTTGTGTGTGCTTCGATCTACCGGTTGGTACTCGATGCGACGACGTGAAACCGGAGGCGCAATTTTGGCGTCTTCCGAAGATAAGTTGATGTTCGGGTTTTGGTCCGAGGTTCAGAACCGGGTCGGACTTGGCTAGGCTGGAGCTGGCCGGCGACGGAGGTCCGGTGTTGATGTTCATTTGGGCTGGATCGGCGCGACTTCTGGTGGAGCGGTGGTCAACGGAGTGGCGGCGGCGGTGGCGCGCGGCCAGGCTGGCGATGGTGCTCGGCGCGGCTGGCGATGGTGGCGGCTGGCGGCCGCGGTGGTGGCAATGGATCGCGGCGGCGGCGGTGGTTGGGCTGGCCGATTTCTTCTTCTTTTTTTTTTTTTCGTTCGAGCTACGTGCTGATAACGTGTTTAAGGAGAAAGTAAAAGACAGCAAATCAATTGTATTGATAACAATGAATAGAGGGGCCTTTATATAGGCATTACAAAGAGAGTCCTTCCATACATAGGATTCCTAGTTAAGGTAAGACATCTAACAGGATCCTACTACTTAATGGAAGAGTCTAGAACCTTCCATAACTCTATCCCCCTACAACCAGTATTAGGTAAGACACCAATAAGGGAAGGATTTCCCGGAACAATATATATATATATAATATATATATATATCGAGCTCACGAGCCGAGCTCGAAAGGAAAAATTTAAAAAAAATTGTAGCTCGCGATCCGAGCTCGAATAAGAAAAATTTATGTCGAGCTTGAGCTCGAGTGGTGAATCTCGATCGAGCTCGAGTTCGAGCCAGTGTATTTTAATACTTAACGAGTCGAGCTTTGTGAAAGCTCGACTCCTTAACAGGCCTAGTTTATACTAGTATCAAACAAGTATCAGCAGTTGACTATAATAAAACCTCAATTAATCATATTTTGAGACTACAAATAATTATTATATGTGAATATATTTTGCATCTTAGAATTAAATATTAGTTCAACCTTCCGTGATATATTAATATAATTGGAAAAAAATAATTCATCATTCAGCTAAAAAGAATACCAAAGATAAGAGAGGAAATCTTACAATTTGATCCAAATTGTAAATCTTTTTCCAATAATAATAATAATCCAAGCACAAGCTTAATAGTTCTCAAGTAAAAAGAAAAAATTCATGTCTCCAATTTGCATATAAAAAAGGCTAAATGATTAAATAGGACCTCAAGTTTACCAGTTTTAGTACTTGAGAACCTAAATTTTTGAAGGTACCAAACTGGAACCTACTCTTTGATCCGTTAGATCACGTTAGGACCTCCATTAATTTTTGTCCGTTAAGTCCTAATGGAGTCCTTATTTGACAGTTAAATGACACGTGGCAGATGTTTATTGGCTGGTCAATATATAATGTCAAATTATAATAAAAATAATAAAAACTATAAAAGTCTAAAAAAATATAAAAAAATATAAAAAATATGTAAAAAATCTGGAAAATTAAAAAAAAATCTAAACTTCAGGTAGTTTTTTAAATTCTTGAATATTAATATTGAAAAATCGAGTTTTTATATAAAATTTGAAAATAAAGATAAAAAAAAATCTAGATCTTATTTATAAACTGTTTAATAAAAATCGAAACAGAAATATTATTTTTCACAAAATAAATAAAAATCTGATCGGTTATCTTCTCCGATGAAGTTGATTTTAAGTATTAATCTTTAATTTATTTTTTTATTTTTTTAGAAAAAAATAAAACAATATTTTAGGTAAAGTAAAAAAAATAAAAAAAATTACTAGTAGGTTTTTTATAAATAAAATAAAATAATTCATATTTTTTTATTTATTTTATGGAAAATAAAGTTCTAGTTTTTATTTTTATTAAAACAATTTATAAATAAGATCTAGAATTTTTTAATTTTATTCCGAATTTTAAATAAAAAATTCCAATTTTTAATATTCACAATATTCCAAAATTTAAAAAAATTACCTGAAGTTACGATTTTTTTTAATTTTCCTAATTTTTTAAATAAAAAAATGGAGTTCTGATTTTTTTACTTAAGTTTCCAGATTTTTTAAACTTTTATATTTCTTTTCTATTTTTTATTATTATTTTACGTCATATATTGACCAGCCAATAAACATCTGTCACGTGTCATTTAACTGCCAACTAAGCACTCCGTTAGTGCTTAACGGACAAAAATTAACGGAGGTCCTAATGTGGTCTAACGCATCAAATAATAGGTCTCAGTTTGATATCTTTGAAAATTTAGGTCCTCAAGTGCTAAAATTGATAAACTTGAGGTCCTGTTTTGGTCATTTAATCTATAAAAAACAAGGAAAAGCTTGTCTAATTGACTCTCAAAAAAGACACACTACTACAAAAAATACATTTTACTACGGTTATTTCATACATTTTACATCGGTTATAGAACTGATGTAAAATGTACCGTCGTAAAATAGGTGTTCAATCTACATCGGTTTAAAAACCGATGTAAAATATCACATTTTTACATCGGTTGTATGTTAACCGATGTAAAAAGTGCAGATTTCGTACATTTTACATCGGTTCTGATAGCAACCGATGTAAAAAACGATGTAAAATATTACATTTTTACATCGATTTTATTATTAACCGATGTAAAATGTCGGTAAAACTACATCAGTTAAAATATAACCGGTGTAAAATGTATACATTTTATTTTTTACATCGGTTTTAAACAACCGATGTAAAATGTATATATTATATCGGTTTCAAACAACCGATGTAATTTTTTTTATTATTATTTCACCTGTTTTTTCCGATTCCAACCTGTATTTTCAAATTCCTGTTTTTAGCAAAACAACTGAAATCCTAAAGACGTCCAAACGGAAAGTAATCAGCTGTTAAAACAACACATTCCTAAAAGACGTCTTAAAAAGAAGTAACAATGAGTATAACATAAGACAAGGAACCCATTAACATGTTCAACCATACATTCAGAGTTTTTTATCAAATCAAAACATTAATTAACAATCTGACTACCAAAACCTGTTCAACCAATAGGTTTGCTAATATCAACCAATAGGTTTGCTAATATCAACGTGGCCAGATTATTCATTTTTTTAACAGCAAAAGCAAAGCTAGGCGACGAGCTTCGGCATGGCCATCGAACTCTTGGCTTGCTCATCTTGCTTAAGTGAAATCCATAAGCTGTTCAAAGGATAAATATAAAATAACTAAAAGAAAGGCTAAAATACTAGGAAAGGAATAGCACAACCAAAACGTGATTGATATTGTAAAACCAACACATTACATTATCCAAAACCACCTAACCAATTAAAATAAAAAACACGGAGAAATACTGGGAGAGAATCATCATAATAAGTTTCCGATAAATGCACCAACATAACCAATATTTGGGAAGATAGAAGGGAAGGATAGTAGAGCATGAAGTTTGGCATTAACCAAAGAGGCATAGCCAACACCCTCTGATCTATCTTCCTATTGCTCTTTCGACAGCGAGAGTGTACATATTGGTCGGAATTGTCAGTAATCAGTAGGGCAATTGCTCATACATTTGTTCGATCAAGTAGTTGGTCAAGTCTTCCCTTAAGGTTAAAGGGGCGCGGGATATCGACGTTATTCTAGTAGAACATTGGGAATAAGACTATGATTCTGCTTTTGTCTGATCGTAGACGGCCATTAAGGTCTCATTACTGTCAGCCCAGTAAGGCGAAGAAAGGAGGGTGGTTAGAACAACACTTTCTTCTTCCTATTAACAAAACATCCCCTTGTTCTTCGCTCTTCCGGAACCGGTACAGAAATGGGTGCTTTTTCAATAAGGGAAAGTCCCTTATTTATCAGTAACCGGAATGAAATATTAAAATCTGGCACATAACCGGAAGGAAATCTGGGTGCAGAAATGGGTGCTTTTGCCAATATTTGAAAATCTGGCACATAACCGGATGGAAATAATAAAAACGAGCAGCGCCGGTGAGAAAAGGACGAGCAGCGCCGGTGAGAAAAGGACGAGCAGCCGGTAAAGGACGAGCAGCGCCGGTGAGAAAAGGACGAGCAGCGCCAAGTTCTCGCGGGGCTCTGTGTGACAAAAGGGTGGGGGCTCTGTAGTTGCTTTTCCGATAGTGTTGGTTTTCTTTTTTTGCCTGCTTTTTCGTTCATACGGCTTTTAGGGCAGAAAGGTAGGAAATAGGAAAAGATGCAAAAGACAGAAGGGCATCAGGCAGAAAATTAGAACAAATTACTACGGTTATCAACAGCTGTCGTAAAATACATCTTTTACATCGGTTAAAAAACAACCGTTGTAGAATACTAAACCGGAAGTCATTTACATCAGTTATAAACGAACCGATGTAAAATGGGAGTCATTTTACATCGGATATAAAGTAACCGATGTAAAATTAACTAATTTTTAACTTTCACATCAGTTATATGTAACCGATGTAAACGAGGTGCTTATTTTACATCGGTTTTATGCAATAACCGATGTAAACATTCCGAAAATTTAATTTTAACATCGTTTTTTTATACAACCGATGTAATTTTAATTTTTTACATTGGTTTTCTATAAACCGATGTAAATTAGATGTCGTAAAAAGCATATTTTGTAGTAGTGATAATTGTACCGTTACTAGAATCAGTCCGTAGAATTGATCGATTTGAACTCTTACGGAGTAGAAAGTCATTTGTCCGAGGAGCTCTCTAGAGCGAATTCCAAATAGATAGGTTTTGCCCCTAGAAAGAATGAAAGTTTTTGTTTCTCGAAGGAGTTGTCGTTAGGGAAATGGCCTTGGTTTGACGCCTATATACAAAGGCTTAGACAAGTGCTTCAAAATTCCTAGTGATAGGACGATAAATGTGACCTCCCAAAAATTCGGTCTAAGGAGCCAAGAAACTGACAGACCTACCGACCTCTTGTCAGAAAGGGAGTTCCTAATAAAAGGAGTCCGACCTGAATGACCTTATCCCGAGCTCAGTAGACATAATGCGAATGTCAGCAAAGACTGGCAAACCTACCGACCTCTTGTCAAGAAAAGGAGTTCCTTCATGAAAAAAGTCCGACCTACATGACCCTACCCCGAGTTGGGAAGGGTCGAGGCTCATAAAGATAAAACCCCTAGAAAGCTGGGATTTTATCTTTCTGACAAAATCCCAGATTTCCAGGGACTGACATTTACAGCCGAAATCCCAGATATCCAGGGGATTGGCGGCCGCAGCCAAAATCCCTGAATATCGGGAATTTCCGCAGCCAAAATCCCTGAATATCGGGAATTTCCCCTAAAGCTAGGAACAAGGTCTCAGTGAGAGGTTCTTCTCCCTTCTATAAATAAGGAAGAAGCTGTTCTTCCAGAGGCCAAGCAATCAGAAGCACTTAGAGAAATATTTCATCACACATTCGGGTTTTCTTAGATAAACTTCTGAGATTGACCCGGGAAGCGAAAGAAAGGAGGTGATGGGAAGGTTGAAACCTTCAAAGCGAGGCTTGTTGCGAAAGGTTACACTCAGAAAGTGAGTATCGATTATGATGAAAACTTCGCGCCGGTAACCAAGCTTAAGTCAATCTGGATTCTTTTACCTATAGCTAATTATTTGGATCTGGAGATTTGACAAATAGATGTCAAGACTACATTATTGAATGAGAGTCTAGACAAAGAAATTTATATGCGCCAACCAGATGGATTCATTGCTCATGGAGAAGAGCACTTAGTGTGCAAGTTAAGAGATCCATTTATGGACTTAAGCAGGTATCTAGATCTTGGAACACTCGATTTGACGAGATAGTCCAGTCATATGGATCCGTTCAATGTCCGAGTGAGACACTACTACAAAAACAGCATTTAACAGCGGTTATGGAGCCCCTTTAACCGCAGTTTTTGGAACTGCTCTTAAAGGTCCCGCTGTTAAATTTAACTGCGATTCTTAAAAAACCGCTATTAAATTAATTTTTTTCAAAAAATATTTTTTTAACAACGGTTTTATAAGAACCGTTGTTAAAATGTTTGAAATAAAAAAAATCAATTGAGCTGCCCCTGCTGACATCTCGCCCATCCCTGCGCACATAGCGCCCGCACATCCCCGCCCAGCCCGTCCCGCCCCGCCCGCCCGCGACCTGTAAATGCACATTTTTGTGCATTTTTGCTGCTCATGGGATTCGAACCTGTGACCTCCATAAGATGGAGGTGGTATCAAACCGCTGAGCTGAAGTCACTTTCTGTTATTTTTATTGCTTTATTTTATATAAGTGTAGAATAAATCACACATATATATATATATATGTTTTAAATATTTTCATAATTATGTTATATACATTACAGTTATTATGTATATTATATATTAAATTTAATGAAACTGATAATTAAACTTTATGGTTTATATTATTAATTAAGATATTGTATTATTATAGAATAATAATATAATTTAATAAAAATTATATTATATATTAAAAATTATGATGTATATATTGCATATAATCATGCTGACAATTAAAATTTTATAATGTACATTAAAAATAAATATGTTATATTATATATTATAATGTACATTCTTTTATTATATGTAATAAAATTATAATACATTATATAATGAAAATTATAGAGAAATATAGAGAAAATTCTTATTTATTCAATAATGTCGAAATATGGTCTTACAAGCATATATATACCCTAGGAATACTAGAATTAACAATACACAATTAAATAACAAATACACAAACTTTTCAAAAATTGTAATTAAGTCCCTAAAAATAGAAAAGCACAAAATTGAGGGTCTAAACGTCGTTTTTTGGCCAAAAAACAGTGGGCCTCACCGCGTAGCCGATTCCGATAGGAAAAAGGTGGTCTCATCCCAAAATTCGCCAACAACTATTTTTAGAATATTCAAAAACGCATCCGCTCTAAATATCAAATAGCAATCTCATCCACTACATCAAATATATACATATTATATAATAAATTTAATGAGGCTGAAAATTAAAATTTATAATGTATATTGAATATTAATGTATTTTATTATATATCAATATTAAAAATTATATATTATAATTTAAAATTTAACAGTGATTAATTGTCTAAGATTTAACAGCAATTGTTTGTAACAACCGCTGTTAAGTTTTTTTTTTTTTTAACAGCGGTTATTTAATAACCGCTGTTAATTGATATTTTAACAGTGTTTTTTTAAAGAACCACTGGTAATTTATTACACAATATTTACAGGTATGCCACCGCGTCATTTTAACAACGGTTTTTAAACAACCGCTCTTAAAATGGCACTGTTAAAGGCCACTTTTGTAGTAGTGAGAGTTGTGTGTATAAGAAATGCGATGGAAACGTGTTGTATGTAGATGATATCCTTCTGATTGGAAACAACGTGAAGGAGTTATCGGTCGTGGCTATCTGAGCAGTTCGATATGAAGGATTTGGGAGAAGCAGGACACATCCTTGGAATCAAGATCTTTTGTGATCAGAAGAAAAAGATGTTGTGCTTATCTCAAGCATCCTATATCGATACAGTGCTAAAGCGGTTTAACATGGAAAATTCCAATAAAAGTTTTCTACCTTACAGACATGCAACTATCTAAAGATATGTGTCCCAAGACATAAAAGGAGATAGATAACATGAAGATGATCCCTTATGCGTCAGCTGTGGAAAGCCTCATGTATGCTATGCTTTGCAGTAGACCAGATATTTGTCATGCTGCAGGCATGGCTGCTATATATCAGTCGAACCCAGGACTAGACACTGGATTGCTGTCAAGCACATACTCAAGTACCTGAGAAGGACTAAGGAGTATATGCTAGTATCTCAATGAGAGACTTGTGTCCGGTGAATTATACACCAGACAAAGAAAAGTTTAAGTCTACTTCGAGTTATGTGTTTAGCCTGGGAGGTGGAGCCATTAGCTGGATGAGTGTGAAGCAGAAATGCATCTGGGACTCTACCATGGAAGCTGGGTACGTGGCAGCCAAGGAGGCGGTATGGCTCAAGTACTTCCTGCAGGACTTACATGTGATTCCCAATTTGCCAAAGGGTATTACACTTTATTGGGACGATACCGGTGCGGTCGCAAATTCAAGGGAACCACGAGCCCACAAGGCAAGTAAACATATCAACCGCAAGTACCACATCATACGACACTTCGTAATGGAAGGAGACGTAGTTGTAGCCAGGGTTGCATCGGAAGATAATCTTGTGATCCTTTCACGAAAGGCCTACCTTCAAAAGTTTTTGAAAGGCATTTGGAAGGAATGAGATTACGGTGTATGGCAGCATTGCTTTGAGTATAAATGGTGTTGGAACAATATTTTTTAAATCATTTTATACATTTTGATGATGCGTTATTTAACCAAAATTTACTTAACATATTTTTCCTTATGTTAACGTACGTAAAGGAACCTTTTATAACGTATGTAACACTCACAATTTTTGCAAGATATTTTATACAGGTAACGTACGTAACTCATTTGATATAACGTACGTAACGTTTGAACATTCTGACCGTTGCAAAAAGTCATTAGCCGTTACAACAAGTCTTCACATTCAACGGATCTCTGACTGGAAGTTAACGTACGTAAGCCTATCTTACGTAACGTACGTAATGGATCTCATCGGATGTCTCTGGACCATTTTTCCCAGTTCGTTACGGCCGATACACAAGCCATATAACGTACGTAGCAGAGGTAACGTATGTAATCCAGGCCGCTTAACGTACGTAAGCTGTGCAACTGTTCCAACGGGAAATTCAGCTCAAGAAGGCTATAAATAGCACACTTCAAGGATTTGGAAATCACACAAGTTATCTAAGCTTACAAGCATACTCAAGCTATTCCGAGTAAATATTTAGAGAGTTATACACATTCTATATTGTGATACGAGAATATTTGCTCTATTATTTCTAATCTATATTCTTGTATCAAAGAGCGATATATCGTAAAAAGTCGAGTTCATACGCGCATTTGTTTTACTGTAAAGGTTATCTTGTACCCGGAAAAACAAGAGAGTTTTAGTGAGGTTGTTCTTGAGCCCGGAAATCAAGAAATTATAAGAGTTGGCACTAAACTAGAAAGTGCATTCTAAGGTTCTAAGAAAAGTCCTAGTCGATAAAACTAGGTAGGGGACGTATGCTTCGTTAATAGCCGAACCTCTCGAACAATTTCTTGTGTTCTTTCTTTTCCGCATTTTTTTCTTACTCCGATATTTTAGCTTCCGCACAAAAAGAGTTCAAAAATCTTATCCGCACTATTCAACCCCCCTTCTAGTGGCGGTACCAATCTAACAATTGGTATTGGAGAGGTCTCTTTATCACCGGATTAACACCCGCTAGAGAAAAGATCCAGAAATGGCCTTTATCCACTCCTCCCTTGAAGGCAACGCTCTCAATCGCCCTCCCTTCTTCGATGGCCTATACTTTATGACATGGAAGAAGAAAATATCCATCTTCATCCGAGCTCACGACATTGAAATATGGAAGGTCATTGCTCTTGGACCTACCATCCCTAAGAATCCAGATGGCTCGATCAAAAGCTTTGAAGAATACGACGATGCTGACTGGAAGAACGATCACTTCAATAGTAAAGCTACTCAACTGCTTTACTGTGCTCTCAACCCAGAGGATCACAACAGGATATCTTCTTGCGAGACGGCTAAAGAGATCTGGAAAATGCTCGAAATTACCCATGAAGGTACGAGTCAAGTGAAGGAAACAAAAATCAATATGCTTCTTCACGATTATAAACTCTTCACTATGAAAGAAGAAGAAAGCATTACTACCATGCTTGACCGCTTCTCGGCTATCACAAATGGGTTAGCTTCCTTCGGGAAACCTATATCAAGCGGTGATAAAGCCAAGAAAATCCTTCGATCTCTACCAAGAGAATGGGACGCTACCGTTACGGCTATCATGGAGTCGAAAGACCTCAACACCATAGAATTCAGCGCTCTCATCGGATCTCTCATTAATTACGATATTGTCATTAAATCTCGAAGTTCGAAACCAAAACCCAAGGAGAGAGAAAGGACAATCACCTTCAAAGCCAAAGAAGAAAGCGATCTAGAGGATGAACCTGTCGAAGAAGAGGACGAAGAAACCGCATTTTATGCCAAAAACATAAAGAAATTCAAAAATCTTCTACAAAGGCGCCGGTGAGACATCAAACAAGAATCAAGGGATGAATCCAAAAAGACTCACTTCCCTCAAAACAAAAAGTTCGACAACACTTGTCGAAGGTGCGGAGTTCCAGGCCATTTTGCGAAAGATTGTCGTCTTTGCTCGATAAGTTCATCAAAACCACCTCACGAAAAGTTCAAAAAGAAGGAAGTCTATGTCGCCACATGGAGCGATGATGATGAGGATGATGAACCACAAGTCCAAACCAATCTTGCTCTAATGGCCCGCGCATCCAAAGATAGTGACGATGAAGTCGAGGTTAGTGATTCTTCTCATGAAGAACTACTTGATGCTTTTGAATCCCTAAATAATGAATACGAAAAGGTTTGCAATAGTAATAAAGATTTGAAAATGAAAATAAAATTCCTTGAAAATGAAAATGCAAAATTATTGAAAAACAAGGAAATGTTGATTGATCATACAAGTTGTTTGGAAACCGAGAAAATTCTGAGAGATGATTTATACAAAACTCAGAAAAAATTGAAACTTTATGTTAGAAAATTCTCGTGTGGTAATGACAAATTCGAGCAACTATTATTTGGTCAAAAATTTTCTCTTTCAAAACAAGGACTTGGGTATAATTCATTTCCAATGAAAAAGTTCTTAAAAATTACCACGAAAGATTCGGACACTTTAAAAACGGGAATTCCTTCATGTCCAAAATGTTTAAAACCAGAACATACCGAAACATACTGTAAAAGTTCTAGACGAACTATAAGGGTCAAGCAAATTTGGGTACCAAAAGGGACCGTTGTTAAAAATCAACTTTTTGTATCTAACTCCTCAGGACCCAAATTAGTCTGGGTACCTATAAAACGGAAGAAAATTATTTTTGTAGGTACAAGCAAGGAAGACAACATTATCAAATAAATGGTATGTTGATAGTAGATGTTCAAATCACATGAGTGGGAATGAACATCTCTTCACGGAGCTGAAAAAGGAACATCGTGGCTGTGTAACCTTTGACAATAATAAAAAGGGCCAAATAAAAGGAACAGGTAAAATCGGTAAGAAACCTTTACCTACCATTGAAAATGTTCTATTTGTTGATGGTCTTTGCCATAATCTTCTAAGTGTTTCCCAATTTTGTGACACCGGTCTTAAATTAATTTTTGAAAGTACGCATTGCATTGCAATAAGAAAAGACCAAATCATTTTTATTGGATTACGTTATGGAAATATTTACATTGTTGATCTCCAAGATGAATCTTCTTTCAACGAAAAATGTTTTACTTTCATATGATGAAAATGCCGTTATTTGGCACCGAAAATTGGGACATGCCTCTTTACCACTTCTTTCAAAATTGGCCAAAAACGATATTGTCCGTGGTCTACCAAAATTAAATTTCAGAAAAGGCCACATTTGTGAGGCCTGTATTAAAGATAAACATGAAAGAGGCTCGTTTAAACCGAAAATGGAAATTTCCACTAGTCGCATTCTTGAATTAATTCATATGGATTTAATTGGTCCGTCTCGACCTGCCAGTTTAACATGTAAACTTTATACTTTAGTTCTTGTCGATGATTTTTCGAGATTTACTTGGGTAAAATTCTTAGCAAATAAAGATTATGCTTTTAGCGAGTTTGTTAAGTGGTGTAAGGTTACCCAGAAGGAAAAAAAATTACCAATTATCGCCATTCGAACCGATCATGGTGGAGAATTTGATTCTAATATTTTTGAAGATTGGTGCGATAATTATGGTATTGGGCACAACTTTTCGGCACCTCGGACACCTCAACAAAATAGAGTTGTCGAGAGGAAGAATCGCTCTCTAGAAGAAATGAGCCGGACAATGCTCAACGAATATGGTCTTCCTAAATATTTCTGGGCCGAAGCCGTTAACACCGCTTGTTATGTTATTAATCGAGTCCATCTCAGGAGGAACAAAATGATGACTCCATATGAGATATTTAAAGGTAAAAAGCCCAATTTATCTTATTTCCATCCATTTGGTTGTGAACTATTTATTCATAATAATGGCAAGGATAATTTGGGTAAATTTGATTCAAAATCAGATATTGGAATATTTCTTGGTTATTCAACTAACAGTAAAGCGTATCATGTATTTAATTGTAGAAGAGGCTCGGTAGAAGAATTAATTCATGTAAAATTCGATGACACAGTTTTACCCCCGAGAAAAGTTGTTTTTGATGATGATGCAGGTATGGTTCCAGCTAAAGAAGTGTCAGAAGTATCAAAGGAGTTGGAGAAGCTCGACGTAAGCTCGGACAAGCAGGAGGAGAATACTTACAACCTTCCTAAAGATTGGGCAAATGTGAAAGACCATCCGATGGAACAAATTCTCGGAAAAGTCGATGAAGGTGTACGAACTAGAAGAAATATAAATGATTGTATTAACAATATTGCTTTTATTTCTCTTACAGAACCAAAGAATATCGATGGGGCCATAAATGATGAGAATTGGGCTATTGCTATGCAAGAAGAGCTAAACCAATTCGAAAGAAATAATGTTTGGGAATTAGTTCCGGCACCATTAAACGAATCAATCATTGGTACCAAATGGGTTCATAAAATTAAAACCGATGATGATGGTCTCCCAATTAAAAATAAATCGAGGTTGGTCGCCCAAGGTTATAATCAAGAAGAAGGCTTGGATTATGAAGAAACGTTTGCTCCTGTTGCTCGTCTTGAAGCTATTCGCCTTCTCTGTGCCTTTGCCGCATACAAGAAAATCAAACTCCATAAAATGGATGTAAAAAGTGTGTTCCTAAATGGAATCATCCAGGAGGAAGTGTATGTCAAGCAACCGCCGGGTTTTGAAGATTATGATCATCCAGATCATGTGTACAAGCTCCATAAAGCTCTCTATGGATTAAAACAAGCTCCGAGAGCATGGTATGATCGTTTAAGCACTTTTCTTATTTCAAATGGGTATAAAAGAGGTAATATTGATAATACCCTATTTATTAAGAATTTAGGTGATGATATGCTTATTTGTCAAATTTATGTGGACGACATTGTTTTTGGTGCAACTAACGAATCTCTGTCCCAAGAATTTTCAAATCTTATGAAGAGAGAGTTCGAAATGAGCATGATGGGAGAGTTGAAAAACTTTCTTGGACTCCAAATTAAGCAACTCAATGACGGAATATTCATTCATCAATCCAAGTACTTCAATGAGCTCCTAAAGAAATTTAAGATGGAAGATTGCAAAGAAATATCTACTCCTATGTCTTCCACTCTTAAACTCGACAAAGATGAAAAAGGTAAGTCTGTTGACCAAAAACAGTATCGAGGTATGATCGGCTCTTTACTTTATTTAACTGCATCTAGACCCGATATAATGTTTGCTACTTGCTTATGTGCTCGTTTTCAAGCGAATCCTAAAGAATCACATTTCATTGCATGCAAAAGGATTTTTCGGTATTTAAAATATACTGCTGGCTTAGGTATGTGGTATCCTTCTAGCATTGATTTTCAACTTTTTGCATATAGTGATGCCGATTTCGGTGGATGTAAAATTGATAAAAAAAAGCACCACTGGAACTTGTCATTTTATGAGTTCATGTTTGATTTCATGGAGGAGTAAGAATCAGACTAGTGTCGCTACTTCCACAGCTGAAGCAGAATATGTGGCTGCGGGGAATGCATGTGTAACACCCCCAAATCCGCTCAGGGATATTACACGCCGTAGACCCTCTCCTCGAGGATCTACCAGGCTGATAACTAAAATCAAACATCTAAACCTCGCCTTTAAGGCTAAAATGACTCAGTAGACCGATTTGGTCTTTCAACAAATACATACAACTCAAATACAACTCATGCCCACGCAGGGGTCAAAATACAACCACACCCGTACAACGGGAAAATATACTGCAGCGGAAAAGAAAAATACAACTAGACCAATACGACAGCAACGGATCCTCGTGTGATTAGTATCGTTCATCTTTCATCATCCTTCGTGCCGACCCTGTGCTATGCTCCAAAACCTGAATGCAAAAATAGACATCCACCCCCCGAATACTCGGGGGTTAGCAAAACTCCACTGTTTTGCTAGTGCAAGTATAAAATACGAAAACGAGCCATACATATCATACTCCACGAAACATGTTAATCATAAACATACTTCCCGAGGTGATTCACTTAATCAAACGATTAAATCGAAAGATAGGGTAAACCCGATAAACATCTTGTGAAAAACATTTTACGACCTCGGGAGTTTTGAATACATTGGGATTTAAAAATCTTCAGGCCTTTCGAAAACATTTAGGGACACAGCCCAAAAGTCATTTTCCCAAAACATAAATTCGATAACAAGTGGGGTCCACGACCCGATCATACCATAACAACCTGTTTCCACAGATTATTCGCGTCCCGTGCTAGCAAGCCACGGACCTCAGATGCTCCCGTAGAACAAACCCGAGTGAATAACCCACAGGGAAACTATATCAAATCACATGTCACCGTAACCGCAGTCACGTGACTAAAAGAACATATACTTACATAATCAAACCACAACCATAAGTTATCCCGGCATCGTGCTAACAAGCCACGAACCTCAGAGTCCCCGCAAGACATACCCGATGATAACGCCACAAGTTATCTCGACATCGGGCTAGCAAGCCCCGAACCTCGGAGTCCCCGCAAGACATACCCGTATTGGATAACCCTACGGTTTCGCCCGACCCATACTAGCAAGTATGGATCCCGGAGATTCAACAATCCTACCCGGAGGCACATCACATACAACAAGCACACAACAATAACCGATTATCAAGACAAGCAACACTAAGCATCACAACCTCATTTCAAAAGAGTAACGACTAACATCTCATCATGTCGAATACCCACCGAACAATTATACAATTCAATGCACAATCCTCGGCAAACAATTATGGTCAATGCGATCATAACGTCTCTCAACGTACGAAACTAACACACATATTCCGAGAACATATCCATTCACGAAGTATACGAATTATCGTTGAAAGACAATATTTATCGAGAACATACCGATCCTTTTTAACGTTCATTAAACATTGGATTTCGCATAAAATCATTTATCAATAATTATGCCTAAGAAATATGAAATGTATGGGCAAGATACTTGCCTCGAATGACCACAACGCGGAGAATCGGCCGAAGTAGGTTGGCACGAACCGACTACGAACTCGCCGACTCCATCGAACGACAATCCACAACAATGAACTACGAACAAAAACAATAACAATGAAAATGAATTCCAAAGTACGACCCAAAGCCGCTGAATTCAAAGAACAAATGACGAAGGTTCAAGGATTTCCCCCAAAACGGCCAAGAACACGATTCGTTCCGTCAATCACGAAAACGGAATTCCAAGTTGAAATATGGATATACAATCCATAGAATATGTTTAACAACATCATTTAACCATAATCGATCCATCGAAAATGGATGAAAAACGAGATCGGGGACAAATCACCCAAAAAGTCAATTCGAAGGAAATCAAGAATTATACTTCGATTCGACGAAGAACAATGGATTAAATGATGTTAAACACAAGAATACTATCAAGATTAATCATACCCATCATGAATTAATCAACAACACGGAACGAATCGGACAAAAATGTAAAAATCCCCAAATTCACGAAAATAGGGTTCTAAGGAAGATTACCTTGATTCGCTGGATCAAAGGATGATAACGGACGATTGATTGATGTTATGAACTCAAGGGCTTCGTGGATTTGTTGTTAAACAACATGGCTTCATCACCCATGAATCGCCATCCGCGGAAGGAGAAGGAAGGAAGTGAAAAACGAAATGAAATGTGACTGCTCAGCCACATTTATACTGGGCCAGCCTAGCGTGCGCTAGCCTTCCCGGACTAGCGTGCGCTATCGGCCGGTATCGGCCGAGTACCCTCGGCCAGGGCCCACACGACCGGCATCACCGACCAACCCCGCGACCAAACACTGTCGACCGACTCGCTAGCGTGCGCTACGGCCGGAAGCTTCGCGCCAGCTATCGATAGCTGGGTGATCGCCGGCCAGTAACGTCGCTAGCCGGCCGGCGTGCGCTACGCTGCCGACTAGCGCTGCGCTTCGGCGTAGCGTGCGCTACTGCCGATCTGGCCGAGTCGAACCTCGAAACCCCATTGCCCGGGCGATGGCGTCGCTAGGCCACCCGGCAGCGTGCGCTACACCTGCCGGTTAGCGCGCGCAGCCTTCCGGCCGTAGCGTGCGCTACGCCGGTTCCTGCCGCACCCGTCCGGCCGGTGCCCGCAATCGTCCGGCCAGTCCCGCCACCGTCCGGCCATTCCCGCCACCGCTAGGGCTCGACGACCCGATTTCCAAAAACGCACGGAACGAACACGACGAAAAGTTCACGGACGACATAAACGACTCAAAATGAAAACGAAATACCATAATTAATCATACGCGACCAAGAAACGGGTCGAGACAACAATTACAGATACGGATACCCGTAACTTTCAAGAAATTACAAAATGGCCCAAAACGCCCGGAAATCACGATACGTGATCGAATAACCAAACCGAAGTTCACAACACGTCTAACAAAGTTAAACGGACTTACGGGAAACTCGAAACAGCAGTTTCGAACGAGATTCGCAAGAATCGAACTCAAGTGCGGAAAAGTCGCTAAAAAGCACAGAACTCCACAAAACGACTCCGAAACGAACTCGGATGTCAAAAAGTGTAGAATTAATCATTCTCAGAATGACGAAACGGCCATGAGCGAGTCTTCAAAACGGACTTCGGCCGAAAAAGAAATTTACCGAAAATCGAAAATTGCGGATATTACAGCATGTGCACAAGTCCTTTGGATCAAAAATCAATTACTCGATTATGGCATTGAGCTTAAAAACACTCCTATTTTTTGTGACAATACAAGTGCCATCAATTTAAGCAAAAATCCCATTTTGCATAGAAATTCGTCACCATTTTATTCGTGACCATGTCCAAAATGGGAATGTACGTCTCCAATTTATTGGTACAAATGTACAATTGACGGATATTTTTACAAAACCATTACCCGAAGAGGCTTTCAATTTTATACGCATAAATTTAGGAATGGGACATGTTGATCATTTTTAAGTGTTGCATATTCATCATAGTTACATTAAATGGTCATTTAAATTGGGACATCATCGAAAGAAAAACACTGCTCATTTGGTCATGCTTACGGACGTTAATGCTGGTTTATTACGTACGTAATAGGACCTTACGTACGTAACAGGCATTCAGGCTACGTATGTAACGATATGCATGTTTTAGTACAGGGAATTCGGGATTTCTCGCTACGTACGTTACCAAAACGGTATAACATACGTAATCAGCTTTTAACCCTGCTACTTAAATACCCATTTCGTCAGTTCCTTTCTCATTACTTCCTAAATCCCTAATCGGCTGCGACGAAATCATTTTCTCTCCACACAAAATCCGACCAAAACCCTACAACCTCCTTCCATCTTCATTAATGGCATCCAAAATCAGCAAGAAACATAGAGGCGAGACCTCTCAATCAGCTTCCTGAGGAGAACCTACCTTTCATAATGCTCAAGCTTGCAAAATTTTCAACGAGGTACTCATCGATGAAGAGGTAACTCCAAGCCATCACTTCGATTTTGAATCCCTGAATTCTCTCGGTATTAACCGTTTTGTTAGTCTCGCCCGTCATGTGTATGTGGATTGTGTAAAAGAATTTTACGCCAATTTCTTCGTTACTTATGATTCCGACGGTTTAGCCATAGTTAATTCACTAGTTCGTGGCAAACCAATTTCATTTGATGCCGTAAAATTATCGGAACTTTTTGGTCTCCATAACGAGAGATTTTGTTGTAAATGAGTGTTTGCGGCTCCTGATGAGGTTGTTGATTATTCTCTTTATAGCGATGAAAATCATGATGTTCATGAGTCTGAGGTCCGTGATTTTCTGTCAAGCAAAGCCGTTATTGATGTCCATTCGGGACGCTTTGAAAATAATGATTTTGGGATAGATATTCGTCTGCTTCACGATGCTGTCACTCGTTGCCTCATGCCGAAAGTGAATGCACAGCATCGTTTGGTAAACATTGACATGGAAATCATTTATCATGTCTTGAAGGATCATCAATTTAACTTTTCTTTTATCGTGCTTAAATGGTTTGTGGAAAAAGGTCAAATCTTCCACAAAACGAGTTATGCCAAGGTTGATTGGCAAAGGAAATCTGGAATGCCATTTGGCTCTATTTTGACTGAAATCTTTGAGAATGCCGGAGTCGATCTCTCAGGGCTTCATGGGGTTCCTATTCCGAGGGGGAGCTTAGTTACCGAAGGGACCATTCGGACTATGAGGTATCTCCGCACGAGAAACTGAGGGTGGATCTACTTTGCTTACATCAAGGATGACGATCGCCTTGTTGATGGTGGTGCCCTTCCGAGACCTGAGGAGAGGATAACGTCTCGAGGGATTGATCATACTCGGCCTCGCCCTTCGTCTCAGCTTGGTACTTCTCGCCCTCGTCAAGAAAGCTCTTCATCCCAGATGGTCGCTCGGATGGATAAATTGGAGAAAGAGATGAGCGAGATAAAAATCATGGTCAAAAGTATTTGCACTCATTTCGGAATCCCGCCGACACCTCCGGAAGCGGACCTTGATTAGCTGTTTTCTCTTTCCTATGATGATGTTTCCATTTTGTCAGACCAAACATTTCATGCATTTTTTTTTCATGAACTATTGCTCTCTAATGAATCTGTTTGATTGCTTTGACTATCTTTATGTATTATTATTCGTGGTTATTCGTTGTCTTGAATTTTGTTGACTATTATGTGTTTCGCTAGCTTTTACAGGATCTCTCGACTTTTTGTTAATGACAAAAAGGGGGAGAAAAATATGTTCGTTTTTGAAATAACCCTTGCTCGATTCAGGGGGAGTCTTACTCAGGTGGAAAGCTTCTTAATTTTTTTCCAATCCTCCTAAACTCACCTTTTTCAAAAACTCCCATACTTAAATTTTGTCATCATCAAAAAGAGGGAGATTGTTGGAACAATATTTTTTAAATCATTTTATACATTTTGATGATGCGTTATTTAACCAAAATTTACTTAACATATTTTTCCTTATGTTAACGTACGTAAACGAACCTTTTATAACGTACGTAACACTCACAGTTTTTGCAAGATATTTTATACAGGTAACGTACGTAACTCATTTGATATAACGTACGTAACGTTTGAACATTCTGACCGTTCCAAAAAGTCATTAGCCGTTACAACAAGTCTTCGCATTCAACGGATCTCTGACTGGAAGTTAACGTACGTAAGCCTATCTTACGTAACGTACGTAATGGATCTCATCGGATGTCTCTGGACCATTTTTCCCAGTTCGTTACGGCCGCTACACAAGCCATATAATGTACGTAGCAGAGGTAACGTACGTAATCCAGGCCGCTTAACGTATGTAAGCTGTGCAACTGTTCCAACGGGAAATTCAGATCAAGAAGGCTATAAATAGCACACTTCAAGGATTTGGAAATCACACAAGTTATCTGAGCTTACAAGCATACTCAAGCTATTCCAAGCAAATATTCCGAGAGTTATACACATTCTATATTGTGATACGAGAAGATTTGCTCTATTATTTCTAATCTATATTCTTGTATCAAAGAGCGATATATCGTGAAAAGTCGAGTTCATACTCGCATTTGTTTTACTATAAAGGTTATATTGTACCCGGAAAAACAAGAGAGTTTTAGTGAGGTTGTTCTTGAGCCCGAAAATCAAGAAATTGTAAGAGTTGACACTAAACTAGAAAGTGCATTCTAAGGTTCTAAGAAAAGTCCTAGTCGATAAAACTAGGTAGGGGACGTAGGCTTCGTCAATAGCCGAACCTCTCGAACAATTTCTTGTGTTCTTTCTTTTCCACATTTTTTTCTTACTCCGATATTTTAGCTTCCCCACAAAAAGAGTTCAAAACTCTTATCCGCGCTATTCAACGCCCCTTCTAGTGGCGGTACCAATCTAACAAGCGGGAGAAATGAGAGACTATGTAATAGAGTAGTATACTTAAAAGCATGCTTTGAGTATAAGTGAGAGATTGTTAGGGTTGTATACTGCAAAGCATACTTTATGCTTGTATTACCTTATTTCCCTATAACTATCTATGAGAATATTAATTACATTTAATCACATGTTTTGCATACTTATTCACGTTATGATTATGCAAATGAAATGTCTAATTATTTTTTATTGTAGATAATGTGGTGTGTTGGTGTCACACGGAAGATCACATTATCGGTGCTTTAAAAATAATATAATAGTTCACAACCTATATATTTATTAGACAAACGATGTGAAAGGTTGTAGTGTATGCTTGAGATTAGTTAGTCTTGACTATTAGCATACATTAGCGTATTTGCATACGTTGAACAGGATCGAAGTGAGATAGTGTCTTATGTAATGACTGTTAGAAGAACGTAAATCTCAGATAATTATTATTTCTTAATTCTAAGTATATAATATTTAATTATGTATTTATAATACGTATTGCTTTGATTTACCATGGGTGAGAGTCAAAATGATCGACTCAATAAGCTTCGTATCTTGGACAATAATATTATTTATATGACAGATATTATTATTACTAGAAATCGTGTCCCGACTCATGCGGGTTGATGATATCCCTTTGAGGAGCTCGATAATGATTATTATATTAAACCCTGCAGGTGGATTTAATTCCGATATAATAATAAGCTTCGAGTGGTACTACTCTTAGATAATATATTAATTAAAGCTGTCAGTAGCTTATAATTAATTAATAGACATTCAATATCTTAAACACGGAAAATAATATATTTAAATAAGGAGCCCGATTTTGTAAATTGGGATTTGGGTTGGAAGTGCAATATTAATTCTTTAGTGGATTGAATTGATATTAATAGACTCAATATATTAGTAAATGTCCTAATAAGGAAATTTGAGGTTTATTAGGAGTCGTTCCCTAATCCTCCTTAAAATCCCTAGTAGTAGTCCAAGAGCCTATAAATAGGATACTTAAGGGGATCGCCCGAACCATCATTACCAAGGCTTGTGAGATTGATTTTTCTTATTGTGTTTAATTGTAGATCTAGACTTGTGTCTTTGATTCTACAATTTAGATAACACATCAATTTTCTAAGAGTATTCATGCAATACTAGAAAATAAGAATAAAATCGAGTGACTCTCAAGAAGGAGATTTCGGCCGATCCATTGTTGTCCAAGCAAGATCCGGTAGCTCGTTGCCCACACAACGTCCGGGTTAATGCGAATCATACTCTAGAAGGTCTAAAGGTAGAAATAGAAGTAGATCAAGAATCAAAGCAACCACTATACTTCAAAGGTAATATCCTATAATCTTTTATATCTACATTAGGATATTTAATTACCAACATATTTATTTAATAAATAATAAATAATATTTAAGTTGCTTATTAATCTTAGTAGTTAATTAATTAGCATGCCTAAATAGATCTTGTGCTCGTGGATGCGTAAAACGCGTTTATAAACTTTCACCAACTTCTCTTCCGCTGCATTTTATTTCCAACAAGTACTCCGTGGAAGGACAAATCGAAACACGGATCGACGGAAGAGTGAGATTAATCTGAAGCGACCAAGGTTCGACCAATATAGCCCACTGACAATGAGAAGGGCGCAGGTCCTAGAAGCGGTGTAAGGCAAGATGGGCAGGAAGAAGATCGCCAGAGATGGAGAGGAAGGGCGTCGCCGGAAACAGAAGCTACGATCGAAAATCGCTGGAGAAAATTTGCGTTCTAAATATGAGAAAGACAAGAATGCAGAATTAGCAAGAGCATGAATCCCTCCTTTTATAGGAAGAAGGGACGGAAATCGAGAAGGGTAGGGATGATCTGGAGCGTCCGATGACCTTTTCAAAGGAACGGCCTAGATTCAACACCATCCTGACAAACCTATAACAGGTTGACACCTAGACCTGGGTATAAAGGAGCGACGGTTGGGGAGCGAGACTTGAGAGAATAAGCAACACTGTCATAAATGTGTACGAATTCAGAGACAAATCATCATTGTCTGGTTCCAAGCGGCACTTATTCACCACAAATCAATATGAAATGAAAACCACGATTATTCACCCCTTTTGAGACCCCTTCGATGAATCTCAAAGCAAGATGGATAAAAATTCAAAGAAAAGAATTGAATTGGAAGGAAAATAAACGTCCGTCGAATTGAGGAAAGCCACATCGAAGAACATCGTGTGTCGGAGAGAGTTGGGACGGTAGAAGGCGACAGGAGGGAAGAATATATAGAAGACCCTAATAGTGAATTTTCTATGGAAATGATTGTATTGACTCTTATGTTCTCTGATATAGGGTATTATCCTAATAAAAATATTACTGAATTTATTTTTTATTTAACTAATAAGGATATACAAGTAAATGGGTTAATGTTTTCGTCAATTTTTTTATGACGGGAACCGCGGTACTCTTCGAGTGCCTTGTGGATAAATCCTCCATTTGAAACTACGCCGTAGGAGTAAACCACACTGGCAGTCAGTGTGTGACATTTCAACCAAAGTGTTGGTAGAGGGAATCGAAGTCGTGACATTTCAGTACCGCGCTCACCTATTCCACCAACTTGACTGCTCTTGCGGGTATTTTCGTCAAATTTTTAATTTACTTGGTGCGTCTTTATTTTGGTTGTATACAATTTAAGGGTTCTGATCTTAATATAATTGAATGCGTTAAAAAGTATGATAAATTTGACGATTGATAATTATGAATACATCAATTTTAGAGAATATACACCAAGTACAATCAATTTATTACAACGACCATATTGACAGATGTTTTTCTTCATACATTAACATCAAGAATACATGCACACACAGTAGCATATTAATTTAATTTATTTACATAAATTAAACCACTAGATTTGATTACTATACTAATGAAAATTAAGACCAGATACACCATCCAATTGGGTCCTGCTGCTCCACCCCCGCAAACACGTCGGAGAAGTAGCTCCGCCCGTCGACCGCCGCCGCCATGCAGTCTGAATAGTCGCTTGTCGGATAATACGAGTCGCCACTGTCGAGAAGCTGACGGCCATCGTCGTTCACCACTGCGCTGCCGTCGCTACCGGAGCTCACGCGGTCCTCAGCCTTCACGGTGAGGCCAAGGCACGGCGGCGACGGGTCTGCCGGAAGTAGAACGGATTTCAGACCCGAATCTCCGGCAGGTTCTTTGGCGGGTTGGAATTTCTCCGTCAAGGAAAGGAGCTGTGTTGGAATGATATAAATGAATTAGATAAACAGTCCCTATATTTAGCCTTAAAAAAAAAAGCAGTTATCTTTTAAAATTCTATATATCGTGTTAAGGTATACTCCCCCCGTCCCACAGAAGTATGCTTATTTTGATTTTGATCGATCTCTCCAAATACATCTTTGAACATTAATAATTTCAATTATATATGAATAAAAATTATAAAAAATAATATTTAGAAAATACACATTAAGACAAATCAAATAAGTACTTACATTTACTATAATTTTTTTATATATAGTTGTAATTTATGGTCAAAATTTATGAAAGTTTGACTAAAAAAAATGAAAATGAGCACAGTTTTATGGAACGGAAGGAGTATAATATTCTCTTCTGGATTTGAAATGTCAAGTAGTTTTATCAGCATCTTTGATCAGGTGGGGATCAGGACAGGTGCTATTTATACATATCCACGCATGTGGTTTTTTATAGCTAAGAACGAATCTTATGGGCTGGAATCGGGCCCAACAGGTCCCAATCATCCTCCAACAGGACGGTCCAGGTGCGCTTTACAACACCAAATACATGTCAAATCCAAAACAAATTGTCATTTAACCAATTTTTTTAATGTAATATATTAATATATCTTTCCCCTAGCAGCCCTTATAGAATAATAACTCTTGAATAAAACGAAGGGCTAAAAATAACACCAATGTAGAATTCATATAAGTGGACTTGTGGGCATTTACTTTTTTTTTTTTAATGGCTATTTTTCGGTTTATTTAGCCATTTTGGAGTGCTTCCATGGAGAAGGGGTACATGCACTCTCTCCCTTCTCAATCATTCACGGGCGTAGCATACTTTACACGTGTCGCGCCGTAATTTGTGGAGAAGGGAGGAAGTGCACCGCACCCCTTCTCGACGAAGGAAATTGCCATTTTGCTAAATTTGTTCAATTTCACTTTTATTTTTATTTACTGGACACATGATCCAAGAAATGTGTTTAGGGGTGAGGGAGTGGTCACCTAATACCCTAGGTGCCACCTCACCTCTATTCAATAAAAACCCTCCAACTCAAAACTACACAATTCTACCCTAACACTACCCTAAGTGGAGGGAGTGGTCACCTATACTACCCGATTTTTTTTATTTTTTTTATTTTTAATACATAAAATCACATACAATATTAAAATAAAAACATACCATTTCATTAAAAATAAAAATATTACATAATACTTAAAAAAAACATTACATAAAAACATACCCGATTTTTTTTTTGTTCATACATAAAATCACATACAATATTAAAATAAAAACATACCATTTCATTAAAAATAAAAACATTACATAATACTTGAAAAAAACATTACATAAAAACATACCCGATTTTTTTTTTTGTTCATACATAAAATCACATACAATATTAAAATAAAAACTTAGCATTTCATTAAAAATAAAAACATTACATAATACTTAAAAAAAAACATTACATAAAAACATACCCGATTCTTTTTTTGTTCATACATAAAATCACATACAATATTAAAATAAAAACTTAGCATTTCATTAAAAATAAAAACATTACATAATACTTAAAAAAAAACATTACATAAAAACATACCCGATTTTTTTTTTGTTCATACATAAAATCACATACAATATTAAAATAAAAACATACTATTTCATTAAAAATAAAAACATTACATAATACTTAAAAAAAACATTACATAAAAACATACCCGATTTTTTTTTTCATACATAAAATCACATACAATATTAAAATAAAAAAAAAGAAAAAAAAAAGGAAAAAAAGGGTACCGCATCAGCTTCAGAAACAAAAAAAAAAAGGAAAAAAAAAAAAAAAAAAAACCCACGATCGGCTTCCGAAGCCGCAAGGTAACACCGCCCGCCTTACCCGATGCCGCGGCGGCGGTGTTACCGCTCGGGTAAGGGTACTCGATCCCCTTACCCGAGCCCCACTCCCTCCCCCCTTATCGTCAATGATTTTCCGAATTCACCACAATCATTTACGGAAACTAAAATATTTACATTTTATCCATTTGACTAAATATCAATCTTATTAAAAGATTTTTCACCCATTTGTACTAATTTTATTATCCAAGCTCTCTAAGAAGCTGTTTAATTTCGACTTAATGGACTTAATGGGCTAGAGGACTTATTCGCACAAACATGAATGAGTGTTTACTTATAACTTAATAAAAAATGAGGAGTCTGAATCGCTAAATCACCTCCCCCCTCTTGTCACCATACAGATACAAAAATGACACCTGCTACCCATCTTCCCTTTCACGACCTATTAATTAGCTAATACAAACTTAAAATAATAAAACTTACAATAATCATATTTTTTATTATTTTCTTTTTATATTCATAAAAATCTGAAAAACAATACAAACTTAAAATAATAATATAAATAATAATAATAATAAAAAACTACTGTTTATTTTCGTAAAAATAATAAAAAAATATTAAAAGAATATAAACAATCTAGAAAATCTCAAAAAGTTAAAAAAAAAATCTGAAATTATTTATTTTTATTTAAAAAAATCTGCAAAATTAAAAAAAATCTGTAATTTAAGTAATTTTATTTTTAATTCTGGAATATTAATATTAAAATCAAAAAATTTATTTTAAATTCGAAATCTAAAAAATTCTGAACTATTTAAAAAATTCGAAAATTAGTATATTTATTCTTGCCATTTTTGGATTATATCTTTTATATGGCTTAAAAATAAACAGCAATTTATAAAAAAGCTTATAATTCATATTCAGGGGTAAATCGGTCATTTCTGTTATTCAGACAGTTTATTCAGATAAAGAAGTAAACAACAGTATCAATTTACACAGACAAACATATTTACTCAGATAGAACTTAATGGAGAATTTGGTAAAGAGCCCTAAGGACTTGTTTACTTTTTACTTAATCGGCTTAATGCTTAATCATCTTAATCGTTCAGCTATATTTTGCTGTTTACTTTCAACTTAATGATCTTAATAATGTCTTTTTCATTAAGCAATTTTTGGGGTGTCCTTACCATTAAGCCAGAAATACTTCCCAAATATACCAAAATTACCCTCTCTAATAATAAAAGAATTGAGTATATATAGTATAAATTATCATATAATCTTAATTATAATTGAGTATATATAGTATAAATTTAAAATATATATTAATGTTATATATTTTAAAGTCATAAAATATAAACTATTTATTGATAAAAAAATTAATATAACTATATATATTTAAATATAACTTAATATATTTATAAAAATATTGTCTGATTATTTAAATATACCTGAAAATTATAATATGATTTACGAATATATAATATAAATTAAAATATATATTATGTTATATTATATAAATTGATTTTTTTTATATTGACTATTAACAAAATTAATATAACTATATATATTTAAATATAACTTAATATATTTATAAAAATATTTTTTGATTATTTAAATATACTTGAAAATTATAATATGATTTACGAATATATATTATGATATAAATAAAAATATATATAATGTTATATTATATAAATTGATTTTTTTATATTGACTATTAACAAAATTAATATAACTATATATATTAAAATATAACTTAATATATTTCAAAAAATATTGTCTAATTATTTAAATATATCTGAAAATTATTATATGATTTATGAATATATATTATAATATAAATTCAAATATATATTGTGTTATATTATTTAAATTGATTTTTTTATATTGACTATTAAAAAAATTAATATAACTATATATTTTAAAATACAACTTAATGTATTTATAAAAATATTGTCTGATTATTTAAATATACCTGAAAATTATAATATGATTTATGAATATATATATATATATATTATAATATAAATTAAAATATATATTATGTTATATTATTTAAATTGATTTTTTATATTAACTATTAAAAAAATTAATATAAGAATATATTAAAATATAACTTAATATATTTATAAAAATTATAATATGATTTATGAATATATATATATATTAACATAAATTAAAAAAAATATTATGTCATGTTATTTAAATTGATTATATAAACTAAAATACTCAATTCGTCCTTTATCAAAAAGGACTTAATTCATATTGAGGGGTGAAATGGTCATTTCTGTCATTCAGATAGTTCATTCAGAAAAAAAAAAAAAAAACAAGATATTTTTTCAAATCAGACAGATTAATCCACTCAGACAGCTTAATTCATTCAGAGATTAATGGAAAAAAAAAGTAAAGAGACCCTAAGTGTGCCTTAGAGATAATAAGATAGGAAATAATTAAGTTGATCAAGTCACGAGCTACAAAGCTCTTTGTTAAGACTTAAAACAATGCCTTTTACCTCAGCTTTGAGATCGTCGTTTTCCTTGAGGATGGAGTCGTAGTTGGATCGGAGAGAGTCAAAGGACGCTTTAAGATCATCATAGTCCCTCTCGAGCTGCTTGGTCTTCCACCGGGCACGGCGGTTTTGGAACCAAACTGCCACCTGTCTCGGCTGCAAGCCGAGATCCTTAGCCAGCTGAGTCTTGCGCTCCGGCTCCAGCTTGTTCTCAGCCTCAAAGCTCTTCTCCAGCAAGTGCACCTATTGTGTCCACCCCACATGACCCCCAAAAGGGTGGGTCATAAAGTAGTAAACAATCATGGCTCTTACAAATCCTACCTTTTAAGGTTTAACATAACACTGTAAAAAGATTCAGTAATTTTTTTTCAAAAGTACCCTGTTGACATATATTTCTATTTCTTACAAATAGTAGCACCAGTAAAAGGATAAATTGTGAAACATGGTCTCAAGAGGAAATTTGTTGGTTTAAAAAAATCACCCCATCTCTTTGCAATTACTATATAGGTTCAGGGTCAGTTTGGTGAATTTAACTGTGCACATAGTGTGTTGATACTATAATGTTCATGCCACCGTTTTTAACATAGTTTTATGAGGATAATCTGTCGCTCATGATGACGACATACACTACTAATCGAAGTCAAACAACATCAATCATTCATGGCTACGTATAATTTTGAAGGAATTGAATTCTGATGTGGGACTGACTTTTCAAGTAAATGTTTATATGTCTCCATAGATTTTTTTTTGAAGAGAATAACACTGAATCTTATCTCCAACTTCATAATTAAATTAAATAAATAAAATAGCTAGGGAGGTCAAAATGAACCTGCTCAGGTGTGAGGCGGCGTTTTCTTTCCGGCAACTGCTCGTCGAAATATTCCTCTTCATACAATTCCTCCGTCGTGCTGAAGAAAGGTCGCTTCTTCGAGGTTTCCTCCATGTTCATCACCGATCTTGCTCCTTATACATCCCATATCAAAAAATTAAAAATAATGACTAACAAAAAAAAAAGTAAATGTTACTTATGCCTATAACAGAGTTAAAATTGTTTTCGAATTTCAACCGAACAACTCATAGTCGAACCTTGTAATTTTATGTTATTAATAATGATATCAAGAGTTGTAATAAATTTATACTTTTTTTTATGACCGGGAACCGCGGCCCCTACTCTTCGAGCGCGCACCGAATAAACCCTCGGGCTGGACGTAATAGCTTGAATACTTCGCCAACCATGTAAACCACACTAGGCAAGTCCTGTGTGACAGACTCAACCAAGAAAGTGTTGGTACAGGAGTCCTCGCTCACCTACTCCACCAACTTGGCTACCCTCACGAGTGTAATAAATTTATACTTAAAACTAGAGATACTGGTCAGAAGATAAAACCTGGACATCAACATAAGATTATGAATTGTTGGGAGCAATCCTCTAAACTCAAATATCCATCAACAATCATACAATCACTTCTTTTACATACCGGGGCAAAACGGGAAAGAAAGTGCAAAAGTTGTTATTGGATAAATACCTCGAAAACGGGAGTCACGGTTCCCCATAAACAACATGCTGCTGTGGCAAGAGGGGTCAAAGAAACCAAGACCGGCCGATTCCATTTCTATTTCTCTATCTCAGATCTACGGTGGTAAATCAATCCAAATACCCAGACGCACACAACGTGTATGTATATATAAATCTAAGGAGTATGTAAATCGGGAGTAAAAAGACAGTATTATCAGGTCGTTAGAATAACATTAGCTTGTGACGGAAAAAGCTTGAGCACCAGAGTAACCTCGCCGGCGTATCCAACGGGAAGATGCAAAATCCCATCATGCGAACGGAGACTTTTTTCCGGTCAGGTCAGCAGGGGAAGTAAAACTACGGAGTTTGATTATATGCTCCTGGAAATATGGGACGGTGGCGGTGAGAAAGCCGGCGAGGGCAATTTGGTAATTTAGCCGTATCGTAGTGGCACTGCGTGAGGAAAATTCTGCCAGCTAAAAGTTGATCGGGGAGAGTCGGGGGATATATTTATATTGGTTTATGTAGGTGGTGAAAGGACGATATTATCCAAGTGGACTTTGGAATATTTTGCGGTGGTGTGATATGATTGGTTTGGTGGATTTGGAAATTCAGAGTATGAGTTCGCTCCTGTTCGGATGCATTGATTGGAGACAGCTAATTTGCGCTGGGGGTACGTGGAGTGGATCTGAGCCGTTGGGTCACTGTAGTAGAGAAATAGGAATGTAGTTATATGGACCTATAGACTACAAATTATGTCATGTAATTTAATATTGTCAAATTTTAGTTAATTTTATAACTTGTGGACGATTTTACCTTTCAACCCATCTACTTTTATCTCATCCTTTTCTTTCATTCATTATTTTTCTCTCTTCTCTTTTTTTTTCTTTTTCTTCGAGGAACCTCTTTCTCTCTCTTTCAATTCTCTATTTCCACTACCATCGTTGCTGCCTCAATGTCGCCGTCGACACCATCGTCGCATTCCTTTCACCGCCGCCACCGTCGTCGCCTCGTCCACCACGCTGCCCCATCCTTCACTTTCTCCTCTCCTCTCATCTTTCTCTCTACGTTTCTCTCTTTCTCTATCTAAAAATAATCAAAATCTCGCCGGAAACCGTCGTCGCCGCTGCTGTCCCCCAAACTACCATGGAGCTCGTAATATTCTCGACAAAACTCCAGGTTCGGGATCTTCCTTACTCCCTCTCTCGATTTTATTTCTCTTTCTCCATCTTTCTCTCTAGAAAAATCCTAGATCTAGTTTGAAATAATGTTATTTTCGTATTTGTTTTTGATGATTTACAAGTTTCATATGATTACTGGTGAATCGTGGTATATTTGGGGTGATTTCCGACCGATTTGTATGTATTGGTGTTTTAGATATAGTTTTTCGCATGTTTGCATACGTGGTTACGAATTTACAGTTGTTACGATTTATTTATTTCGTACTGGGTTACCATGTTACAATATTGTTATTTCGTATCACTATGCCTTGATTTTCTGTAAAGATTTTGTCATTTCCTATCAGTATAAAGATACGAAATTCGAATTTCATAACACATTTGTGCCGATTTGAAATTTTCGTATTGGAGATTTGGTATTGATGAACAAATTATAAACTCGCAAGTGTACGAATCGCTTTTGTAGGAAGCGGCAAGTAACTCCGAGGTTGATCTCTCGAGGAATTGGAAACGGTTTAACGTTCGATAATGTTCGACAAATAGTCGAATGAACAAAAGTAAAGTAAATTAAAATACATCATTGGTTTGGTAGGATTAAAATTACTAACGCATAAAATTAAAATAAACTAAGCGTTAAAAACACCAAATTAATGGTCGGATAATTGAGAGATTACAATAATGAGAATGATATGAGAATTTAGAATCACCGACACACACGTAATCGATTATTAGTTCCGATACACAAAGAATTAAGGTTTGGAATTATCAATTGCTCACGATTAAAAGAAATCCGTTTGATGGCGGTAATTCTAAAAATCACGATTGTTCTTAACGAAAATAAGAGACACTCCTTTGATGGGGACGAATCTCTACTAACAATCGACTAGCTAATACCTTTGATGGGATAATTCGCTAAAAGATCGCGGAAAAAGGTTTAGAACATTCACAATCGTTTCTATCGGGTCGTTTGATGGCGAACCGACAAAAACCCTCGATTTGAATAATAATAATAACACACTACGCCATAGATGGCCTACAACAACCCTGAAACTGTGTCACCATAGACTTGATTTAGTGTTGCCTTAGCCCCGAAAAGGGCAAAGGTAACACCAAAAGTGTGTTGTGTTCTGAGCAGTTGCCTTTGACCACAAAGGCAACATTCGAACAGCCTAAGGTAACACCCTATTCTCATGTTACCATAGGAGCCTATGGCAACATACTTGGCACCCTATTGCAACATTTTATCTGTGTTGCAATAGACGTTATAATTTAATAAAATAGATACCAGATTGTGTGGGGCACACATGTGGGGCCCACCTGTGGGCCCATATTGTGGAAACGTAGTTAATGCAACACCATATCATAACAACTGCAACCCAATGTGTATTGAAAAATATTAATCAATTTCAACACACTAACTACCTATTGCAACACCTCAAATGAACAGAATAATAATATAGCATTTAAATATTTCATTTCCCATAAAAAACAATTCTGCATCATTAACCTAGCTATAGTTAAACCAACAAGTACATCAATCCACCAAAAACATCAACCAATCCATTACATCAACCAAATAGACAAATGGAAAATTGTTCAAAAGAGAAGAACAAATGGATGACATCTAAGAGCTATGGTCTCCTGTAACTAGAGTATCATATTCTTGCATAATTGGAGTGCCATCTTCTCGCGCAATTGGAGTGCCATCTACTCGTGTGTCACCAGAAAGTGTACCTTAGTATCAAACTGCCAAATTTGTTAAAACTTTGAAGCATACCTTAGTTTCGAACAACTCCAGTACAATTTCCTGAAGTTTTCACGGTTTGGATTTTGCCGAGAGAAACTCAGCTTCAAAAAAGAAATTGGAAACAGAACATGAACTGATCCAAACCTCGCAGCGTTTTCATACGATACAAATCGTAAACCAGTCAAAAACCATCAGCAGCTCAGAGTTTAGTTACATTACATCCACCTACACATCACCGATAGACCAATGAAAAGTTCAGACATTGGTTCGTTATTCACAAAATGTACGATTTTCATCAAAAACTCTGGGGCAACGTGCAGACAAGTTAGCTAGGCATGCGTAGAAATCATCTTCTCAAGCAGGACAAATGCGTGCCTCTAAGAGCGGCCCGACTTCTCGAGGCTCACTTTAGAACTGCCAGCAACCACATCAAACCCCTGCATTGCCAGTGGAAAAAATTAAAAGAGAAGAATCATATAAAGGTTACTATAAAACTAACTTCAAACTAAGCATACTTGGAAACTTTACATAGGCTAAAAACAAAAGATTTAGACTGAAGAAAACTGATTTTCTACCTTCATTCTGTCCAAGAATAACGAGCACGATCAACAACTAGATAGTCTCCCCAAATATCTTTCGCCACACGAATCTCATTGTCAAGGTAGATAATGTCAAACCTATTTAAATGAAATGCAACATCATTCCAAATGACATGAAAAAATATATAAATGAAATGCAATATCATTCCAAACAAACAATATCTCGCAGTAATCATCATAAAAAAAACTCACTATTGAACGATTCATTCTCTCAAAACATAACAGTATTTTTTTCATTTTCATTTGAATCTTGAAAAATAAGGAACAAAGCAACCAAGAGAAAATGAAACAGGGAAACAAAACGACTCACACTCCATTGATGTAATCACTGCCACTATAGCAAACATCTAAAACTATTTACAAATTGGCCTAAATAATTAGAGGATACTGAAACAAAACTACGAGGATGGGCTCTGTGAACAACTTGTAAATTTGAAGCAAGGAACGATGACGGTAGCATGAATGCACCCTTGTTTCCTTGGATGAGAGCTGTGTTTTAGTTTTACTTCTTACACAACATAAGTTGTCCACTGATAAACTACCTCATCAAGGATCACACAGAATAAGTCATCACACGATTTCAAGCAACGACTCATTACGTAAGTACAGATTCTATATTACAAGCAATTCTACATGAAATAAAAGAAAGCCCTCTCATTGCTAAATGGAATCGACACCATTAGAGCCGGTCAAAAAACATACAACAATAACAATATAGCATTTCATATAGCCACATAACAATTAAAATACTGCAAAAAAACAGAACTCATTAAATTATCAAAATTAAACATAATACCTCCAGCCAAACAGAAGTTGTTTCACTTCTCGTGAATAGATATTGACCAACAAAAATGGTGTCTCCCTTCTTCACGGACTGCAAAATCATAAACTTGATTACGAACTAAGCAAGAAGAATACAAACATATGCTAAAGAATTAGATGAACTCCAGCAATTAAGATAAAATCTGCCGACAGTATCGAGCATAACCTGAAATCAATGTAACAGGAAGATGCATACATTAATTCCACTAAGTGCTCCATTTACTTGAAAAGGCCAATATTGTCAATGACCCTTAAGAGAATAGTCAATGACCCTTAAGAGTAGCTTTCTCGCCCAAAAAAATCACCAGTAATATATGATTTGAGGCAAAGATTTATTTCCTACATGCACAACCTTGTTTAACGCATGTTAGAGTTCAATTATCGGTCGTACTGAGGTGGAAGAGTAGAGGAATTTTAACATTTAGACTTTCTACATGATAGAAATCAGATACATAATATTGGAACCAATAATGTGTTAACTGTACAATTTCATGAACAATATCCTATAGGAACTGGAGCAATGATAGTGAGCTAACGGACATTTATAAAAACAAAAGACAATGGGATTCTGTCAAACAAGATTCTTCCAGCGATGTATGTACAAGTTTCTTATCAAGATCAATATTTTAGTTTTGCTCCATGCCCAGGGACTCGAGTTACATAGCAATATGTCATCTATGTGTTACCGAAGATGTGACATAGAAAACGGAAGAAAACAATAGAAACAGCTCACAATCACATGACATAGGCATTACATGCATCGTTATTTCATTAACTTAAGTAACACCTTAGTCTGCTAAAGGGTTCAGGTTATGCCACCATCATTTCTCCTATATGACTTGCCCTCTACCAAATTTTACGGCTGATATGCAATACTCACATCATTACATTATATCTTGCATCGTCGAAACCATGGTAATATGATTCATTTTCCTATCCGTTTTCACTGCCTATAGGTTTAATTGCATGAAGTACCAAGAACTTGCTGATTAGCATGAATTTTATACGAGGCGCCAAGAACTTTGGTGATTAGCATGACAACAACTGCACCATATTTGAAACATTATAGTTAATTTCTTTTCTCTTCCGCATTATTTGTTAGAGTGGAATAAGAACATAGAATAAATTAGTGGGATTTAAATAGATTCCGCCACAAAAGATTCTTAGAGTAATTGCCTCTCATGAGCATAGTGCGGCACATTCTACGATTATAGAGAAACAAGAACAAACTTCAAAGGGTTGGTTTGACATCCTTATCCCTAGCTAGTTGCAGGTCTATATGGATGTCAAACCAAACATGTCACAATATGCTCATGAGCAATAATTCCTCTATTTAGAATGTTTTGGAGACTGAATCTATTTAAATCCCATTAATTTTGTTCTATGTTCTTGACACCAACCCAAGCTTGCACGATACATTAAATATTTTGCTCAGTCTCCTTTTACCCTCCATAGTTAATGACCACTAGCATTAGTACTAGTAAGAAATATGAAATCTAAGCTGAAGAGAAAAACTACTCATTGGTTTTATGTCCTGCTCTTTCTCAAACTCCATTACATTAGTCAACTTTCCTAATCTGCTAATACTAAAAATGATAAACGAAGCCAATAAATACTTTCTTTTCATTGCGAAGGAGTTACCCAATCAATTACAAAAACTCAAACATATGATACTAGCAAACACATTTGTTGATTTAATGTTTAGTTAACTAAATTCGCCAATTTAATCAGATCTACCTCTCAAATCCCAAGTAACAAAGCCACCAAAGAAATCTCCAGTGCGTTGATTCATCAAAAATCAAACAACAGCAAGTAAAAAAGTACCTAAATTTTAAACTAATCCAGCCTCAAATTCAAAATCAAGCATCCAAAAAATAAAATAAAGAGAAAAGAAAAAAAAACATTTAAATATCTACTAACAGGACAGGACATAAACTTTCCTTGAATCTGATGCAGATACAAGGGTTTCTCTCCGCTTTCAACTCCAGAGCAATTCCGACCGACTAAAAGCCGCAAAAAACATGAACATAATCCATCCGCGGATGAATTAAAAGCAGAAGATATCGATTAAAAAAGAAACAGAGAGAGAGACAAGATTAATATAGAGCGTTGATCGAGATTTTGGGGAGGCTCGATGCGTGTCCCGGGAACAGGAGAAGCAGGCAATCATCGCTCGGGACTTAAAACGCCGCCAATGTGTTCGTCGACCGACAGCAAGATAGGATATGGAGAAGGAGAGAAGCGGGGAGGCAGAAGAAGGCGATCCCTTTTCTTTGGCTTATGAACGGGTTGGAGTATCTTGGGTCAGTTAAGTAATATTTTACTTGGTGTTTTTAGAGCTAAATGAAAAAAAATCTGAAGTTGAAAATATTAATTCTCGGTCAAAACACATACACTTCGCTTTTGTAAAAATATTC
Source organism: Orobanche coerulescens (assembly GCA_033398695.1). NCBI lineage: Eukaryota > Viridiplantae > Streptophyta > Magnoliopsida > Lamiales > Orobanchaceae > Orobanche > Orobanche coerulescens. The sequence continues at coordinate 220,654,449 of CM065804.1, forward strand.
TTATAAAAAATAAAATTTCACACTGTAACTTCACAATTGTGCATGAATTTACTGGAGCAAAAAGAAATATATCTGCATACCAACAGTTCCACATCTCCAGCAGTGTGGCATTGAAATTGAATATCAAGCAGTGCAAACAAATTCAGTCAGAGAGCACACGAGATTCGAAAACAAGACTCAATTCGTAAAGTAAAAGAAATACACATACCGACTTTTGCTTGATATCACAAATTTATATGAGAGCAAAGCGGCGGTCGCGGTGGCTAGGGTTAGCAGACAAGAGGGACGGCGACGAGCAGGCGGCACTGGTCGAGGCGGCTAGGGTTAGCAAACGAGAGGGGCGGCGAAATGGGGTGCTTCAAATCCAATCGTGTGTGTGTGAGTTTTGAGAGAGAAAAAAAAAAGAATATAAAGAACAGGGAGAGGGAGATCGGGATGGTAAGGACGACAGAGAGACAGGGAGAGAAAAGAAAAGGAAAAAAAATAAGAAGATTGAGGGGGCGGTTACCAAGAAGTAGGGTTTGGGTAAAATCCCGGTTTAGATACGATGTTACTTCATTAATGGGGAGATATTTTTATTCAAAAAAATTCATTGCGCTTTTTACTTCAGCAATTACCAAATTAATGAAGTATATTCAACTTAAAATTTTCGACCTATCCCGTATTTTTTTTTTTTGGTGAAATCTAATATATTGTGTTAGTGCACCAAATGCTAAAGTGAAGTTGTCATAGTATTTTACTTCTAATATATATTTTTTTAATTTTTTAATAAAATTACATATTGTGAGAAAATTCTGAAAAAGAATAGTATTTATAAAATAAAAATAGTATTTATTTAATGAAGACATATTTTGTATAAAATATCTTTTTTACTTTTAATATATTTTGACATATTATTTTTTTGATTTTAATAAAATTATATATTGTAAGAAAAATTTGAAAAAAAAATAGTATTTATAAAATAAATATAGTATTTATTTAATGGAGACATATTTTATATAAAATATCTTTTTTGGTTTTATTAAATTTTAATTAGTCTTAAAGTATTATTTCTATTTTGAAAGAAATTTATCTTTTTATTTATTAATAGTCTAAGGCAACACAGGCATAGTGTTGCAGTGTGTAACACCTATTTATAGCTACAGCAATACAGATTTATGTCTATGGTAACACCAAGGTTACAAGGTTGCGATAGGGCAAAAATTTCACAGCTACTGCAACACCTGAGAAGGCAACACCATGCCCATGAGGTGGCGATAGGCCATCTATGGCGTAGTGACAACTAAGAAATAGGTTTGATGATCTAAATCAAAAGTGCTTATACGAAGAACAAACAATGAGGAACAATCCCAAACTTTTACCCAGAAAATCAATAGGAACTAACAATCGATAACATGTGTGTAGCTCAATCTAAAAACCCATATGAAATGTTTAGCTACTCATGATTATTTCAACAATAATAATAGAAATTGTAAAACAAAACATGGTAGAAACTTCCCTTGTAAAATCCGAAATCGAATTCCCGATGAAGGTTTGATGATCTTCCTTAAAAAACTCATAACAATTGATACAAGGAATTATAATATCTCACAAATGTATTTTTCACTCCAAGAACATACAATGAAGATGATGAAACAATCTCTCTTTTTCCTCACTTTTTGGTGTTTGTCTCCCTAAATCTTGTGTTTTTCCACCAAATATCTCACACAATATCTCAATATGCTTTCCTTAGGGTCTCAACGCATTTTTATAGCTAAAGGATCAAGAAAAGGGCTCAAAATCGTGCAAAAATGTCAAAGAAAATGACTTGCACCGAAAAGTGACTCGGCCGTGTCCTGTGACACGGCCCGTGTCGCGCTGTCTTGGAAAAGAAAAAGAAGATGGATCGTGACTCGGCCGTGTCCCATGACACGGCCGTGTTGTACTCATCCGGAATGTGTAATTTTCACTGGAACTGTAACACCTCCAATCCACTCAGGGATATTACACGCCGTAGACCCTCTCCTCGAGGATCTACCAAGCTGGTAACAACATTTAACATCTCGACAATGCCTTCAAGGCTAAAATGACTCAGTAGACCGATTTGGTCTTTCAATAATTACATACAACTCAATTACAATACATGCCCACGCAGGGGTCGAAGACAACACACTCCCGTACAACGGGGAAAATATAGCAGCGGAAAATAAAGTACAACTGAACCAATACACAATGTACGGTTCCTCATGTGATTAGTATCGATCATCTTTCATCGTCCTTCGTGCCGACCCTGTGTTATGCTCCAAAACCTGAATGCAAAAATAGACATCCACCCCCCGAATACTCGGGGGTTAGCAAAACTCCACTGTTTTGCTAGTGCAAGTACAAGTGCAAAAATACGAGCCATACGGTTCACATTCCACGAATAATAATAACCAGAAAATCCTCAAAGATTCAAACGTAACGAAAAGTACTTCCCGAGGCATAAGTTTGGGTAAAACACTTCAAAACCGAAAGATCACAAATCAAGGGAAAACAATTTATAAAACCGTTAAAGTGCCACCGAGAGTTTTAATAGAAAACAATTTAGGATTATCAAATCCTCCTCATTCCAAAATCAACAGGGTCCTCGACCAATAGGCGGAAAGCAATTTGCAAGAAAATCACTCAATCAACACAAACGAGTCATCACAAATATTCCCCACGGGGTTCTCGACCCAATCCAAATAATATCAACATGAGATCAAACATCTCAACATCACACGGGGGCCTCGACCCAAAACACAAAATGTCAACACAGTATAATCAAGGACATAGCCTTTCGTCCGCCCAAAAAAAAACTGCTCAAGACCCCTGATTAATTAACCCTCGGAGATCTCGTCAAATGTCCTAGGTTAATTAACCCTGATACCAACATTTTAAAACAAGTTGAAACACACTTTCAGAAAACATGAATCACGGTCTATATCGAGACCAGCATTTGAAAAGAGTTGAAAGAATTTGAAATACGATAATCGTTCGGTAACGGGGTCTTAGCTAAACACTCAAATATCCGATACCAATAAGCCTGCCAGGCGCCTCCACTGAAACGCCTGTGCACCGGCGTTCACCCCACATGTCAGCCGCACATTGTCCGTGTCACCGCGCCGGTGTCACTCCCGCAAGAGCCGCCCCTTGTCCACGCATCAGGTAAACACCGGCGTTCACCAACCATATGGAGCCGCACATTGCAGCGTACACCAGGCCGGAGATCGCACGCCCCGCCCTCAGAGGCTCCCGGATATGACGTCTCTCTCAACAAGTATTCACATTGTCACAAACATCAAGTACACAGTCATCGTCGTAACAATTATCAAATCAATACACCAATTCACATAATTCATCCGTCAGTCCACGACCACACGAATAAATAACAACACGCACGTCAACCATAACGCGACGGAAATAAGCAATATACGTACGCACGCATTATCAAGCGCAACATCAACACCAAATATATCCAAAGGATTCACGTAGTCACTTACAACCCACACAATTTACAAAACACACGCGTTTTGAAAGTGAGCCTTTAACGAGGCTAGCCGAATCTTTTGAAAACTCGTTTCAAACAAATAAACAAACACACCAAGATGATCATCAATTATCATATCCACAAAACAAGAATAGTATGGACAAGGTACTTGCCTCGAAATCACAATCGCAACAAGACGACGGATGAAATACGGTCGAACGGCCCCGAACTCCCGAACATTATCAAGAATGCGTTAGCACCGAAATCACTACGTGAATAACACCACACGAATCATCAATCACCAACGAGATTCAACATCGGAATCCTCGAACACCTATAAACCTCCGGAAGGAACAATAACACATGGTTACGACGAGAATCAAGGCCAAAACAACGGAAATCCCAACAAACTATCGAAGAAAAACTCATTGGGACATTTAATCGAACACTCAATGTTCGATAACTCCCAAGAACACTCGAATCACTAATCGAGTTGAACAAACTCGAAATATGGATATATATACAACCCATAGAACACGATTAATAAGGTTCAATAACATCAACCAAATCATCGAAATCGGATGAACAACAACGATTAAAAAGAAATCTCGAAAGTCAACCCTAGGAGATTTCAAGAGATTACCTCGATTCGGCGAAGAACACGGATTAGATGTTGATATAATCAACAATGATCTTCCAAAATGCTTTGGAAATGAGTAGAATCGGCCAAGAACACCTCCTACCGGTCTCTCCCGTCCGCAGCCGCACAGAAACGAGGAAAAATGAAAAAAAAACGAAGTCTGGCCGAGCCCAGGCTATATATAGCCGGTAGGGTTACGGCCGTAACCGTCAGTGCCTTACGGCCGTAACTCGGCCCTTACGGCCGTACCCGGCAGGCCTTACGGCCGTAACCGGCATTCGTCCGGAAGATGCTCAGCGCCCGTACGGCCGTACCCGATCACGCTTACGGCCGTAACTGGCACACATTACGGCCGTAACCGGCACCTTACGGCCGTAACTCGGCCAGGCCAGGACCTGCTCCGGCCGTGACTCGGCCGTGGCCACTCCGACGACCCGGACGACCCCGAAACCCGAACCTGAGTAAAAATCGGAGATACGGTTACGAAGTACTCGCAAAGATGAATCCAAGCGCTAAGAGAACACACGATTCCGACCACCCGAAGTGTCGGAATTCGACAACGGAAGTAATTACCCCAAACTTTGGGAAATTACAAAAATGGCCCAGAACGTCCGAAACACACGATACATGATCGAAACACCGAACCAAAGCTCGCAACATGAATAATAACATTAAATGAACTTACGAGAAACTCGAAACAACAGTTTCGGACGAGATTCGCAAGAATCGAGCTCAAGTGCGAAAAAGTCGCTAAAAAACACGGAACTCAACAAAACGACACCGAAACGAACTCGGATGACAAAAAGTGCAGAACTTATCATTCTCAGAATGACGAAACGGTCATGAACGAGTCGTCAAAATGGACTTCCGCCAAAAAAAGAAATTACCAGAAATCGAAATTACGGGTATTACAGGAACGAGACCCGACCGTGTTCTATGACACGGCCGAGTTGCCTGATGCGTTGATTCCAGTTTTTGGTCTTCTTCGACTTGATCCTTCGTTTTTGTATCAATACATCTCGGAATTTAGCATATGATATACCGTTTCGAAGCTAATTTCACGAGGAATTTATATCAAATGAGAACACATCTCAATTCCGAGTGATGGTTCCGGAATTTAGGAGATACGACCAATATTGCTTCAATCTTTTATCGTTTTAGGCCCCGTTTTAGCTCTTGATCGTCATAAACTCCAATATTAGCTATGAAAGCGCATATGTCACCACAATCTTCGCATGGCTACCTATAAATTATAAACACAACATACCACGCATAAAAAAGAACAAAAATACTAAAAAGCAAACAAAAACACGACTAAATAGAATAGAATGAGTCGATTAAGAATCGACTCATCAAATCCCCCCAAGCTTGAACTTTGATCGTCCCGAGCAATGCACTTTAAAATAACCACTCTCAATGGGGAACTCAACTGTCAAAATACCTCAAAGGACCTCTTAGAAAATTTCATCAATACACACAAGTAAAATAAGTTGAGTTCTACAAAGTTTTCAAATCTCCGGGGTGCTTCCTTAACATCATAGTCAATACTTGGCAAATATAAACCTCACCGGTCAAGTGTATTCACTCACTCTCAAAGTGATAGGGATAAGTATACGCTCGAAACTCATTCAATGAAATAAAGAACCCCATAGGCTTGCCAATCGTCTTCATCTCTACCACTGTTTTGTGCATGCAAAATTTTGTGAATCAAAAAGGGCTTTACTCGGCTTGTAATGTAGGCTTGGGTCGGGGTGGGATAAATATGGCTAAAGTGACTTGACTTGAGCAATTTTAGAACTAAATCACCATAATCGCTTTAGAAGCTCAAGATTTTTGAAGTTTGCTTCTTTCAACCCCTTAATTATGTACCACTTGCAACAAGCACTATTGAAAGTGAGAAACGCAGCCTTAAACCCTCCTTATTGCTCCGATTTTTTTTTTTGGGCTTGGGTTGTTTTAGGATCCGTTTTACGCGAGTGTAAACGATGGGTCACATGAATACACCCGATTACTAGGATCAAAATGTAGCGACCACTTTTCTAAAATATAATTCTTCAAATTTTAAGAAGAATAAATAAAAATTTTGCAGCGGAAATACATTTCAAAAGATAAACTTAATAATTGCAAGTAATCTTCTCGAGTCATTGTTAAAACAAAACATACCTTGACATAAAAATAAAACAAATTGAACACTTGTTCATAAACATAGTTTGAAAGAAATAACATTAAATAAATAAACATCTAATCATAGGCTTGATCATCCCACTCTCAATCGCATGCCACATCGAGCTCCTCAACCTGAAAGGGGGTAAAATGGTGGGGTGAGCTTCCAACTCGCTCAGTGTGGAGAGTACGCAATATGTCTACGTTAATTACTAAATATATTAGCAAGTATAAACAACATGGTGATAAATTCGATGCCGTCGGCTGGCAGAAGGCTTTATGCACAATTAAGTGCTTAGTGATTTGCACATTTAAGTGCTTGATGATTGCACATTTAAGTGCTTCGATCGATTGCACATTTAAATGCTTCGATCGATTTCACGTGCACATACGAGACAATATATGAAGCAATTAAAATAAACAAAAGCGTAATAAATCCCCACACCTGGATAAAATGCAGTTCTTGAACTTGAATGTGATGAGATGCTTGACTCGACAATTCTAGGCCCGTAAGTTCTTGTTATTATCTACAAATAATGATGGTTTATTATTAATATAATATTATAATTGAAAATAATATACAAGACATAACTTAAATTGAATATTATTATTATTTGATAAAGTCAATAGGTTAAAGACTTGGTCAAGAAGGGACTGATTTGAGAACATGAAAAATCGAACGAGGTCAAATTGAAATAATCGGTAAATTGGGGACTGAATTGAAAATGCTGGAAAGTTCTTGGGTATAAATACCCATAACCCTAAATGATCGGCCGCTTCACTTCTTCTTCTCCATCAGTTCATCTCTCTCTCTCTCTCTCTCTCTCTCAACTCCCTGATAAAACACACACACACACACACTCGAAGAAGACACACACCAATAAAAAATGAAGACACACGCATAGGCACTGAACTTGCGGCGACTCCCTGTGAAGGATGGCAGCAACCACGGCGGACAAAAGAAGGGAACAGTGGGTTTGTGGAATTCAAATTTCTGGTTTGGTGCGGATTTAGGGCGTGAGTTCGGTCCTGATGAGGCTTCTGGTTCCGGCCATGAAGTTCGGCCACGGGTTGAGGGGTTTGCACGACTCGTCCTGAAACCAAGTGAGACGGCGCATTTGGATGGGAAAGAAGAAGGGAGGCGGCGACTAGGACTAGAGTAGGAAAGAAGCTTGGTTGAACTCAAAGGTTGGCTTGTTCTTCCGATTTTGATTTTAAATTAGGTTGTCTAGAAACTGATTTCTGCAGTCTTTTGGTGTGTATGTGTGTCTTTCTGAAGCAGAAAAGAATTCGGTTGCCAGAGGTGGAATTGATTCCTCCGGTTAGGCTTCGATTAGCCTAAGGAGAATGAGAAAATAATTTTGTTGTTGTGAAAATTGAGATGTATAATCGAAAGAATTTGCAGAAGAATTTACCTGCGGATATGTGTGATTTTGAGGAGAAAGAAACTTGATGTATGATTTTTAGATGAATTTCCTTTGCCGTAGAGTTTTTGTTGTAGAGTGTTTTCCGTGAAGAAAATGTTTAAGATTAAAGGAGATGACAAATGTGATTTACCTGTTGATTTGTATTATTGGACGATTAGAGATGTTGGAAGTATGTAGGATTTGTGGTAAATGGAATTTCTGGTGTGTGTAAATTTTCGAAGATGATCGTTGGATGTGACAGAGAATTGTGAATTGTTACGAGTTTAATTTGTTGTTTGTAGTGGATTTCTGCACGAAATTATGAATTATACATACCTCTCCTTTATATATCAAATTTTGCAACCACTTCTCCATGATATCCACTACTTCCACTAAGTGGTTGTGTGTGGAAAGTGCGAAACTTCCTTCTATCGTGTGGGAGAGAAATGATTTGGGTGGAAAATGATAATGATGATTGGGCTCTTAATTAATTAGGATTTGGGCTTGATATTGAATTGGGCCCATAATAAATGGATTAAAATTAATTAAAATGGACTTGTAAAATCTTATGGGTAACGATTAATATTCCTTAAAATTTGACTCGGGCCTAGAAATGACAAGATGAACTGATGAATTAAAATGAGAAATGAAACGAAATGAATCACTTGACTTGTCGTGAATAATAATGGCACAAATAAAATTGCATGATCATGAAATAAAATGAATTAAACGATAAATTATTCGGGCCTTAATTTAATAAAATTGAATATGTTTTCTATAATTCACAATAAATGTATGTGCGAAATCGGGGCGTTACAACCTACCCCCCTTTAACAAATTTTCGTCTTCGAAAATTAAGTTACGTACCTTGAAAAATAAATGTTGGATACTTAGAACGGATTTCCTCTTCACGTTCCCAAGTTGCCTCATTTTGTCCATGACGACTCCATTGAACTTTCACCAATTTAACCTCTTTATTTCGTAGCTGGTGTACCTTACGCTCCAAAATAGCTATAGGTACCTCCTCATAAGTCAGATTCTTGGCTACATGCAACTCTTTGAAGTTGCATACGTGACCAGAATCATGGATGTACTTTCTTACCATGGAGACGTGAAAGACATTGTGCACTCCTGATAATTCCATCGGCAATGCCAAACTATAAGCAAGATTACCAACACGACCCAAAATCTCAAAAGGTCCGATATAACGAGGCTGTAGCTTTCCCTTTTTACCGAATCGTATTACTCCTTTCATCGGCACTACTTTCAGGAACACCTTCTCTCCAATCTCAAATTTGATATCCTTCCTCCGTTTATCCGCATAAGACTTCTGCCGATCCTGGGCAGTCTTAATTCTACTTCTGATTTCGGCTATTTTCTCTGATGCTTTCGATCAATTGGACCCAAAATTTTTCTTCTCCAACCTCACTCCAATAAAGGGGCGATCGACATTTCCTTCCGTCTGAGCCTCATACGGGGCCATTTGTATAGTTGCTTGGTAACTATTGTTATAAGCAAACTCCACTAACGGCAAAATATTCTCCCAATTCTCACGATATCAAGAACACATGCCCTCAACAAGTCTTCAAGTGTCTTGATAGTCCGCTCGATTGACCATCGGTTTGCGGATGATATGCGATCGAAATTCAACTTAGTGCCCAAAGCACTCTGAAGGCTCTTCCAAAATTTCGACGTAAATCGCGGATCTCTATCTGATACGATAGACACTGGAACACCATGTAGCCTCAAAATCTCCCGGATATAAATCTGTGCATATTGTTCCATACTGTAAGTCATCCTCACGGGTAGAAAATGAGATGACTTCGTCAAACGATCTACTATCACCCAGATAGCGTCGTTCTTCCTCACGGTTCGTGGCAGACCAACCACGAAATCCATTGTGATATGCTCCCATTTCCATTCTGGGATTTCCAACGGTTGAAGTAAACCTCCTGGCCGTTGGTGTTCTGCCTTCACCTGCTGACATATCATACACCTCTCCACAAATACACCAATGTCCCGTTTCATTCCTCTCCACCAAAAGAACTTCTTCAAGTCGTGGTACATCTTTGTACCTCCCGGTGAGCGGAGTATGGTGCATTGTGAGCTTCTTCAAGGATTTGCTTCCTAAGGGATGGATCCTTAGGAACACATAACCTCCCATCATAAGTCAAAACGTCGTCTGCGGCGACGGCAAATTTCTCAATACTCCCGACTTGTGTTCGATCCTTCATCTTGCACAAGAACCTATCACGTGGTTGAGCCTCCTTAATCTTATCCCTCAAGTTTGGTTGCAAGACCAAAGATGATAGGATTACTTTCGAACGTTTTGAAGACTCAACTACCTCAATCCTCAACTGGGAGAACTCCTTTATCAAACTCTCCTGATCGGTCAAGCAAGCTAACTCACCTCTAGTCTTCCGACTCAAGGCATCAGCTACCACATTAGCCTTACCCGGATGGTAATGAATAGTACAATCATAGTCCTTCACCAATTCTAACCATCGCCTTTGCCTCATGTTAAGGTCCTTCTGTGTGAAAAGATACTTCAAACTTTTATGGTCAGTGTATATCTCACACTTTCCTCCGTAGAGATAGTGACGCCAAATCTTCAGCGCATGTACTACAGCAGCCAACTCCAGATCATGCGTTGGATAGTTCAACTCATGTGGTTTAAGCTGTCTCGATGCATAGGCTACTACTTTACCATGTTGCATCAGAACACAACCCAACCCCTGCTTTGAGGCATCACTATAAATAACAAAGTCTTAGTCGAATCTGGAATCGTTAATCGGTGCCGAGGTTAGTCTCCTTTTCAACTCTTGAAAACTTTCCTCGCACTTGTCGTTCCATTCAAACCTCACGCCTTTCCTTGTTAAGCTGGGTCATAGGAGTGGCGATTTTGAAAATCCTTCGATAAATCTCCTATAATAGCCCTAGGCCAGAAAGCTGCGGACTTCGCTCGCATTCTTGGGTATTCCCCAACTACTCACTGCTACAACTTTATTGGGATCAACCTCAATTCCTTTTGAAGTTACCACATGTCCAAGGAATCCAACTCTGTTTAACCAAAACTCACATTTCTTGAATTTAGCATACAACTTCTCCTTGCGAAGTGTCTCTAATGTAATCCTCAAATGTTCTTGGTGTTGTTCCTTGTCCTTAGAATACACCAAGATGTCATCTATAAAGACGATCAGGAACTTATCCAAGTAAGGTTGGAACACCCTGTTCATCAAATCCATAAAGACTGCCGGTGCATTACTCAAGCCAAAAGGCATCACTACAAATTCAAAATGTCCATAACGGGTTCTGAAGGCCGTCTTGGGAATGTCACACTCCCTAATCTTGATTGGTGATACCCGACCGCAAATCAATCTTGAAAAGGTTCCGTCTCCCCTCAACTGATCGAATAGATCCTCGATTCTCGGTAGTGGGTACTTGTTCTTCACCGTGAGTCGATTCAGCTCTCTGTAATCTATACACATCCGAAGTGACCCATCTTTCTTTCTTACAAACAGTACTGGTGCACCCCAGGGTGACACGCTAGGACGAACAAATCCGAGCTCCAGTAGCTCTTGAATCTGGACCTTCAATTCTTGAAGTTCCTTCGGAGCCATTCTATATGGCGCTTTGGATGTAGGGGCCGCCCCAGGGACCAAATCAATGCTAAACTCCACTTGTCGGTCGGGTGGGACTCCCGGCAAATCTTCTGGAAACACATCCAGAAACTCTCGTACTATAGGTACGTCTGTAGGGGACACCTCATTAGTACGAGTGTCGACCAAACTCACCAAGTAACCCTGGCATTTCTCCTTCCTTAGACCTCTCAATGCTTTCATGGCTGTGATTACTCTTGGTACTATCCTACTCTTAGTACCGTAAAAGGTGATCGACTCGCCTTCGGAACACCTCAATGTTACCTTCTTCTCACGGCAACTTATATCGGCATCATGTCTATCGAGCCAGTCCATACCAAGGATCACATCAAAATCCATCGAGTTAATTAAATACAGGCTAGCGTCAAATTCTCTACCTCCTATCTCAATATTCTCGTCAATCATTGTATTAGTGAGGATCGTATTTCCTGACGGTAAGCTAACCTCAAGAGACTCAACGGTTCTAATGCTTCTATGACCAATAGCATGATAAAACTTTGCATACATAAAAGTATGTGTGGCACCAGTGTCAAATAAAGCAAAAGCAGGCACATTAGATATCATAAGCATACCTGACACTGTGCCGGGATTCTCATCTGCGTCCTTTTGGGTCAAAGAATAAATACGAGCCTTTCCTCCAGCACCTTGACCTTTGGCCCTTTGGAGATGACAATTCGAAGCTGCATGCCCTGGCTCCTTACATCTGTAGCAGACACCTTTTCCATACAAACACTCCCCGCCATGATTCTTACCACACTTGAGCACTCGGCTTCCTGGTTTGAGGCTTAGGTCCCGACCTTTGATCAACCTTTGCTTGCTTATTAGAGACCATGGCCTTATTTTGGTTTCCATTCCAATGCCTCTTACCGATACTAGGCTTCGTAGACTGTTGTTGATCCAGATTATGGCTAGCCTCAACCTCTTGGGCTCGAAAAAACCGTCTCGGTATAGGGTAGCACCCCATGACCAGCCACGATGTGACGAATACTCGGGCGTAAACCACTCCGGAACTTAAGGGCCCTCTTTCGATCTGTGTCCACCATGTGCTCCACAAAGAAGCTGATTTGGTTGAATTTTCTCTCATATTCTTCAACCGTCATTCCTCCTTGTTCAAGGTTCCAAAACTCTCTCTCCATCTTCTCTCGGTAGTCTTGTGGGTAATCTTGTTCCATCACTATTTCCTTGAATCGATCCCATGTTAATGCGGCACGCTCGGCCGCGGCCTCAAACGCCAATAGCTTATCCACCGGGCCCAAAGATCATCCTCCACCATTTGATATTGGCCACAAATAATTCTTTGCGCATCAGTGCACCCAATGAGCTCAAAGGTGCGCTCCAGCGACATGAACCATTCATCAACGAAAGCTGGTCCTTCTCGACCGTTGAATGTGGATGGAGTGAAACGTCGGAATTGTTGCACAACTTGTGCCTGAGTTAGAGCTGGCACGTTATTGTTGTGGTTATCCTGACCTCCGTCACCACCACCAAGGTTAGCATTCTGACCACAGAGATTATCTGCACCTCGGTTAGCTGGGCGTCCACGTCTACGAGTTGCCATTATCCTAAGGCATACCACACGCAACGATCCTTCAGTACTTACCCAACGAGAGGGAGAAATAAAATGGAGCATTACACTGCATCTATAGGTTGAGCACCAGAGATTTCTAGCAATGATGACTTTCGCATGTCACACATATACTTATGAATTTATAAGAAAACAATTTCATGCCCAAATATTTTATCATAAAATTCTTATATACAAAATAGACTGAAGATGCATCTTTAATGCATGAATCATGGTTGATCTGGTAAACTGCATTTATCACATAATGAATAATAATAACTTAATGTACCTTGGAGTCGACGTGGAGCGGTAGAGGTGGATGATCATAATTGCTAAAGAAATATTTGACTACTTGCGAAAATGAAATTTTAGTTTAGAAAAAGAAACCATTTTAACGAGTCTACAGAACCGTAGACCCGCTCCGATACCACTTATGTAGCGACCACTTTTCTAAAATATAATTCTTCAAATTTTAAGAAGAATAAATAAAAATTTTGCAGCGGAAATACATTTCAAAAGATAAACTTAATAATTGCAAGTAATCTTCTCGAGTCATTGTTAAAACAAAACATACCTTGACATAAAAATAAAACAAATTGAACACTTGTTCATAAACATAGTTTGAAAGAAATAACATTAAATAAATAAACATCTAATCATAGGCTTGATCATCCCACTCTCAATCGCATGCCACATCGAGCTCCTCAACCTGAAAGGGGGTAAAATGGTGGGGTGAGCTTCCAACTCGCTCAGTGTGGAGAGTACGCAATATGTCTACGTTAATTACTATATATATTAGCAAGTATAAACAACATGGTGATAAATTCGATGCCGTCGGCTGGCAGAAGGCTTTATGCACAATTAAGTGCTTGGTCGATTTGCACATTTAAGTGCTTCTGACTGATTGCACATTTAAGTGCTTCTGACTGATTGCACATTTAAATGCTTCTGACTGATTTCACGTGCACATACGAGACAATATATGAAGCAATTAAAATAAACAAAAGCGTAATAAATCCCCACACCTGGATAAAATGCAGTTCTTGAACTTGAATGCGATGAGATGCTTGACTCGACAATTCTAGGCCCGTAAGTTCTTGTTATTATCTACAAATAATGATGGTTTATTATTAATATAATATTATAATTGAAAATAATATACAAGACATAACTTAAATTGAATATTATTATTATTTGATAAAGTCAATAGGTTAAAGACTTGGTCAAGAAGGGACTGATTTGAGAACATGAAAAATCGAACGAGGTCAAATTGAAATAATCGGTAAATTGGGGACTGAATTGAAAATGCTGGAAAGTTCTTGGGTATAAATACCCATAACCCTAAATGATCGGCCGCTTCACTTCTTCTTCTCCACCAGTTCATCTCTCTCTCTCTCTCTCTCTCTCTCTCTCTCAACTCCCTCATAAAACACACACACACACACTCGAAGAAGACACACACCAATAAAAAATGAAGACACACGCATAGGCACTGAACTTGCGGCGACTCCCTGTGAAGGATGGCAGCAGCCACGGCGGACAAAAGAAGGGAACAGTGGGTTTGTGGAATTCAAATTTCTGGTTTGGTGCGGATTTAGGGCGTGAGTTCGGTCCTGATGAGGCTTCTGGTTCCGGCCATGAAGTTCGGCCACGGGTTGAGGGGTTTGCACGACTCGTCCTGAAACCAAGTGAGACGGCGCGACTGGATGGGAAAGAAGAAGGAGGCGGCGACTAGGACTAGAGTAGGAAAGAAGCCGGTTGAACTCAAAGGTTGGCTTGTTCTTCCGATTTTGATTTTAAATTAGGTTTTCTAGAAACCGATTTCAAGTCTTTTGGTGTGTATGTGTGTCTTTCAAGCGTAAAAGAATTCGGTTGCAGGTGGAATTGATTCCTCGGTTAGGCTTCGATTAGCTAAGGAGAATGAGAAAATAATTTAGTTGTTGTGAAAATTGAGATGTATAATCGAAAGAATTTGAAGAAGAATTTACCTGAGGATAAGTGTGATGTTGAGGAGAAAGAAACATGATGTATGATTTTTAGATGAATTTCCTTTGCCGTAGAGTTTTTGTTGTAGAGTGTTTTAGTGAAGAAAATGTTTAAGATTAAAGGAGATGACAAATGTGATTTACTGTTGATTTGTATTATTTGGACGATTGAGATGTTGGAAGTATGTAGGATTTGTGGTAAATGGAATTTCTGGTGTGTGTGTAAATTTTACGAAGATGATCGTTGGATGTGACAGAGAATTGTGAATTGTTACGAGTTTAATTTGTTGTTTGTAGTGGATTTACGCACGAAATTATGAATTATACATACCTCTCCTTTATATATCAAATTTTGCAACCACTTCTCCATGATATCCACTACTTCCACTAAGTGGTTGTGTGTGGAAAGTGCGAAACTTCCTTCTATCGTGTGGGAGAGAAATGATTTGAATTTGGAAAATGATAATGATGATTGGGCTCATAATTAATTAGGATTTGGGCTTGATATTGAATTGGGCCCATAATAAATGGATTAAAATTAATTAAAATGGACTTGTAAAATCTTATGGGTAACGATTAATATTCCTTAAAATTTGACTCGGGCCTAGAAATGACAAGATGAACTGATGAATTAAAATGAGAAATGAAACGAAATGAATCACTTGACTTGTCGTGAATAATAATGGCACAAATAAAATTGCATGATCATGAAATAAAATGAATTAAACGATAAATTATTCGGGCCTTAATTTAATAAAATTGAATATGTTTTCTATAATTCACAATAAATGTATGTGCGAAATCGGGGCGTTACACAAAACATACACAACTGCTTCCAAGTATACTCATATCTATGGTAACCGTTTTTCGCGAATGTAAACATGGGTCACATGAATACACCCGGTTACTAAGTTCCCAAAAATAGCGGAGTAATTATTTTCACCATTTCAACACTCCCAACAATATGTATATCACCCAATGTCACCACAATCTTTGTATCCTCGTCAAAAATAATTTCTAATCGCTCAAGTATGGATCGAAGGATTATAGCAATGGAATGCTCGATATGTGGTTTAACAACGAAATAGACAATGAGCTCAATTGGGTTTATTTAAGGAATAATCAAATATCGGGTTGGCCAAAATTGAAGGGTTAAGATCAAAGGCGCCTAAAATTATTTTCACTCAATTGCACACACACTAGTAGTTTTGAACAAGATACCAAGGCAAGCTCTAGAGTCTTAAATCGAGAATGAAACACTCGACAATGAAACTTGCATTTTTGAAAATGCACGAAGGCTCAAAAGCTCACAAGTAGGTTTGTTCATACCTCCAAGATATTTAAACTACTTATTCAATTTCACACCCGTTTCGATTATCAACAATTTTTCCTCTTCAAATTATCCTCGATTTGTATATCAAAACAACGAAATAAATCACGAGGCATTCCAAGAAAAGAGTTCATACTTCAAAGTTTTTATCAAAATTTCAAGATGCTCAAAACACACCAAATGTATATAAAAACACACCACAAAGAAGTCTACTAACATAAATAAGCAAAAATAAACAAACAAGCAGAATAATATCCAAAAATAAATAAAACAAAAGTAATGAAGTATTTATTTACCCCCCCCCCCCCCAAAAAAAAAAAACTAGAATTAAAGAATATACGAACGAAGGGGGTATAGTATTTAAATAAAAAAAAATTCATTGGTCAAGAAATACTTACGACCGGTTTTACTGGTGGGGCGGAGGGAAGTGGCCTTGCTGGACATGCCACTTGTGCATTTGTCTCAAAAGAGACAACATCTCGTTTCGCTCCTGTCTACCCTCCTCTAGCCTCTGCCTAGTCTCCTCTCGGAAGGCTACGAACTCCTCCCTTAATGTTGGACGCGAGGGGGCATGTCTAATTTCGGCCTGCCTTGACGTCTCGGGCCGATCTCAGGGGCTTTCTTGTTCTTATTCTTCTTCTTCTTCTTCTTCTTCTTCTTCTTCGTTCTCCTCTTCTTCCTCTTCATCCGGGCCTATTTCATAAGCCTCTTCCTCTTCCATCCTCTCGGCTCTGTCTTCATCTATAATGCGCCGAGGTCGAACATTTCGGTCGAGAGGGCTGTGACCCGGGGGAGCCAATCCAGCTGCCATCCGTGCTCATCGGTGCGCTTCCGTAGCCATTTGCAGATTTCCCATGTCCCGAATACTATTTATGGTCATCAAAGGCGTATTTGGGAGAAGGGAATGGTCATTGTCGGTCTGGAGGAAGACTGTGCGCGAGTCGTAATCCAGGATGTTCATAACTTTCATCACAGAGATAGAGAGTAGCTTGTTTCCTGGTAGGGGAGTCCTCTGAGCTAAGGAAATCTCATAGTGAAGTGCGATAGGGGTAATCAAACCGCCTATCCATATCTCCCCTTTCGGCTTTGTCGCAACATCCTCAAAATGTTTGGCTATCATAGACCCGGTGGCAGGAATTGAGTTATCGAGCATGTGGGTCAGGATGTATAATTCTCGCAGTGAAATATGCCCGGTTTCCTTTCGGCCATAAATAGTATTCTCAATCACCTTGTGTAGATATCGGAGTATTGGATTGCGAATATTCGATCCTTTAGCCGATTTTGCAACGTAATATCGTGCCTCGCTCCCCGGGTATTCCACCAGAGCTCTCCAATAAGTTTCACATGAGAACCGTTTTATTGGGTAATGTCCATTGTGTCTCGCATGATAAATGTCTTCCAGCTTGATGATGGTTAGTCTCTCTTCATTATTGTTGAGCCGAAATATTATTTCGGTTGGTTTACGAGTCACCGGATCTTTTCTGACAGTAAGAGTGCTGAGAAACTCCATCGTGAGACACCTATAAGTTGGCCAATGTTGCGTCATCGTCCAGGCCCAATTCACTCTTTATAAGAATTTCATGACGTCTTCTCTTATGCCCATCGCGGTCATACATTCATCATCGGGCCATCGTGTAGGGAGCATCTTTTTCTGGCCCAGCATCTCCCACCTAGCATTTCGTGTTTCAAGGAGATCAATTCCGTAAGAATCGGGAGTTTCGACAGCCCTTTGGATCGCCATTCGTGCTGGTTGCTCTTGTTCTCCGACGTTCCTACCCCTTCCTCGCTGAGAGTTTCCTCGTCCACGTCCTCGAGCCATTTTCCGCAAAAATTTTCAATTTATCATTTATCCAAGGACTTAATAACGTATTCCTCCCCCAAACTTATAACAAACAATGGAACAACCCCCAATATAACCATTATTGATCAAAACAACTCTCAAGTAAAATTTATCGTTTGAATCCTCCAGAAATCATCATCTTTATCATGGAAAACATCCCTTAACCACAAAGATTTCCAATTGAGTAATTTAATCATCAAGCATTAAGAATTAATAAAAATCCCCAATTTATCATCTTCAATTTAATTTACGAACCCTAGATAATCAAGGACTAATGATTCTAATCATCGTAGCATGTTCATAACCAAGAAGAATCATCAAAAACATGAGAAACATACCTTGATTTCGGAGATATTGAAGAGAGAAAAAAAAATTAAAAACCAGTCCCGATTCGTCCGATTTGACCACTTGAAGAATGAAATTGGTCGAAAAATGATGATTATGTAAATGATTCTTGTATCTCCCTTTGATTTTGCACAAAATTACTTTGAAAATGAAGAGAAAAATTGATAAGATTGATGCTTGGGTTCGGAGGGGGAGAAAAAAAAATGGGGAAGATGAAAATGGGGGACTCGGCCGTGTACCCCTTATATAGCCCCGACTGACACGGCTCGTGTCCCATGAAACGGCCGTGTCGTATCTGTCCAGAAAATAAAAAAAAACGTTCTGTCTCACCAACTCGGCCGTGTCATGTGACACGGCCCGTGTCGTACCCCTCCAGAAAACGAAAACTCGTTGACATGCCACTCAACCGTGTCATAGGACACGACCGTGTCCAATTGGCCCAGAAAAGCAAATTCCCTCTGTATTGAGACCCGACCGTGTCCTGTGACACGGCCGTGTCATACTCCGCCAGAAATTGTATTGTCCACTGTATTGCAACTCGTCCGTGTCCTGTGACACGGCCCGTGTCCAACCTGCCCAGATTGTTAGTTCCTGATAACGCATTCGTTTCCCTGCATTTTTATCACCTACAGTTGAACCGGTCAGTTTCGAATCGAGCAAAAACAAATAAGGAATTTTAATTTAACCTAATAGTTTAAACAATTATAACTTTTATGTATCAATTTTATTTTTGAAAAAAATATATCAAATTAATTCTTACTTCGTGCTCTTTAATTTGACATCCATATTGTATATATAAAGTAATATAAATATAATTATAATATATTTAGATGATTAAAATATTTCAATATAAATATAAGACTATTGAAGAAATATGTATTTTTAGTTTATTTTCATAGCTTTTTAACAATTATTTGATTTTTAAGAATTATTTTGTTGTGATTATAAAATAGTAAAATATATTACATTAGTATCAAATCATATAAAAAAATTATATTAGTAAGAATATCGGTTGTATATTTTTAATGAAAGTTGATAATACAACACCAACAACATCATCATCAAAGCTTTAGTCCCAAAATGATTTGAGGTCGGCTATAATTAAAGTTGATAATAATAAACATAATTTAATTTTTTATTTATAAAATTAGATATAAGCCTCATATTGTCCTATATGAAAAAATAAATGTCGGTGCTTAATTAATTTACGATTTTCCTATCATGTGCCCTTAGATCATATGAAAATAGTTTATAAATGAAACTAAATCAAATAATAGTATACGTATATGTGTGTGTATACTAACTCATGTATATTTTATAATAATTTTATAATATTATTGAAATTCGATCACAATAAAATATTTTACATTTTACGCCGTGCATCGCACGGGAGGACATCTAGTTTATGAAAAAATTGCCCTTAATGAATTCTGGGCGGATTTGGTACATTGGTACAAATAAGACCATTTGGGGGTTTATTTCGAAAAAAGTCCTAACTTTTTTCTCCAGCCAAAGTCCTACCACCGTCTCCGGCCACTTCTCTCTTCATCCGCACCACCGTCCGGCCACCGTCTCCGGCCATCTCACCCACCAGCCGAACCGCCTTCACCGCCCGATCCTTCGTCTGCAACTTTTAGCCTGATCCGGTTCCACAGTCCTCCAACCGAAACCAGATCTGTCATCGCCGTATCATTCCGCAACTTTCAATTGCACAGGTCCATGTTCGTTGTCGTAGCTCACGACGACTGAAGCTTCGTCATCATGCCGAAGAAAAAATGAAAGTCGCGGTCGCCCGCTAAAACTAATGTCATCTCACCTGCATCAGTAGACGTCATCTGCAGTAAGCCGGTTTCGTCGCCGGCACCATCTTCCTCGCTCGTCGCCATCACGGTCGCCATCGCGTCCGCCGCTGGTGGTGCCGTCGCTTGCAACGACCGCAAAGACTCCGAATAGCATAGGATTTCCTAATTCTAGTCTCACCGGAAATATTATTCCATCGCCTATGCAAAGAAGCTCCGGCGTCGCCGTCCCGTGTTCACAGCAGCTGCCGTATGCGCAGTCGCTCACAACCCTAGCGGCGGATGAAGTTCATGCTTTAAACAAGACGATGGACGGAGGAGAGCCGTCCATCTTAGGGCCATATCCATCAGACGGTCTGAGTTCGGCGGGCCTCCAATTAAAAATGAAGCCCAGCCCACGAAAATGGAGGTTAGCCCAACTGCTTTTTTACCTAATCACCATGGGCCTGCTCTACTTTGGCCCAGTTCTTATATGCAATCTGGCCCAATCGTTCTATCTTCTTTAAGCCCAGACAACACTACTTCTAGCCCACTCAACCTAAAAACTAAATCTTCTGAGCCCATCTCACTTAATCCCAACCAGCCTGACACTTTATTAGTCCAATCAAATAATTCCAAACCTCTTCAGCCCAAACCTTCAATTTCTAAACCCAATACCCTTTTAAATTATTTCAGGCCTAAAACTAAAATTCAGGCCGGCCCAACCTCATTAAAACAGCCCAGGACCGCTGCCTAAGCTGCGGCCCAGCCATCCGAGCCTCCTCAACCCATCTCCCCCCAGCCCACAAACACCACCGGCCCAGATAACCCCCTGGCCAGTCCTTTTGACCCAGCCGACTGCCACCCAACCCAGCCCAATCCCCATAACCCCAAACCACCAGTCCAGCCTATCCACACAAACCCACCCCATCGACCAGCGCCTACTCTATACAACCCTGTTCGTCAAGCACCAGTCGAGGCCGAAGCCAACACCCATGCATACGCGAGCTCATCTCAACCGACCCACCATGCTGACCCAGGCGCAACCGAGCAGCCAAGGCCGAAGTCGTCCTACGCTCAAATGGTCAACAACCAAAATGGCTCGACGCAGCCCGGTTTCACCCAACAACCCGGTTCGACGATAAAATCATTTAATTTCTACGGAGCTAAGGTTAGTCCTTTTGGTACTCTCTCCTCCGTAAATGAGAAAACGCGTGTAACCTTTTCTTCTTCTGATATGATTACTCTTGCCGCTTAATGGGAACGCACTTTAATTCTTAAATTTTCACATGCTATTCCCACCCCTCGAGATGTGTCTGCGGGTTTGACTGATATGAAATTGAGGGGTAAATTTAGTTGGAGTTGGATGAATTATTGTCATGTTGCGGTTAGATTTGATAATGATGAGAATTTTAGACGTATTTGGTTAGGTTCTACCTGGAATTTTTCTGGATGTCCTGCACGAGTATTTAAGTGGTCACCTAGTTTCTCGACTAGGACAGAGACGTCTGTTTATCCAGTCTGGATTAGACTTCCGGGCCTACCTCTTAATTTATTTCATCCACGTGCATTATACACGATTGCCAAGGCTGTTGGCAATCCCATTTTAGTTGATGCCCCGACGGCCACACACTCACGACTATCAGTCGCCCGTGTGTGCGTCGAGATTGACCTTCTTTCACCCAAAGTGCCTGAGATCGAGCTTGAGTTTGGCGATCAGGTTATTACACAACGCATTATTTACGAGAGAGTGCCACTATATTGCTCTCTCTGTTCTCACGTGGGGCACGAGCCGTCCAGTTGCTACATAGTTGGCAACAAAGAACAGCCTCCACCGCCCCAGCGTAAGAAACCTCAGGCCGCCCCTTCTCGTCAGCAGAAGACGCAGCTAGCCCCTCCTAAAGCTACTAAGGCTAGTACTTCCCAGGCATCCCCTAAGGGCAAGGAGCCTGTCGCATGGCAAGTAGTTGCCAAAAAAGGGCCCAAGGAGGCGGGATTGATTCCTAAGGGCACAGCTGCTACTGGCCAGCACTCTTACTTTGCATCTTTAGACTCCTCTACTAGAGAGGAGGAGGATTTGTTGGCACTGACGATATCATTAGTATGGGTGATAAAAATAGTGTGTCGGGTAGCGATTGCAGTGGTCACGAGATTCATGACGATCTCGTTTTAGAGGATGACACATAGTCCTCTACCGTCCCTCACTCTTCTAGACCCTTTGAGTCTACATCCCCCTGCCATGACGGTAACGGCCGCATCGACGACCAGCCGTTCAGCCCGACTCCTTGGCCATGGTGGTTTACGAGCCTCGCCCTCCTCCCTCTTCTTCTTTTCCCTCTCTCTCTCAGACTGAGTGCGGTCTTAAACGCACTCAATTTGAGATCTCTGAGTTCAGTCTCTCTTCCTCGGCGATGGTGCCTCTCCTGTCGGCACCAAAGCCCCCGGTTAAGAGACGGTTGATGTCTACTACTGCTGCCCCTGGTGTCACGACTAGGGGAAAAGCTTCTTCTGATTCCACGATTTCCACACGAGGAAGAGCAGCTTCTCGCGGACCGTATTCCTCTTCTAAGGGGCGATCTTCATCGCCCCTGAAAGAGGGAACATCTGCCTGGCAGGATACTCCTCGAAGATGGGGCCGCTCCAGTCAGCGTCCTAGGTCTCCGTCTGAGTTGGTTGTTTAGTTTATGTCGATACCCATTCTTATATAGAACGTTCGTGGTCTGGCTAACACCGGAGCACAGAAGCGCATTCGACATCTCAACCGTGTTCATAGTTTTTTTTTATTGGCATTTTAGAACCCATGGGTTCCAATGCTAATTTTGTTTTTTATATCCGATCTTTAGGTTTTGCGTCGGGACTTTATTATCGGTCTAACAAAATTTGGTTCTTTTCTTCCCCTCACTTTCAGCACCAAGTTTTGTTGGATACCGATCAAGTCCTTCATCTTTCTATTTCTTCTTCCCTTCTTCCTCAGTTGATTTACGTCACTTATGTCTATGCCAGCACTAACCGTGTTGGTCGTTACGCCATTTGGGACACCCTCCGTGAGATTGGTTCGGAAGTTGAGGGGTTGCCGTGGCTAGTCAGCGGTGACTTCAACATATTCTTGCATTCACGTGAGCGCGAGGGTAGTACCTCTGACCGTTCTCCAGATATTCTGGACTTCGCACAGGCTATTGCTGACTGTGAGTTGATTGACGCAGGCTGCGAGGGCGATATTTTCACTTGGGAGCGCAATGGTTTGAGGGAAAGGCTAGATCGTGCTTTATTTAATGAAGCATGGTCGAACGTGTTGGCGCTCTCTACCGTCACTCACCTGCCTCGACTTCGGTCTGACCATACGCCTCTTCTTATCCAGTGTCACTTCTCCGCGACTCGTCACAAGTCGTCATTCCATTTCCAGAGTATGTGGGTCCGGCATCACACATTTCTGGACACTGTTAGGGAGGTCTGGCTGACTCCGACTGGAGTATCTGGCATGTGTAACCTACAGGCCAAACTCCTTAGGGTTAAGCGTAGACTGAAACAGTGGAACTGGACTGTTTTTGGTAATCTTCATACGAAGTTGGATGAGGCCTTGAGGGCTGCTGACGAGGCCGAGCGGCGATATGATTTGGATCCTACTCCAGAGAATAGAACCGCTATGCACCGTTTTTGTGCTGAGTATCATCTTCGTCTCTCTATGGAGGAAGATTTCTGGAAACAGAGGGCCGCAGTTCGTTGGGTTACTGAGGGCGAGCGCAACACTCAGGTTTTTCAGGGTTTTGCGAAGCAGAAGCGTTGTCAGTCGTATATTCACAGCATTGAGGATGATGGTACGACGATCGCTGTAGAGTCGGACATCCGATCATCCGCTGTGAATTTCTTTAGGACTCTGCTTACATCCGATGGTGATGTTCTCGTCCCCCCGGATGACACTTGTTTTCCCTCTATCCCCTCTTCTTTTGATTCTGATAGTTTGTGTGTCCCACCATCTCCCCAGGATATTCGTGCTGCGGTATTTGATATCGATCCTCACAGCACTTCTGGGCTTGACGGGTTCTCGTCTTTGTTTTTTCAGCATTGTTGGGAGGTTGTTTCTACCGATGTGGAGGGGGCCGTGCTTGAGTTTTTTGAGGGTCATCCTATGCCTCCGGCTTTCACGGCTACTACGGTCGTCTTAATCCCGAAGATGCCTGTTCCGAGCGGTTGGTCAGATTACTGGCCTATTAGTCTGTGTAATGTGACCAATAAGATTATCACGAAAATCCTTAACGCTCGGCTTGCTCCTCTCCTCCCTCTTATTATCTCTCCGAACCAGAGTGGATTTGTTCACGGGCGGGTTATTACTGATAATATCCTTTTGGCCCAAGAACTAATTCACGACCTCCACGTCGCGGACATTCATGGTGTCCCGAACCTTGCGCTAAAGCTTGATATGGCTAAGGCGTATGATAGGGTCCACTGGCATTTTTTACGTGGGGTCCTGGTGAGGATGGGTTTCCCGGCTAGATGGATTCTGTTCATCCGTCATTACGTTGAGAGTTGCACGTTCTCCATTTTGGTGAACGGCAGTCCGGCCGGCTATTTTGCCTCTAGCCGGGGTTTGCGTCACGGCGACCCTATTTCTCCATCGCTCTTCGTGCTTGCCGCTGATTATTTATCGCGCTGCTTGGATCGATTCATTCAAGATCATCCTTTGATGAGGTATAGGACGGCTGGACGGCCTTTCCCCGTCTCACACTTATCCTACGCCGATGACATCATTATATTCACACGGGCTGTGGATGGTCTTGTTGATCTTATGTGCCTCCTGGATCACTACTCTATGGCTTCGGGCCAGATGGTTAGTATCCAGAAGAGCACTTTTATTCTCGCTCCCAAGCATGCGCCTCGTTGGCATCAGAGAGTTCACGATTTTACTGGTTTTCGCCAGGGCGATCTCCCCATCACCTATCTAGGGGTGCCCCTTTACAAAGGCTTTAAGAGACGAGAGCTCTTTGCTGGGGTGAAGCAATGAACGTTGGATGGGATCTCTGGTTGGTCCCATCGCCACCTTACTTTTGGGGGACGCTTGGCTCTTATTAAGAACACTCTCTGCACGATTCCTCTTCACCTGCTTCAGGTTTTGGATCCCCTACAGTACATTATCCAGGAACTCGAGCAGATCATTGCGAGATACTTCTGGGGTGCTGTTGGTCCAAAGAGGAAGACGCACTGGGTCCGTTGGCGGCAGATTTTTTGTCCGGTCTCTGAGGGAGGCCTCGGGATTCGGAGCCTTTCGGATATGGCGTGAGCTTTTAGTTATAAGCTCTGGTGGCGCCTTAGCGCGGGCACGTCTTTGTGGGCGCAGTTTATGCTCCGCAGAAACTGCTTTGCTGGCCTTTATACGCCTATGCGTACTGCTCTTAAAGCTCGTGCCAGCCACCCTTGGCGCCGTCTCCTCCGCGTGGGTATTGAGGCTCAGGAGTTCATTCGCTGGACTCTTGGTCGTGGCTGTGGGGAGGTCAGCTTTTGGGACGATACTTGGATTGGGGATAGGCCTATTTCTTCTTATTGTCAGATTTCTAGTAGACCCCATCTTAGGATTAATGAGTTATGGGTTGATGGGTCTTGGGACATGGGTAGG
The DNA here is from genome assembly GCA_033398695.1 of Orobanche coerulescens. NCBI lineage: Eukaryota > Viridiplantae > Streptophyta > Magnoliopsida > Lamiales > Orobanchaceae > Orobanche > Orobanche coerulescens. The sequence continues at coordinate 220,680,257 of CM065804.1, forward strand.
TTGGAGACTATTGTTGGAGAGGAGCTAGGATTTACCCCTCGGTTCATCCAGGAGATCTCCACGATTCCCATCGCCGATGAGGACTCGGATAGTATGTGCTGGACTCTTACCTCTTCGGGTGCGTTCTCATTATCGTCGGCTTGATCTCACATCAGGGTGAGGGGTCAGGCTAATCTTATTTACGGGGCCATCTGGACAGCCTTACTCACACCGACCATTTCGGTGTTTATTTGGCAACTTCTCTTGCGACGGATCCCGACTGATGACATCCTACAGAGGAGGGGCGTTTCTTTGGCTTCTAGATGTTTGTGCTGCTCGCATACCCTTACCCAGACCTACCATACCGAGACCATTGCCCACCTTTTCTTGGAGAGTGCTGTGGCTAGTGACGTGTGGGAGCATTTTGGCGCATGGACGCATTTATCCCTACCACATACTCAGAATATTTTTGAGCTCCTGAGTTTTTTCGCACACGGCACACACTTTAGGCACGCGACTTTCATTATTCCTTGTCTGATCCTTTGGTTCATCTAGACAGAAAGGAATAGTGCAAAGCATAGGGCGATTACTTTTGTTTCCTCTCATGTTATTGTGCATGTGGAGCGCCATGTTGCTTTATTGGCTGCTGCGGGACTTATTTGCTCTGAGTTCTGGGTGGGTTGCTCGCCGCCTGATCGCTTCCAGCGAGCTACATCTTCCCCCGCTCAGACTCGTCGCCCCGTCCCGATGGTTTGGCTTCGTCCCGAGTCCCCTTGGATCAAGCTGAACACGGATGGTTCGTTCGATAGAGACACACAAATTGCGGGTGGGGGAGGTGTGATTAGAGATCATCATGGTGAGCTCCTTCTTGCTTTCTATTCCTCTTTTCAGGCCTCTTCGAGTTTTGATGCAGAGGTCCAGGCGTTGGCAATTGGATTGATTCTAGCTTCCCAGAGATCGAGACATGTTTGGATTGAGCTTGATGCTGCTGCTGTGGTGACCCTACTATCTTCTGGCCATCGGGGCTCTTGGTAGGTTCGTCACACTCTTATGCGTATCCGACACATTCTCAGAGATGTTCAGTTCAGAGTCACTCATATTTTCCGGGAGGGCAACAGGCCGGCCGACTATCTTTCTGAGCTCGGCATATCGTCCATCGGCATTCAGACTTATACTTACGATACTGCTACTCCGTTTCTCCTTTCCCTTATACGGATGGATCAGCTTGGTTATCCGTCATTTAGATTTAGATAGTGGTTGCCTATTGGTCCGCACATTAGCACACGGTTTTAGTGGTGCACCTTGTACTGATCTAGCGGGCCATAGGCACTTTAGATTTTAGGTTCCGGTTTATGGCCCATTTTTGGTCATAACTCGGAGTTGAGTTATTTTCGTCTATGGGTCCGCACATTAGCCCACGATTTGTGGTGCAGTTTGTACTTCTTTTGCGGGCCGTAGATTTCTCTGATGATTTGGACCCGAATTATGACCCTTTTTTGGTCATAATTCGGGGCTGATACTTTGTATTTCTTGATTTTTCTTATCGACAGGTTGGTAGGTCCCGCCTCAACCCCCCGTCCACACTGGACGTTTGTTTTAAAAAAAAAAAGACTATTTGTACCAATCGCGACAATTTCGTATTTATGAATTTTTTTTAAAAAAATATTATTTTATTTAATGATTTTTAGGTTAATTTTGTCATGATACTTCTTATATTAATGAATTTTATTATTTTATTTTTTTGGTACAATCGGGACGATTGGTCTTATTAGTTTTAATTGTGCCAAACTATGATTGGAACCAATTATGTTAATGAGTTTTAATAACTTATTTCTATAAATATTTAGTTTATATCATATTTATATCTCATTGATATTAGTTTTTTCTACATTTTTTCTAACTTTTCAAATTTTCTTAAATATTTTTTATTGAAAAAATAATAGTAAAACACTAAAAGCCCCCCCTAAAAATCCTAAAACCCCCCCCTAAAAGCCCCTAACTTATATTTTAAATTAATAGTAAATTGCATTAAGGGTAAATCCGTCCTAAATTGCAAAAATGTCCAATATCCCCCTATATACTAATGCAGAATATGCTGAGCCTACATGGCAGCTTCCCATGCTTCGGCTGCCACATGTCATCTTCTGATGCTTCGGTTGCTCATGTGTCATATTCTCATGCTTTGGTTAACACATCATCATTTCCTAACATATTTATTAATTACCTAAATTAATTACCTCAGTTAATAAGTAGTAAATAATGTTACCTAAATTATTGGTTGCCGCTTAAAAAAAATCTGCACAAGAAGCAAGCATATCCTTTCCTGCCGCTTAAAAAATAGGTTTGCAGAGGAAAGCTAGAAATTATGAAATTATGAAAATTGAAAAGCTAGAAAAACACAATAAAAGTGATATTCAATTAGTTTTACATATGTAAAATAAAAGTAAGAAAAAGAGAGGAAAAAAAATACTCGGACAATTTAATTTCTTATATATTTGAAATATCTCTTTAAAAATTCATAAAGTCAGTAATTATATAATTTCGTAAATATAAGTTTTTCATTTATTTTGTTATTTTATAATAATTAAATAAGATTAAAACTAAAATAGACTAATTGATTTATTTCATAAGTTCTTTGATTTATTTATAAATAATGATTAAAACCATTGTTTCTACACTTTCAATAATATTTTTAATAAGAGTATTTTGATTTATTTAATTGATTAGGACTTCAAGTACCTTCTTAGTTATATATATTCAATACTTCTTTTGCAATACTCCCAAGCATCTTTCATTTCACTTGATATTTATTTTATTGATATATCTGATTATAGTGATCGACTAATCTAAACTAACTACTTAGTGGAATATATAATATTTCCGCGAGATTTTAGGCTTAAGTTTTTAATATATAGTGCAAACTGATATATTAAATTTGTCTTTGATTGGGATTTATGTTGTTAATTAATGAAAATATGAAATATTTCTATAAATATAATCAATTCCTCCGGTAAAATAAAAGCAAGAAAAACAGAGAAAAAAACACTCGGACAAATTTTGTTCTTTGTTAAGTCTTTTCCTTGAAAACACATAATCGATTTTATCTTTTTCACCTTCAGATTTCTCAATATTTAATTTTTAGATAATTCTTAATATTTTTTTATTAATTTTACTTAATCCCTTCAAGTTAATTTCATTCCATGTAAGCTCAAATAACAGTATGTTACAAAATTTACATATTTCTTGAGATTCTCAACATGTATAGTTTATAAATCTCCCTATATACTAATGCAGAATACGTTGAGCCTAAATGGCAGCTTCTCATGCTTCGACTGCCACATGTCTTCTGCTGGTGCTTCGTGTGCTTTTATGTCACCCTTTCATGCTTCTGCTGACACATAATCAATTACTCGCCTAATCATCATCTCATTAATTACATTATAAGTATACCTCAAATAACTCCTACATACCTTATTAATTTTTACGAATTAAGGAATATGAATTATGAATAATTAGGAATTGATTACATTACAGAAATATTTTACGTTTTCATTAATTAAAAAATATAAATTCCAAATAAAGAGAATTTAATATAGTAGTGTGCACTATATATTAAAAACATAAACCTAAAATCTCGCAAAAATATTATATATTTCTATTAATTAATTAGTTTGTATTAATTAGTCACTATAATTATATATATCAATAAAAGAAATATCAACTGAAAGAAGTGTTGAATATATATATAATTAAAAGGTACTCTAAGTGATTTTTTAAATAGTTTTAAGTGATTTTTTTATTTTTTAAGTTTTAAAAGATTTGTTCATTTATCTACTTTTGAAATGAACTATATATTTTTAAAAGTTTTGAATTTTCTTTTGTATTTTAAATTATATCCAAATAATTTATGTATTTTTTTTTCAAATATAAGGATTGACAAGTGCTTTATTTTAAGTTATAAGTCAAGATCTATTATGTATTTCCAAAAGTTTTTTAAATTCCAAAAACATTACTAAAACTAGCCACAATTATTTAGTATAATTCTACATATGGAGTTGTATTAAAGGACAATACATATATCATTTATTCAAGTATAAGTTCTTCTTCACTTTGGCATCATTGCAAACTCATAATACTGACCAAGAATATGAGATTAATTATTGGACAGACAATGTCATCTCACCATCTATAAGAAATTAAGGACTTCTCCGAATGAATCCTCAAAATTGTAGATGGTGAGCTGGGTGAAAAAGTCGATAGAAATCTTGATTGATATTCTTGATATTTACTAATCTGGAATGCCGAATATCATATTGCAGCCATTGCTGAAAGCACTATCATTTACTTATAAGTAACTTTCCATAAATTAATTTTCTGAAGAAAGAGCAACCGTGACGCCAACAAACGACATTGTGGAGAGAGAATACGATTACGTGATGTCTATAATTTCAAAAGACAAACGGATATATCTCAGTTCTGATAGTATATGCAAAATCTCTGCGACCTCTAAAGTCAAAATCAAGTAAATTCAATGGATTTTTTTGAATAGCATCAACTGTTCTAGAATTCCAAATCACATCTTGAAATCGTAAGTTAGAGTCTCAATTATGCTAATTCAAAATATGGATCAATCATAAGGATTATGAAATATCACATTATTAATAATTATCCAAATCCATAACCATATTATTGAACAAAAAATTCGGGGAACAATTTTGAGAGTAAAGTACTTATTCCACAATTGATATTAAGCCCGTTTGATAGCAGATTACAATTTAAATTTCAAATACGCCAGTTCCCACTTATTATGAGCTTTACCATGACTATATTTAAGAGTCAAGGTCACACGCTCTCTCATATTGGTATGTATCTTACAAGACCCGCATTCGGTCATGATTAGGTTTATGTAGCCATATTAAGAATGAAGATCAGGAAAGACTAAAAATCTTTTGTTGCGATGAGAAATGTGTAATCATAAACAGACAAATAGTGTAGTTTATAAAGAAGTATTATAAAATTTATAATGAACGATTTACATATTATATATTTACATAAGAGTTCTTTTTTGTGTTCCCGTGTAATTATACGGGTGTTATACTAGTTTATATTTATAAAGAAGGTGAGACAAATATTCGGTTGGATTCCCCAATATATATATATATATATATATGTATATAATGAGAATGATAGTTAAGAATAAGAATGAATTTGATTCATAGATTTTGATTAAATGGATGGCCTAGATTTATTCTCCCAAAAATATATGTATAAAATGTAATATTTTAATGCATCGATATTTTGATGCATGTAATGCAGAGCTTTTATGCATTGCAAGTTTGATGCACGGAATGCATATATTGCATGTATAAGCCAATTTGGACCGTACATCACACACAGATCAATGATTCAAATTTATTCTCAATTCACAACATAAAAACCATTCTCGTATGATCATATATATATATATATATATATTACAGTTAAACCTCGATAAATGAATGTTCGATAAACGAATAACCTCGCCAAATGAATAATTTCCTCTGGTCCCAATTCTTTATAACATGTTCAAATTTTCTTTCGATAAACGAATAATTTCGCTAAATGAATATTTTTCTCTGATCCCAATCATATTCATTTATCGATGTTTTACTGTACTCTCCTTATAAATATACTTCCTCTGTTATTTTATTATTGCAACGTGTTGACTATTACACTATTCACATACTCTCTTTTGACCATCTTTTGTGATTTATACATATGAAAAATATAGTCATGTGAGATCTTGTTAGATTCATCTCAAAATATATTTTCAAAATATCAACTTCTTATAATTTTTAAAAATAAAGAATCAAAGATATTAATAATCAAAGTTGTGCATTGGCAAGCGTGAAAGTGCAGCTGTTGCAATTATAAGAGAACGGAGGTAGTATTACTTCTTACTATGTAGTAGTAATTATCTTTATAATAAGGTGGCGCAACGAGCGGGAATGGATTACAAGTAGTGTTGCCATCGGGCCGTGAAACTCCGTCGGTTCGGGCCCGAACCCGGCGATTCAGGGCCGGGCCGAGAACCGGCGGTTCCCAGGCCGAACCGTTTGTTCTTCATTTTTTATTATTATTATTTTTTATTTCTTGTATAAAATTAAATGAATTGTGTAGTTTTGTTGAAATTTCGAATGTTGGAATTATTTATGTGGTGTTTTTTTATGTAATTTATAATAACTTGTAATGTTTTTTATATCTTCTTTTTTTTCTAAATTAAATGATTTATGTTGAGATTTCTAATTTTTTTAATTTACAAGTGTTGAAATTTTGAAATTACTTAAGTTAATTTAATCAAAATATAATAACTTATAGATAATTTAGAAATTCTTTAGGTTGTGTTTTTTTTATGTAATTTATAGTAACCTGTAATATTTTTATGATTTTTTTTGGAAATTAAATTACTTGTGTTGAAAATTTAAAATATTGAAAATTTGAAATGCAATAAAGGAAAAATAGTTCTAAAACATCTATAATACTATAAGATTCAGTCCCTAAATTTAATGTGGAGTTATGATGATAAAGTTTTTAGAGTTAGAACCAAGTTGAAGTCGTTTAGTAGTTGCATAGAGTACAAGATAGCTAATGCTCGAAATTCAATGCAGCCTCATAATAACTATACAATCATGAAAGGAGATGAAGTGCAAGGGTTGCCCGAATTGATCACATGGCATTTAGTATAGAATTAGAGGTCGGTTAGATGAAGTGCAAGGGTTGCGAAAGGTTGCAAGAATAATTAATGATTTAACCTAATTCATGCCTATATAAACCGGCCAAAATCACATTTAGTATGTACATTTGAAGATGATTCACACATCTTTTAGATCTTTGATTGTTGGTAGCGGTATGTAAATTCTCTTTTGCAACATTTTGGAGATGATTCACACATCTTTTAGATCTTTGTAATTAACTTGGTCTTCTTTTTTTTCCTTAATTTAGTTATCATACGCAGGTACCATGAAAATCACACAAGATCATGCATGCTCACATAAATGGAACCAAAGATTGGGATACCAACTAGTTTATTTGTTTCTTACATATTTAGATGATTGTTATAGATAAACACACACACACACACACACACACACACACACATATATATATATATATATATAGATATATGTATTATGTTAATGCATTTTCATATACAAGTAATTTATATTCGTTTTCTATTGATGTAGCTCACATGTGTGAATCGATTCAAGAAAATGTGCACGAGCATGTATGTAAAGCAATATTTAAATGGTTAAATGATACTTTTTAGCATGATTAGTTTATGTAAGTAGTTGCTTTCGAATGTTCTTTGAGAAATATTGGAATGAATTTATCGTGTGCAATTGAATTATTATTGAAAAGAAGAAGGTCCACGCATCGCAAAGTGTTTTCTTTTTCTATATGTAGAATCATTAGTGAGAAACCAATATTTACGCCCATTAAATGAGTTTGCTGTAATAGCAAAATATGACATATTAAAAATATCACATTGAGTAATGAATAAAAAGGAAAAAATACATAATTTTGACTTAAATCCGTTTGTAAATTATAATATCAAATAACAAAGTTGAGTTTTAAACACAAGCAAAAGTTCAAACTTTTATCGAAAAACAAAACCGGTGCATTTAATGTGAACTATATATAACATCGAGATGGAAGTGCAAGGCTTGCCGGAATTTATCACATGATATTTAGTAATTAGTATAGAATTAAAAGTCGGTTATGGAATGAGATGAAGTTGAAAAGGTTGCAAGAATAATTGATGATTTAACATAATGCAATATATATAGATATATGTATTATGTTAATGCATTTTTATATACAAGTAATTTATGTGTGTTTTCTATTGATGTAACTCACATATGCGAATTGATTAAAGAAAATGTGCACGAACATGTATGTAAAGCAACATTTAAATGGTTAAATTATACTTTTTAGCATGATTAGTTTATGTAAGCATGCAACTTGAATAATGAATATAAAAGAAAAAGTACATAATTTTTGCTCAAACACATTTGTAAATTAAAAAAAATTAAGTGTAAGACATAATAGTGGAGTCCAAAGATTTTAGGAATTATTAATAGTGTGTTAATTAATATTCATTTAGTTGGCTATTTAGAATTGAGTTTATTGATAAATTTATTAATATTAGTTAGACTTCAATGTTAATTTTCAATGAAATTAGTTGTACAATAAAATGAGATGAAGCTAAAAAGGTTTGTAACGATTTTTATACAGTTTATGTGGCATTATTATATATACATTATTACACAAACTTTAACTTACAAACTTAATAAAGAAAATATTTAACGCACATTAAACTATAACCAATTAGATAAACCCCGTGTGCTTCATATTACCATGCAAAAACCATCTAATGGACAAGTATTGTAGGGCTAAGTAATAGATCAAAAGAAATAAAACCATTTTTTTATCATGCAAATAAGTAATAGACCAAAAGAAACAAAGCCATCACAACTTAATAACCAAAAGCCCATATATAAAATACAACACCACAAAACCAAAACAACATCAAACACTTTTAAATTTTTATACAAGAAAGTTAAAACATTTCATACAATACTAAACAATAATTAAGTATACACTCGCCAATATACAGAAAGAATACACGATTAACAATTAGATTCTCAGCCCGTGCGTAGCACGGGTTCTGCATGTCTCGTTTACAATCAAAATAATGCATAAAAATTGATATCCTTATTGATTTCTATGGGATAGTTTTGAAGGTGGAAGAAGGGGGTATTTATAGATAAAATTGGGTGGGAGAAATCTGAATTTGAATTTGAAAAAAAAAATTAAAATTCGGCAAAACCGCCGGTTTGGGCGGAAACCAGCACGGCAGGGCTAGGCCGGTTCCGCGCCGAACCGCCGGTTCGGACCGTCGGTTCACGGGCCCAGAAATTGCGGCCCGTAACCGGACCGTGCTTAGTACCGGCTCGTTTCTGGAACCGGCCCACGGTCAATGATTCGGATCGGAACTGTTGACCACGGATCGGTCCGGGCCGGAACCGCGAGTTCCAGTTAAATTGTGGCAACACTAATTACTAGTTTTGTTAATATAGAGTATATCATTGTTTAATTTTAAATTAAAAAAAAAGTAGTAATCTTTGACAACCAGGGTTTCCCTGTACATACCCTAACCATTCATCCTCAACCGCTGGTTCTCATACACAACTCCTCAGCCGCTCGTTCCTATCGTATGCAAACTGGATACTTTTGTTCTCTCGTTTTCCTCTCCCCGATCCTCAGCATAAACGTAAGCTATCTACTGCGAATCCTTGTTTATTGTCTTACTGGTTGTTTTTAAGTTTCGGATTTATATATCTGTACCTTTTAGAATCCTTTATAATCAGTATCATCGTTGATGTTTACATTTGAATTTGAATTTTCAATTTGAGGAGTTATTGATTTTTCTGAATTTTTATGCTATATGTTTGAATTTTATTCAAGTGTGGTTGTGTAATTTGAATATATATTTATTTTGCAACTGAAATCGGATTATCTATAGAAACTGTGATTTAGGGTTAAAATGATTAGATTGCAGTTCGTTCTGTTTCTAGACCTGCTGAGTTTCAAATGATTTAGATTAGATGTTACTGAATTGATTGATGGTTTGCCTTCATCTCCTCCCAGTCGACCCCACCAATGGCAACTGAAGTTGAATCAGTGGTCGGATCAGTGGCAAGCAAGGGCGGATCAGTGGTAGCCAATCACGATCCCCATGCCCAGTGCCGAGTTGATAAAATTTTTTATTTGGTAATTGAGGAGAGTGGTGAATATAGCCTCTCCATGACACCCGAAGAAATCCCTGAAGGTGTTGTGGTTGAAGCAGTTGCAACAACAACATCTACAACATCTAACACTTAGTCCCAAAATGATTTGGGGTCGGCTAACATGAATCAAATTTTGAAACCGTCAATGATCGTTACATAAATAACATAATGGTTGAAGCAGTTGGTAATTGTAAAAAAGGTCTTCGTCAGTTTAATGTTTACAGGGATGGTATGAATACATACGATTTTGTTACTGTTGGAACCTTCATGATCCAAAATGGTTATGCTTATATTGCCGACCATTGCAAGTATATATACTAGTAGTAACTAGTATTTTCTTCTAGTCATACTGTATTTCTTTATCTATTCTAATTTTATTTAATCAGATTATATATGTAATGTGTTTGTATGTGTGCTACTTGTGTTTGTTTAGTCATCCATGGGGAGGCACCGGATCCGAACTATGAATTCATCATGATCCCCCCATTTAAAATGACGTATCTGTTAAAAATCATCACCAACCCACCTTCTCAAATGTCTAAGTCATCTGGAAGACACCATCTTTGAAGATTTCTCCACCTACAATTGTTGAAGCCATCAACTTTGAAGTTGGAAGCTTCATCCATTCTTTCACACCATGATTTCACACTATATTTACTCCTATAAATAGCAAGGCATTTTGTTGAGTTGTATCCCATCTCTAAGAGTGAATTCAAAGAGTGAATAATAATCCAAGTTGAGATTGAGTGAGTTTGAGAGTTTTTATTTTGTGAGTTTGTAATTCTATCGTTGAGTGATAATAGAATAAATATTTTTCTCTCAAATCATCGGTAATTCACTTAATGATCATTTGATATCCCAACAAGTGGTATCGGAGCAAGGTTTCGGGGTGCTAGCCGAAAGTGTTAGATGAGCTGAAAATTTCGAGTTTTACGAAGCCGTACGGGTTGCCGAAAGGATTGTCTCAAGGTTGAAGACGATGAACTGCAAATAAATTTTTCAGAAATTACATACTGGTCCCTGAATTTTTGGAAGTTTTTAATTAAGTCCCTAAATTTCTGAGATTTTTTATTTTGATCCCAAAAATTTCAAAAATTATATTTTTGGCCACAGAAACTTTGTTAAAATCATGGCTGATTTTACTACCTCTATTGAGAAGCTCAATAAAAACAATTATGGGTCATGGAGTACCCGTATGAAGTTTTACCTGCTCGGGCAGGACTTATGGGATATTGTGAACGGAGCTGAGATAACACCACCAAGGGAGGCCAAAAGCACAGACACAACCTCCGACATCTCAACCTCAACACCGGTATGACCAGATGCTGCACATCAAAGGCCAGCAGCCGACCCTGATGCTTTAAAGAAATGGAAGGAAAAAGCGGGCAAAGCTATGTATGCCTTAACTGTGGCTGTAGAAGATGAATTTCTCCAGCGGATCAAAGATGCCCGAACACCGAAGGAAGCTTGGGATTCATTGACGGCTATTTTCGCGAAGAAAAATGATGCAAAATTACAAAGGCTCGAAAATGAACTTTTGTCGATCTTCCAGATAAATATGTCTGTGAGTCAATATTTCTCAAAGGTGAAATCTCTTTGTGACGAGATTTCTAAACTAGATCCTGAAAATGGCATCACACAAACTAGGATGAAAAGAATTATCATCCACGGATTGAAGCCGGAGTTTAAGAGTATTATCACGGCAACTCGGGGCTGGGCCACCGAGCCAACTTTAGCAGATCTGGAGAATTTGCTAATTAATGAAGAGGATCTAGACAAACCCACGTCTAATCAACCAACCAATGGTGAATAGATGGCCCTTTTCACTAATAGAAGAGATAATCAAGGACGCGGACGAGGACGCGGTCGTGGTCGAGGACGAGGACGTGGTTTCAGGAGATTCAACAATCAAGAAAGAGATGTTCGAGGAAACCAAGAAAGAGGTTTCCAGTCAGGGGGAGCTCGAGGAGCTCAGCATAATCAAAATGGTCAGTACCGGTGGCAACAAAAGGATCGTCAAAGTGACGAATGTTTCAATTGCGGCAAGAAAGGACATTATGCAAAAAATTGCTGGTCCAAGAGAGTTGAAGGAAATACAGCAACAACATCTAAGGACGAGGCTCCAGGAGAAGAAGATTGGGATTTCGAGACTTCCTTTTATGCCGAAGAGGTATATACTGCTGATACACGAGGGAAAGGCCTAAGAGAGGAATTTGCACTTACTGCGGTATGTGAGCAGTTAGTCGATTACAAGAATGATTGGATCGTTGACTCTGGTTGTTCCAATCATATGACCGGAGATGAGTTGAAACTTGTAAGTATGACCAATTACAATGGAGATCGAGTTATTGTGACAGCTGATAACATACAATTACCAATAGCCCATGTTGGCAAGACACAACTGATACAAAGGTACGAACATGAAGAAGTACAACTCGATAATGTCTATCATGTCCCAGGGATGAAGAAGAACCTGTTGTCAGTACCACAATTAATTGCTTCAGGTAATTATGTGTTGTTTGGCCCGAACGATGTGAAAGTGTATCGTGAATTGAAAGTCATAGGTACACTGTTTGTGGAAGGACCAAAAATGAAGGCTATCTATGTCATGTCAGCTGAAGAAGCCTACGTTGAGAAGGCTAGGAGAAGTGACACTGGAGACCTATGGCATGCACGACTTGGACATGTCAATTACGGCAAACTGAAAATTACGATGAAGAAGTCCATGCTGAGGGGACTTCCTCAACTCGAGATCCAACATGACACTGTGTGTGCTGGATGTCAATATGGTAAAGCACATCAACTGCCTTACAAAGAGTCAAAGTTCAGAGCAAGGGAGCCGTTGGAATTGGTCCACTCAGATGTGCTTGGGATGATCAAACAAAAGTCAACAAGCGGTTATCAATATCTGATAACTTTTATTGATGATTTCTCAAGGTATGTATGGGTATATTTCTTGAAGCATAAAGATGAGGCTTTTGAAAAATTCAGGAAATTCAAAGATACGGTAGAACGTGAGTTTGGAAGGAAGATCAAGTGCCCCCGTACTGATAATGGAGGAGAATACACTTCAAATGAATTCAACAACTACCTCAAGGAGTGCAACATCCGAAGGCAATTAACTTGTGCAAAAACTCCACAACAAAATGGAGTAGCGGAGAGGTAGAACCGCCACCTAGCAGAGACATGTAGAAGTCTTCTACATGCAAAGAATGTTGATACAAGATTTTGGGCATAATGAATGAAGACAGTAGTCTATATCACCAACAGGCTACGACAACCGAGGCTAGAATTTATTTCACCATTTCAAAAATTATATAATGTAAAACCAACAGTGAATTATTTTCGAGTGTTTGGTTGTGTATGTTATGTGTTTATTACAGATGAAGATCGCAGCAAGTTTGACAAGAAAGTTGTCCGCTGCATATTCGTTGGATATGATGAACAAAAGAAAGGCTGTAGATGCTGCGATCCAAATACAAACAATATCTATATCTCACGAAATGTTGTATTCGATGAGGCATCTTCATGGTGGGCAAACAAGGTGGAATTACCAGATACACATGAGCTGCAAGAAAAGCTACAAACCAAGTTGCAGCTATATTCCTCTCAAGGCAACGACAACATACAAGGACCAAGATCCCCGTCAGATCAAATTGAGGTACGATCCAAATCAAGAAGCCCTTGGAGAACAGGTGTACATGACACCAAATGAAGTACAGACTAGTCAACCGGAACAGCAGGAACCTTCACAACCTAAAGTGCGAAGGTCCACCAGAGAAAGACGGCCAAATCGTAAGTATGTAGACGTTGCCTATGCTGAAGTCAAAGAGCCAAGTACATTTGAAGAAGCATCAAATATACCAGAGTGGAGAAAGGCCATGGAAGAAGAGATTTTGGCATTAAAACAAAATCGAACTTGGAATTTAGTGCCAAAACCTGAAGGTGTTAAACTCATATCCTGCAAATGGGTTTACAAGTTGAAGATTCGCCCAGATGGTACGATCGAGCGATATAAGGCTCGATTAGTTGTTCGTGGATTCTCTCAAGAGTATGGCATAGACTATGACGAGACGTTTAGTCCAGTTGCAAAGATTACTACAGTTCGTGTCTTACTAGCCTTAGCAGCAAGGAAATTATGGCAAATGGATATGAAGAATGCGTTTTTACATGGGAAACTTGATCGTGATATCTATATTGATCAACCCAAAGGATTTGTGAATCATGAAAAGCCTGAGTACGTGTGCAAGTTGAAGAAGGTGTTGTATGGCTTGAAGCAAGCACCCCGAGCATGGTACGGGAAAATTGCTGAGTTTCTAGTCCAAAGTGGTTATCATGTTGCCCCAGCAGATTCGAGCCTATTCGTGAAAACTCACGGAGGCAAGCTAGCAGTAGTCCTTGTATATGTGGATGATCTAATCATCACTAGCGATGACGAAGACGAGATTCAACAAACAAGGGCAAACTTGTCAGTCCGATTTCAAATGAAGAAACTTGGTGAACTGAAACACTTCCTAGGATTGGAAGTCGAAAAAACAGATGATGGTATATTTCTTGGTCAGCAGAAATATGCAAAGGATTTAATCGAGAAGTTTGGGCTAACTGACTGCAAGCCAATATCTACCCCAATTGAGCCAAACTTGAAGCTGTGTGCCTACGATGGGAAAGACTTGGAGGACACAAGAATGTACCGACAGATAGTAGGTAGTCTTATATATCTAACTCTTTCCAGACCTGATATAGCATTCGCTGTAGGTGCTACTAGCAGGTTCATGCAGAAACCTAAGAAGCCACATCTCGAAGCAGTCAAAAGGATCCTGAGATATGTTAAAGGCACAATTGATTGGGGACTTTTCTACAAGAAGGTAGTACAAAGCAAGGTCAGCGGCTATTGTGATGCTGACTATGCCGGAGACCATGATACCAGGAGATCGACTACAGGATATATATTCAATCTTGGTTCGGGAGCTATATCATGGTGCAGTAAGAGACAACCTACCGTTTCTCTTTCAACTACTGAAGCGCAATATAGAGCAGGGGCGATGGCAGCACAACAGTGTGCTTGGTTGATTCAACTCATGAAGGATTTGAACCAACCAATAGAAGATGGAGTTGCATTACATTGTGACAATCTGTCAGCAGTTCGTTTGGCTGAGAATCCAGTATTTCATGCTCGGACCAAACATGTGGAAGTACACTATCATTTCTTACGCGAGAAAGTACTTAAAGGAGATATTGACATGAAGCCAGTCAGGACCGAAGATCAGGTTGTAGACATATTTACGAAGAGCTTATCTGCAACAAAGATTTTCGAATTCCGAGACCTACTTGGAATGGTATTACGTATGAGGAGTGTTGGTAATGAAGGGGAGTGTTAAAAATCATCACCAACCCACCTTCTCAAATGTCAAGTCATCTAGAAGCCACCATCTTTGAAGATTTCTCCACCTACAATTGTTAAAGCCATCAACTTTGAAGTTGGAAGCTTCATCCATTCACACCATTCTTTCACACCATGATTTCACACCAAATTTACTCCTATAAATAGCAAGGCATTTTGTTGAGTTGTATCCCATCTCCAAGAGTGAATTCAAAGAGTGAATAACAATCCAAGTTGAGATTGAGTGAGTTTGAGAGTTTTTATTTTGTGAGTTTGTAATTCTATTGTTGAGTGATAATAGAATAAATATTTTTCTCTCAAATCATCGGTAATTCACTTAATGATCCTTTGATATCCCAACAGTATCCCCATCGGATACCTGATGGAATAAGCGAGGAGCAATTTTTTGTAAGTGATCGATCCAGTAATTCTATATATTTTGCTGCATCTTCTTGCATTGCATAAGTGTGTTGTGCCTATCTATCACTATCAATCATTTTGTTATGCCTATATATGAGTGTGACTATAAGCACACTTGTGACATTTGATTTGATGGGTGGCTGGCCCACTTTTTAATTTTTTTATTTAAAAGTTGTTTTTCTTTAATAGTATTAATTAATATTTTTAAAAGTATTAGTTGTTTTTGTGATAGCATAGCCGCTGTCGAGCGTGTCTGTCAGGCGCTATATTTTTTATTTAATGTTTCAGTCCAATCCAATTATTTTTATTTACTTGCTATAGTAATTTTGTTTCTCTCTAGCCCATTTTTTATGATAATCTTTTAATGATAATTTTTTTTTTATGCACAACAATGAAGATGAACCACGACGAAAATGGTAAAAAATGGAAAAACATGAAACACGATGGAAATGGTAAAAAATGGAAAAACTAAAATTCAATATGAAACAATTGGTATATTAGTATTTTTTCTGCTGCAGTTTTGTTTTTCAGCCTGAAATATATGTACACGTTCCGGTTCATACTCTGCTTGTAATTTTTTTGTAGAGCCTGAAATATACGTACACGTCCAGATTTGCCACATCAGCCCTATAACTTGTATGTGAATTGTATATTTATTTGAGTGTTGCGTATTTATTATTATGGTTGTTTTTTTAAATTTTTTTAATTATGATATATAATATTTAAATTAATAATATCCTTCAAGATTTTGAAATCTCACAATACCATCTTTAATAACAAATACAAGATTTTGATAACTACTACTTTTAAAAATATTAATTAATACTATTAAAGAAAAACTTCGACTTTATCTTTTAGAAAACCGATTTTTGATAATAGTCCTTTTAACCATATAGCTTCTTTTAATGCTTCTGTTATAGCAACATACTCAGATTCTGTACTGGATAAAGCAACTATAGGTTGTAATTGAGACTTCCAACTGAACGGTGTGCCACACAAAGTAAACACATATGAAGTAGTAGACTTACGGTTATCACGATTAGCAGCGTAATTAGAATCCACATATCCAACCAATTTTACACCTTGCGGGTGTCGAGAGAATTTAAGACCATACCTGGTTGAGCCCTTCAAGTGCCATTTGACGGCTTGCCAATGATAAACCCATGGGTTAGCCATATATCGACTAAGACAACTCACATCATAAGCTATATCAGGTCTTGTGCTGGCCATTAGGTACATGACCGAGCCAATGGCATTTGAGTAAGGTACCTTTTTCATATAATTGATATCATCCTCAGTTTTCGGGGATTGATCTTTACTTAAGAGGAAATGACCGGCTCGAGGCACATTGGTTGATTTAGACTGACTCATAGAAAATTTGGATATAATTTCCTGCACATAGGAATCTTGGTTTAAAACAATGGTGGAGTTTTTCCTATCACGAAAGATATTCATCCCAAGAATGCGCTTAGCATCACCAAGGTGTTTCATGTCAAACTTCGCATTTAATGACATGATCAACTGTTTTCACATAAGGGCTCAGTAAGAGCATATCATCAACATATATGAGTAAGAAAACAGGATTTTTGAAATCAGTTTTGTAATACAAGCAATGATCATAATTGCTTCTTGAAAATTTAAGAGAGAACATGTATTCATCAAACTTCTTATTCCATTGCCTAGGTGATTATTTTAAACATTTTTTAAGCAAGTAAACATGATTAGGGAACTTGGGATCAATAAAGCCTTTAGGTTGACTCATATAAAGTTTTTCTTCAAGTTCACCATGTAAAAAGGCAGTTTTGACATCTAATTGTTTTAATTCCCAATCAAATTGAGCAACTAGAGCAAGCATGATACGCACAGTAGTAAACTTTACCACTGGAGCAAAGATTTCAGTGTAGTCAATACCTTCTTTCTGGGTGAAACCCTTAGCAACGAGTCTAGCTTTGAATCTGACCGACTCATTTTCTTCCTTAACTTTGAAAAGCCATTTACAGTCAACCACCGAGCAGTAAGGCCGGGGCACAAGAGCCCAAGTTTCATTTGAGTGCAATGAAGTCATTTCTTCATTCATTGCATTAAGCCACTGTTCTGAGTGTTCAGATTTCAAAGCTTCATCATATGTTTTGGGTTCACAATTATCAATAGATTCAAATATATTGAATGCATATGATGCCATATGATAATCATTCAAGTGAGAAGGTCTTCTAATTTCTCTCCTAGGCCTATCTCGAGCAAGTTGATAATCATGCAAATTATCTTCAGGTACTTCTTCTGTTTCATCATGCACATCAGCATTATCATGATTTTCAAGATTAGTTTCTGTTTGCAAATTATCCATATTATCTAAAGAAATGTGCAGCTCCACCTCATTTGGAGCAGGGGGTTTTTCGGATCCGGTAAAAGGCAAGGAAATTCATTTTCGTTGAAAACAATATCTCGACTAATAATAGTTTTGAAACCGATTTGGCCCTTTAGCCTTTTACCCCTTCCGGGTATCCCAGAAACACACATCTCACAGAACGAGGTTCAAGCTTATCATTTTTCTGATGCACATAAGCAGAGCAGCCAAATACACGAAGATTAGAAAAATCAATAGATCGACCAGTCCAAACACATTCAGGATAATTGCCACTCAACGACACAGAGGGAGATCTATTTATCAGATAAGCAGCAGTGAGTAAAGCCTCACCCAGACCCTTTTCGAGAGCCCAGACATAGCCAACATGCTTCGGACCCTTTCTAGCAAGGTTCTATTCATACGTTCAGCCACCCCATTCTGTTGGGGCGAATATGGGACAAACTTATGTCAATGAATACCAGATTGAGCACAAAGCTCATCAAACATTTGATTGCAAAACTCAAGGCCATTGTCGGTCCTTAAGATTTTGATCTTCTTTCCAGTTTGGTTTTCAATCAAGGTTTTCCAATTTTTAAATTTCTCAAAAACATCAGATTTATTTTTCAGAAGGAACACAAAAAGCTTTCGAGAGTAATCATCAATCACAGATAGAAAATATCTATTTCCACCGTGTGTGGGTTCACTAGATGGCCCCCACACATCAGCATGCAAATAATGCAAAGTGTCATAAGTAGTAGGAGATCTAGGGGGATAGGGATTAGGAAACTTAACACGATGTTGTTTACCTACCACACAGGAGTCGCAAAATGGCATAGAGGACAATTTAACATTCCTAAACACCCCTTGTTTTTGCAAAATTTCCTGACCCTTATCACTAATGTGGCCTATACGTTTATGCCACATATCTGTTGAGTCACCTTGGACAGCATTCACAAAAGAATCATATTTTGCAGTTTTCACATAGAGGTTATTCCGTTTTATTGCTTTGAAAACACACAAGTTTCCTTTAAAGATTTTCATAATCTCATTTCCCCACTTACCTTCATACCCCTCATCATCAAGGGTACCACAAGAGACTAGATTGTGACATAATTCAGGAACATGCCTCACGTTCTTTAAAGTTAACAAATAACCGGAGTCACACATTATTTTAATATCTCCTAAACCATGAACTTGGCACCTTTTTTCATTAGCCATAGATACAGACCAATTTGTCACTTCTCTATATTCAGAAAATAGCCTTTTGAATGGCGACATATGAAACGTACAAGCGAAATCAACAAGCCACTCATTTTCACACAAAGTAAGAATATGCACAGTGTTAGCTTGTTCACAAATTTCAGAAACCATGAAAACTTCATCTACACGGCCATTTTCTGCCACAAGGTTGGCATTATCATTTTGATAATTTTTCTTAGGTTTAGTGCACTCATGAATGTAATGTCCAGATTCACCACAATTATAGCACTTACGGTTCTTAGGTCGAGACTTTGACCTACCCTTCCATTTGCCCTTCTTCTTTTCAGAAAAATTACTCTGATGGTTTTGGCTTGAGGAAGGTTTCTGTTTTTGAAAGCGGTTTTGAGACCTTCCCCTCACAAAATTAACCTCACCAAGAGATTTATTCCCCTTATTGTTTTTCAAATCCAATTCTTTATTTTTTAAACCATTTATAACAGTATCAAGAGTTACTTTATCTCTGCCGTACACAAAGACAATCAAAAGATCCACTATGCCTATTCCTAACTGGATTTGATTTGTGATTTTTTATTGTATTTTATAAGGCCCTGTGACATTGACAAACCAAACCTCTGTCAGAGGTGTAATGTTCAGTTGTACAGAGGTGGCACTAGCAACTATTACGATTGTCGTGTGTACCTCAAAACTTGTACCACTATATATTCCTTATTAACCATTAATTTTTTGCTCATACATACCATTCTTTTCTTTTATGATGCAGATAAGGTTCTCTATGGTCGTCGCCCTTGCTCAGATGTGAGGTAATTTATAAATGAATTCCTTTTGGATTTTTTCTGCAAAAATTCATCCTCTAGCACCAATTTGGTTTTCTTAATTAATTTGCACACGCACACACACAATATATATACACATATATACATATATATATATATATGTATATAGTTCTTCAATCAATATTCAAGGTTGTGGAGGTGATAAAGTGGGAACACTGGAAGGCATGGATATAGATGACGAAGGTGTGTGTTGTGTTGGCCTCAAAACTTAATTTTCTCTCCCTCTCTCTCTCTCTCTATATATATATATATACTAGTGTATAGCCCGTCGAAACTCGACGGGTAATCACTTTATTTTGTAATTTATAAGTAAAATCCTAAAAATAATTTAATACTTTATTATGATTCAGTCACTTACAATCGTACCGCAGCAGAACACACCAATAAACAGAAATAATAGGGATGAAATTCAGCCACCCGAACTCATTTAGAATTTATGTACTTATAGTCGTCCTAAACTCGATTGAAAGATAATTTTACTACTTATTCCAGTTCAGAACTCATATAGTAACACATGAAACAACGAATGTATGCTACAAACATTCAGACCTGTTTCAAATCTTTATACTCATATTCATCAAACTCGATTACAAGATAACTTTATTATTCGTTTATATCCCATACCCCTATGTAATATATGCTAATTATTCAGCGTATTTAAATTTATATAATTTAAACAACTAAACATAAGTTGCTATAGTAATTAATAGGTTAATCCATCTCCATGAAAACTCAAATATTGCAAAATAAAGGTTAAGAATAAATATTATGAATGACAAAAAATTAAAGTTAAATTCCTTGTATAATTTTAGAATTATACGATCTTCAAAAATCCTTTACAATTTATATACCTATACTTTGATGTGGGATTCAAGATTTTAGATAAATAAGAATAAAAATATAAAAAACTTTATGTAGGAGAGAGAGTTAAATTTAAGTTGTTATAATAATTGGTTGTTACGTCTGGCTTTAAAAAAATTCAAATTTGCTCAAATTGCTATATATTGATAAAAAATTAAATTAAATATCTATAAATTAGTCAAATTAATTTTTTAATTCAAAATATTTATATGGCCAACTTAATGATTTGTCAAATTATATTTTTAATAAAAATAATACTACTTATTTGGTCAACTCGATAATTGGTCAAATTAATTGGTGATAAGAAATATGATGGTAAAATACATATTGAATATATGAATGAATTACCCAAATCTATTAAAACTTATAAAATCTACATAATCAAATATAAGTTATTACAATAATTAGTTGTTATGTCTGACTTTAACAAAATTAAAATTCGCTTAAATTGTTAGACATTGATAAATTGGACAAATTAAATATAATAACAATAAAATTTTTAGAAAAAATAAGATTATTTATTTAGTAAACTCAATAATTGCCCAAAATTTATTTCCAATAAAATAACAATATTTATTTAGCCAACCCAATAATTGAGCAAATTAATTGCATATGAGAAATGTGATGGTAAAATACAAAATGATCGTATTATATATATATATATATATATATATATATATATATAAGTAAAACTACTTATTTCGTCAATATAAAAATTGACTCAATTAATATTATACAAATTTGTTATGCCCAGACAGAAAAAATATTGATCAAATTAAGTTTTTCAATAAACATAAAACTATTAACTGGTGGTGCAAAACAATTGTGAGGTGCAAAAATGCATATTATTTGTGAGTATTTACTTAGATTATCCAATCGATGGAGTCTCATTTAAAACCGATGTGGGATTTAAATTTATATATAAATATTATTAATACAAACTTAATAATTCGCCAAATTAAATTTTCAATGGAAATAAAACTCTTCATTTAGCTTAATAATCGGTCAAATTAATTCGCCCAGTAATTATGGATTAAAAAATAATATTAATTTTAACTATTTATTTAGTTTCCCGATCGGCAGAGCCTCGTTTAAGATCGACGTGGTATTCAAAATTTTAGATAAAAACAAGTTTGATAATTGGTCAAATTAGATTCTCAAATAAAAAATAAAGTAATTTATTTAATAACTGATATTATTAATATTGGCCAAACTAAAATTTTCAATTAAGATAAAACTACTAAATAAAACAGATGTGATATTCAAAATTTAGACAAATAAATTAATATAAATTTAATAATTGATCAAATTAAGTTTTCACTAAAAAATTTAACTATTTATTTCTCCAACTTAATAATTAGACAAATTAAACACAATAAAAATAAAATTCTTAAGCTTATATGTGAAATATAAATATGGAACCGAAAACTACACATTGAATTTTAAGTATTTATTTTAAGTTCTTAATTGATGAAGTTCTATTTTAAATTGATGTGGGATTCAAGACAATGAATTTTATTTATTTAGAAATTAGATTCTCAAATAAAAAATAAAGTAATTTACTTAATAACTGATATTATTAATATTGGCCAACTAAAATTTTCAAATAAGATAAAACAATTAAATAAAACAAATGTGATATTCAAATTTTAGACAAATAAATTGATATAAATTTAATAATTGATCAAATTAAATTTTCACTAAAAAGTCTAACTATTTATTTCTCCAACTTAATAATTGGACAAATTAAACACAATAAAAATTAAAATTCTTAAGATTATATGTGAAATATAAATATGGAATTGAAAAATACACATTGAATTTTAAGTATTTATTTTAAGTTCTTAATTGATGAAGTTCTATTTTAAATCGATGTGGAATTCAAGACAACAAATTCTATTTATTTAGATCGTCTATGGGTTAAATAACATTTTAAATAGATCTGGGATTCAAGATTTTAGATAAACACGAATACAAAATTCACAGAATGCCACAAATGAGAGAGAGTCAATGTGGTGCTTCAAATCCGTAACACTATTATATAGATTTTTAATTATTATAAACTACTAAATAAAATAGATATGAGATCCAACTTTAGACAAATAAAATTAATGCGAATTTAATAATTGGTCCAATTAAATTTGCACTAAAAATTTAAACTTGTATTTGTCCAACTTAATAACTGGCCAAATTAAACACAACAAAATAATATTCTTAAGTTTGTGTGTAAAATAACTATATGGTTGAAAAATACATAATGATTCTGAGTATTTATTTAGGTTCTCCATTGGTGGAGTCTTATTTTAAATCGATATGGGATTCAAGATATCGAATTCTATTTATTTGGATTGTCCGTTGGTTACGTATCATTTTAAATTGATATGGGATTCAAGATTTTAGATAAATAGGAATCCAAAATTAAGAGAATGCCACGCAGGATAGAGAATTAATGTAATGCTTCGAATCCGTAACGCTATTATATATATATATATATATTTATCAACCAATTATTTGCTCATATATACTACTATAATTGATGCGATTCAGACAATTACCATAAGCTTGGTGAAAAACTTGACAAATGTGATTTGGTCGGTTGAGGTATGCTTGTCTGAATATGAATTTGTACTAGTTTTCTATTATAGTACTATCAATTATTTGCGTGCTTATATCTTGTGAATTTTTCTTTCTTTCTTTCTTTTGCATGAAGAATCTCCATATTGGGAATTTTTATGGTGGATGGTGGTGATGTTTCTGGATGTTTAATTGATGTTTTTATGGTATATGCTGGATTTTAGTAATGTTTAGATGGTACTTGTGTGTATGTGGTGATTGTGATGTATGGTCGAACAAAGTGTGATTTAGTGAGATTAAACTAACTGTTCGGGATTAATATATTCATTCATGTCGTTTTATCACCTTACATGGGCTTCTTACTGTTTATAGCCCAAAAAGTAGTAGAGCCCATCAATAATCTATATATTTTCAAAGCCCATCAAAATTGCTAGAAATTAAATATTCAAGCGTTAAAATTCAATGTATAGGTGGGACTGCTGATAAGTGATAGGGCATACTTCTATTATTACATTGCCTTAAAATCTGTTATAGTAATAAGAGATCAATAGCCCCATTTAGGAAGATAAATCCTCACTATATGACCTAAATCAAGGCTTTATCCACCCGACAAGAAACTTGAATAGAAATTCCAAAGAAGTACTATTTTCCTTTACCTATTTTGTTGATGGTTATTCAAAAACCAAAAGTTCAAGCCCACTAGTCGTGGTACATGTTGGGTCAAGCCCGATACATGTATGGTTTTAAGATGGCGATTAAACTGTGAGGTCCAAAACCATGATATAAATTGCAAAATGAGAAGAAAAAAGAAAAGTTCAGAACTATAAAAATTCAAGAAATAGGATATTAATAGCCTTGACCTTGAGGTTGCCTAATTGATAAAATGACAATCTCGTGACTGAAAATGTTAGGATCCATCAATGACTAGTGGCGCGGGTATCAATAAGGAAGAGATTCATGTCATTAGTGCTGTTGATAATTGTTGTTCGAGCTCGAAGTTGAGCTCCTTACACTTAACGAGCCGAACCGAGCCTGGGCTCGTTAGCACTCGAGCTCGAGTCGGATTCTCAAATACTCGGCTCGGCTCGTATGACAACACTACACGTCATGTTCTCAATAATTTCCCTTCCAGTTTGTCCTTTTTGAGGACAACCGAACGGTGAATACCTCATGTGTGGAGGAGTGGACCCCCCCTGGATTTTTTTAAAAAAATTAGTAGGTATTTAGGATATACTCCCTCCATCCCATTCGAAGTGGCACACTTCTTCCGGGCATGGAGATTAAGGAGGGAGTGTTTAGGAGATAAAGTAATGGCGTGGTTCCACTAATTGCACCATTAACACCCCTTATTATGTCTAGAAATGGATTCTGCCAGACGGCCCCGAAAAGAAAAGTGTGCCACTTTGGACGGGACGGAGTGAGTATTAAACATAACACATTTGTATATATTAATAAATGTATGCTATTCCTTGCACATGCCTTGTGTCCCGGTTTCGATTCTCCCTCCTACCACAAATACTGGCGTTTATTTTCTTGTTCAAGATTCTTGTTTATATATTAGTTCCTTAATTAATAGTAGCATTTTTTTGTTTTTCTTCTTCTTTCCTATATCTTCATTTTATTATTATATTATTTCCTTCTTTTCTTTTTAAGATTTCTACTGTTCAAGTTCAATTTTTCCAGAGTATTTTAAAAAATTCGGCTAACATAACATTACAGTAACCTCAAAAGAGAAAATTTGCTTTTGTCTTATCTTGCATGTGTTATAATCTTATATTTATCTCATATTATAGGAATATTAAAAGACTTAATTAATAAATAAATATACACGCTTAGTGTTTGTGAAATATAGTAATTTCATAATATTTATTTTGATATTTCTAAATACTAGCCATAATTGACAATTTTGTTGAAATAGAATAATATTAAGATATTAACATACTTGATTTACGAAAAATATCTATGCCTTTGTGTTTTCAAAATAGTAACTTAGTTCTTGTTTTTTCAATAATTTATAAATACATGATGAGAGCTAGTATGTCTTAAGGTTAGGATGGGTGATTCTTCCGAAACTCATTAAACGTACCCTTGCACAACATGGATATGATTCTAAAAATTTAAACCTAATTTTTTCACTAAGAAATTATGGAATAAAAAAAAATTGCGCCACTATTTTAAGAGCGAGATCTAAAGTTCAAGTATCAGTATCACGGCTCTCTGCTCTCTTTCAACTCATATAATACTAGTTATACCATTAGCTTTAGATATACTGTAATCAACTAAGGAATGCATAAAATAATCATCTTCTCCAACTCTCAGCTCCCTTGAGAAGCTCTCTTTTCACCTCTTCAGTTAACTAAACATATTGTACCATTAAAGCTAGAGGGGGAGAGAGAGAGAGACTATCTTGAAGCAATTACATTAGCTGCTGAAGTTATTACCAGTGTAGAGTCTCATCTGAAGTTAATTCTTACAATTTTCATTTTCCCAATTTGTTAAAAAGAAAAGGCAAGAAGTGTTTAGTCTTACCAAAGCTTAGATGTCTCAGCTGCAATTTGTAGCTATAGAATCATGAAAAGTCGAATTTACAAACAATGTGTGGTGCCCTGCCTGCTTATGAACATCCCCGATCAAGCCATGTTCTTTCCACAGATGCAATGGAACCATGTTAGTAACTACAAGCTTTTCCACAGATGCAATGGAACCATGTTAGTAACTACAAGCTTCTCCACTTATATTATAATTAATATTATTATTAGTATTATTGTTGTTACTATTATTTACACTGTTACAAATTTTACATTCTTTCACAACTTTCACATTAAAGAAGTGGACAACTAGGTAAATATGGTATTATTAATATTGTATTGGTATTGGTATTAGTGTTATTATTAGTATTATTATTATTACTATTACTTACTAAGTGTTACAAATTTTACATTCTTTTTTTCACAACTTTCACATGAAAGAAAACAGTCAATTAAATCTGGTATTATTGGTATGGTATTGTTATTGGTATTAGTATTAGTATTAGTATCATCATTATTATTTGCGTATACGTTTGTTCTGATTTTTGTTTGGAATGCTTTATCAGATAGAGGTTTGTGTCATTTTGTTTTGTGTTTATCTTCAATTTCCTTGTTAAAGATCTTGTAATATTGACAGTGGACAACGATTATTCTTCTTAAACTTAGTAACAGATATCGTCTTGGAGCCGAAGGCAGGAGAACGTATGGTGACTCAATGAAGGGAAAAATCGTTGTAGCGGACAAGATAATAAAGATTAGAGAAGTTGCTGAGGGAATAGTAATCGCTTGGGGTGGGAATGTACGTAGATCGGAAGCAATACAAGACTATATAATGGCTCGTGTGCTGACTCGACTCGTTCCCAACGGTGTCTACTATTCAGTACTTGACTATATTGAAGAATTTATTAGTATGAATCTTAGTGTATCATTGGGATGATGTTCCTAGCTTTATGTTTGTAGTCGGGAACTATTCTAGGGTAAATATTTAGATAGATATTAATACACATTAATTTTATTGATCTCTTCCTAGGGTAAATATTTAGATAAATATTAATACATGTTAATTTTATTGATCTCTTGTTCCCGACTACAAACATAAAGCTAGGAACATCATCCCAATGATCCATTGAGATTCATACTAATAAATTCTTCAATATGGTCAAGTACTGAATAGTAGACACCGTTGGGAACGAGTCGAGCCAGCACACGAGCCATTATATAGTCTTGTATTGCTTCCGATCTACGTGCATTCCCACCCCAAGCGATTACTATCCCCTCATCAACTTCTCTAATCTTTATTATCTTGTCTGATACAACGATTTTGCCCTTCATTGAGTCACCATACGTTCTCCTGCCTTCGGCTGACGATATCTGTTGTTACTAAGTTTAAGAAGAATAATCGCCGTCGCCTGTCAATATTACAAGATCTTTAACAAGGAAATTGAAGATAAACATAAAGAAAATGACACAAACCTCTATCTGATAAAGCATTCCAAACAAAAATCAGAACAAACGTATACGCAAATAATAATGATGATACTAATACTAATACTAATACCAATAACAATACCATACCAATAATACCAGATTTAATTGACTGTTTCTTTCCTGTTGATACTCGATGATTTGAGGTAGACGTCCAACGCGCATCAGCCAGAGATTCGAGGTAAACATTCAATCTGCAATTTTTTTTTTGCTAAATAAAAGTGGACAAAATAGTTGTGTATAATTAGAATATACGCAAGCTTCATAGCTGTTTTTCTTTCCCCCAATATTTATGGATTTCTGTTACATAAGTGATTTTTAACTCCACATAAGTTTTTCCAAA
Organism: Orobanche coerulescens; assembly: GCA_033398695.1. Lineage (NCBI taxonomy): Eukaryota > Viridiplantae > Streptophyta > Magnoliopsida > Lamiales > Orobanchaceae > Orobanche > Orobanche coerulescens. The sequence continues at coordinate 220,708,055 of CM065804.1, forward strand.
GTATGCATGTGTCCCAGCAAATAGTCAGCAGTAGATAGATTTATCCGTAGTTATCGAATCCACCTATTCTCCTACTTGAAATTCTTGAATTTTAGAGGTCCCTATTGTGCTTTTAACAACTATTATTATGGTTCAGTGAGAAGCCCTGTTTCATCGTATTTGTATCTACTTTAACAAAAAAAAAAAAAATCATATTTGTATCTTCTCCCCTCCACTCCTTTAATTTGCCTCGTTCAAAGTTTTAGGGCACAAGAAAGCTGAAGTGAGGATGTTAGGAGCTTTTAAGTGGAGAGCCCATTTGTCTGCAGTTCATTTTCTTACAGTTTCTTGAGATATTTTCGAGAATCTTGAAGCCATTGGTAAAGATCTTCATGGCTAACCGTCAAGAATTTTGGTTATCACCACCTAATTATTTCGCTTTGAATTTAGAGAGAAGGGTTCATTCTAGTCACCCAATCAGGTGTTTAGCTAGCAGGGATCTAGCAGTTGCTTTGTCTTCTGATTCGGCTGAAGTTAATGGGGCAGTTAATGGAATATTGAAGGAAGTGAGTAAAAGGGCATCTTCAGTTGAATTTGAACATGGTCAGAAGATGAGTTAAATTGTTGAGGATAAGGAATTTTATGAGGAAAAGTTGGAACCTTTGTGGGATGATGGATATGGGACTGAAACTGTGAAGCATTATCTTGATCACGCTAGAGATATGATCAAGCCGAATGGAGGCCCGGCCCGGTGATTCACACCGATCTCTTCTGGCCCGCATTTGAGGGATTCACCTGTTCTACTTTTCTTGCTTGGTAATTGGACTGATGCTTGAATGCTATAAACCTTTCTTGTTCAATTTCGAATCTTGTGGTTTGACGTTTATAGGCTTTTTGATTTCGTATAGGCATTAATTTCCTGTTTTTCTACTTATAAAGGTGTATATATATACTTTTACGGGTCTATCGGCGCGAAAGTAGCTTTTGCGGTAGCTGCTGCACTAATTGTTAATTGTTGTACTAGCTGATAGTTGTTAGTGGTCAAAAGAGCTTTTAACAGAATTAATGTTTGGTAAAGGTAGCTGTTAAATTAGTAAAAGTACAAAAATTGAACTATATTCTACATTGAAAAGCTTCCACAAAAGCTACATCTACCTAAAAGCTAATTATATTTTAGCCTTTTCTAAAACACTACCCGAACCATTAAAAACTACCTAGCGTTACTTCATCAAGCACCATTTTTTATCTTTAGTCTACTTGAAAAAGCTATTGCCAATACATGCCCTAAGTAGTTAAAAGTGTACTTGTTCTTGCAGCATACATGCCCTAAGTAGTTAAAAGTGTACTTGTTCTTGCAGGTAGGGATGGTATTGGACTTGGCCTTATTTTGCATCACAAATCACTTGGAAAGTAAGTGTTTTTTTCCCATTAGGAATGCCGAATAGATGATATTAAGAAAAAAAAAGGCTCATTAAAATGTTTTGATCTTATAGATAAACAGTTGTTGCATTTGTTATCATTACTGGTCACCTGTCTCGTATGTATTTATCATTAGTAATTCATGACATTGGTTCTTTTTCTTTTGTCTTAGGGTCTTTGATGTCCGGTGCATGCATATCCCCGTCCAGGATCGAACCCCTTTCGAAGGTCTTACCTTTTGTTGCTTTAGAAGTTTCAATTGAGTGGCCTTTGTTTTCTCACTTTACGCTATGTCTGTCTCGTAAATTTTCAGAGTTGGTAGATTGGGTTGAACAAACTGTGAGGACCAAGCACTCTGCGTCTCTATCGAACCAATTTATCTGGTTGGAGACTCGTTTGGTGGATGCTTGGCACTTGCAGTAGCCGCACGAAATCCCAAAATTGACCTCGTAGCGATACTAGCTATTCCAGGTATTGCTTTCAGAATAAACATGTCCCGTACTATAACCTATTCAGATTTCTTGACATGTCTCCAAGTGACAATTTTGTATGGTTGGTTCTTTCCAGCAACTTCATTTGGCAGGTCACAACTGCACCCTATCTTCCCGTTTCTGGAAGCATTGCACGATGAACTTTACGTGGTAGTTCCTTATCTACTGAGCTTTATTATGGGTAAATATACTCACTGCATTGATGGTTTAAGTGCTTTTCAAGTGGTTCAGGGGGGAAAATATATTGTTCTATGTGCTTTGTGGGTGTGACCAGGTGATCCGACGAAGATGGCCACAGTGAATATTGATACAGCAACGCCTCCTACAAAATATATTGAACAGTAATCTGCCAACCTTACTGCTCTGCTACCACGTCTTTCCATAAGGAAAAGAGAAAAACAATTGTTTGCATGACATATTTGTACATTGAGTCTTCTTCAAACTCTTTTTTTTTTTTTTTTTTTTTCACTGGGATATGGATATAGGGATTGGCCGATATCATACCTAGAGAAAACCTGATTTGGAAACTGAAGCTGCTCAGAGCTGCTGCTGCTTTTGCTAATACCCGTCTTCATGCCGTTAAAGCTGAAGTACTTGTTCTTGCTAGGTTTCTTCTCTATCTTGATTATTGTAGTCTATTTTTGTTTTTTTTGCTTCCATTTGCGTGTGTGATAGTCATGTTCCACGATTTATATGTCAATATTTACAATATCAATCCTATAATTGGACATGACTATTACATTTATCTCAACCCATCATCGTCTCATGATATTTGCAATGCAAGTGGAAAAACTTGCGACGATGAAGGTTATTGAATTTCATCGCATTTCTCCTTCATATGAAGGTTGCAACACGAAGGGCATCCAGCATAAAACTTTGTTATTTTGTGTTTTGCATGATTTTAGAATGTTAACTAATTTTGATCATTAGTTGACATTATAATTTTCATGCCACCGAATCCAACTTAGTTGGGATTAAGGTGGTGATGATGATGATGATGAAAGTGTATAAATAGGAAGTTATCGGTCTTTTCTTTCTTTCTTTCTTTCCTCAAGAGAGTGATGGATTCTCTTTGAGTTTGATATCCTTTTTATGCAAAATAAAACTATTATAGTGATGCATTTGGATTTTCAGTGGGAAGGATAACATGCTTCCCAGTCGAGATGAAGCTTGGAGGCTATTGAGAGTGGGCACTTCAAAGACAATGGGCACACCATATTATTGGTATGTGAGAGTTTTGATCGAAAACTCATTTATACCCTCAAATAACCACCCATTCCGTCCTACCTCTATAGCTTTAAGCACTTCCCACCACCACGACATGCCCTTCTTCTCGAATCCATCCAACCCAAACCCTCCCCCCATTCAACCTAGGGGTGTGCATGGTACGGTTTTAGGGTAAAATCGACACCGTACCAAATATATTCGGTTTATTATGATTTAATACCATAAACATACGTTTTTTTTCGGTTTGGTAGTTCGGTATTTCGGTTTGGTTTACATCGGTTCGGTATTTTTTTTTGGTTTTTCTACTTGACACTTGATAGCATTAATAAGACAAAAATACTTGAATAAATTAATTCAACAAGGTGCTATAAATAGTTGATCCAAATTAATAACTAAACTAAAAAAATCATACTAAACAGTATTTTATCCAATCATTTTGGAGGATAAAAAGAAAAAAAAAAAAGAAAAAAAGACAAACATGTGTCTTGAATTTCAATAAATTTGTTATACTTCTATATTCATGTGAGTATGTAACTACTATATATATATATATAATATATTATCATAAAAATATTTAATACAAGTAACGGTACGGTACATTTTTTTCGGTATTCAAGTCAAATACCGTACCGTTACTGAAGTTTCGGTTGTATAAAAAATAAAAATCATATATGTCGGTTTAATTGATTTATCGGTTTTTTCGGTGCGGTGCGATTTTTCGATTTAATCGGTTTTTTTGCACACCCTAATTCAACCCCCACCTGGACTCTAGCCCACAAGCTGTCCTTTTCAGTGAAGAACCTCCAAACTCATTTACCCAACAACGCTCTTTATTAAAACACTCCGAATCTTTAATCCCAAGATCCCCATGACATTTCGGTTTACAAATTGTTTTCCATTTAATCCAGATGACCTTATATACTTTTAGTTTCTCAAATTTTGTTATTCACGTGGAACCTAATCACCTGTTAATTACTCCCTCCGTCCCTTTTTAGTTGTCCAGTTTGGCTTTTGACCGGTCAAATTGACTAAAATTTGATTGAAATTTACGAATTTTATATAATTGATAAAATAAAAAAAATATATCATTGTAAAGTGCATATAATCTATTTTAAAATACAATTTTTACTTTCTAAAAACAATAAAAGAATTATTCATAATCTTTGGTTAAAAATTGGTCAATTTGACCATTGAAAGTCAAAACAGGACAACTAAATAGGGCCGGAGGTAGTGTTACGTTAGAGGCGATTCCACTCGATGTATATTCTCATTCTAAATTGCAGTTGCTTTGTGTTCTTATTTTCCTTATCATGGGTTCTTTAGTTTTATTACAACTTTTCATATAGTTTGTCTAATAATTATATAGGTTGTGAACTATTATATTATTTTATAAGGCACCGATAATGTGATCTATCGTGTGATACCAACACACCACATTATCTACAATTTAAAATAATTAGATATTTCATTTGCATAACCATAACGTGAATAAATATGCAAAATATGTGATTAAATGCAATTAATATTCTCATAAGTAGTTACAGGGAAATAAGATAATATAAGCATATAGTATGTTTTATGGTATACAACACTAACAAGTTTGGCACAGTTAAAACTAATAAGACCAGTGATCTCGATTGTACCAAAAAATAAAGTAATAAAATTCATTAATATAAAAATATCATGACAAAATTAATTTAAAAATCATTAAATAAAAAAATTATTTTTTTAAAAGAATTATACAAATGAAATTTTCGCTATTGGTACAAATGGTCTTATTTGTACACCAAATCTGCCCATAATTCATTAAGGGCAATTTTATCATAAATTGTAAATAATGGCCAAATATTGTGTTTTAATGCCCATTATGGCTATTTCAAAAGTTTACTCTTAACAATTTAAAATAACATGAAGTTATAATATTAATAATAAAATCACGATTAAAAGCTTTTCAATTTTTATTTATATTAACAATTTAATATTTACTTGGTATAATTTGAACATGACTATATATACAAACTAATCGTATACATGTTTTTTCTAATTTTATGAATTAATGGTTGCAGATATTGGGAAATTCAAGGATAAAATATAAGATTCAATGTTAATAGTATAAGTTTAGGGGTCATATTGGTAAATTATTTTCATCTCTTTTATCTTATCTCTATGATGAAAGGATTTTAGATAAGCTTCGATGCGAAAGTTTAAAATAATACTAATAATTTTAAGAATGTATGGTTTTTACAAATTAATTTACTCTCATTATTTCATATCCATTTAACTGAGGGATTTTGGAGGTTCCTTTTATTACTTAATAAACATTTCAGAATTTTTATTAAGCATGATTATTATGAGATTTTAGCATTTTTGTTAGGTCTATAAGCATATTTTTATTGCATTCTTATGACATACAAACTTGTTGCTTGATCACTATTTGGAACCTAAATTTCTTATAGTATTATTATGTTAATTAGTAGTTTTGATAAAATTAATGTTCGATGAAATATTTATTTGATTATTATTGATATATTTATTGTTGGTAGGGTGTACATTTTATGGTATTAAACGTAATTTTTAATTGATTTAAGCATGTTTATATTTTATTTATGCATGAATAATTATGCAAAATCGTTCATCATGATAAATTGTCTCACAATCAATATGCACATCTCCTTCAGTAAATATAAACTCCCTTTTAATATATGTATAGATATAGACTAGCTAGTAAATATAAACGACTTTTTAATATTACTCGACATGTGGTTTTTATTATTTGATAAATTTAGTATTTCATTAGTAAATATAAAGTTAATTAATTTCTTAATAATATCAAACTAGATGACATTACATAAAGAATGGCCTCCTCTAAATGGTTTTGGAATATTCAACACTAAATATCATTTAAAAATTAGAAAAAGAACAAATCAAATGTAATATAATATAATATAATATATATATATATATATATATATATATATATATATATATGGATTGACTATGGTGGAAACACCCCTAATGGTGAAATCTAGAATCCAATTGCATTATTAAGTAATTTCATTGCATATTTGTTATTATTTGTTGCATCAAGCTGATCGCTAGTATATGCAACAAATAATGCAATAAAAGAATTACATAAATGCATATAATTCTACTCATCTACAGCCGTTAGATCACAAATATCAATGGCCTACAAAAGTTTTTAGATTTCACAAGGTAATTAGTTTTCATATGATCTATTTTCTCTTATATATATATATATATATATATATATATATATATATATATATATATATAAAGCCTAATCAGATGAACGAACCCTAAATACTGTTTGCAAAATTACTCTAATGTATAATAAATTTCAATTGAAGAAAAATAATAATCGTAGAGTAGTTATTTTACGTGAACCTTCGAACTAAATCTAATAATACATAATTATATTGAAATTCATTTTGTTTTTCTGGCAATAGATAACTTTTTTTTTTTTTTTTTTAATTTTGATACATGTTTTTCCAATTTGTCCTTTCATTTAGAATCCTTTCAACTCATGCTTAGTAACTTCTCCAATTCTTTAAGCAATTCACTAGCCACTAATAAGGCTATTTCTTCATCTCCAGCAACAATTGATGATCATGTGTCTAAGCGGAAGAGTAGTAGTGATCATTTCCCTAATTGGGTTTCTGCCGGTGATCGGGGGCTACTCCGGTCATCGGGAAGCTCCGTAAGAGCCCATATCGTGGTTTGGCTGCGGCAAAGCGCAGGAGAGGCTCGAGAGCTAAGAGGTTTGTCATATATGAAAAAAGGTGTTTATAGGGAAAATGTCGAGATCAAGAAATCGATGAAGAATTTGATGTTTATTGGAGATGGAATTGATGCAACCGTTGTTAGTGGCGATAGAAATGTTGTAGATGGCTTCACCACTTTTCGCTCTGCAACTTTCGGTGAGATTTTGATCACTTAATTCATAATAATTCTTGAATTTCAATCCACCATTTTACTTACAGATTACTATTTTTTTTCAAGAAATTTGATTAATGAAAGATATTTATGCAAGTGTAATTAATTTTTAGCATTCAATTTCAGTTATATTTACTAATAACTTATTATTATGATTAATAAGTTTCATAGTAATTAACCTTTAATTTTTCCCGGTCCTAATTGAATAGATTCATGAATAGAGTCGAACCCAAAAGGTTAGACCTAAATGCCCATAATTATGGCTGCCATAATTGTAATATCCGTACTTTTTATTTTTTTTGGTAAGTTCTATTTTTGGTGTATGTTTGGTTCGGACGAATCGCTTGTCACTGTTTTGGGATTCTGAATCTATTTTGTTCTTTGAGTTTTTCCATTTGGATGAGTTTCGGATATGTTTTTACGTAAATTCATTTTAAGTCATGTTTTGTCGCATGTACGTTCGATTCTCGTAAAACTCGTTCGATTTCATTATTTTTCTGTTCCCATTAGTCCGTATGGTTGAGTTGATCATGTCATGAGTCTCGGATTGTTAATTCGACGTCGTATCGTGAAATTCGGACGTTGGGTCATTTTTGTAATTTCTCATTATTTTGGGATGTCGCTGTTAATACTTGTTCTATCCCGACTTTCGGACGACCGGAGACTTGTGATAGTTTTTGTGCCTATCTCGTCTGTAAAATCCTCGTATATCTGTGGTTTTGTTTCTCGTGTTTTCATTCCGGTTGTTGGCATTTCGGATCAGGCAGGCCTGCTGCCAGACATGCATTACGGCCGTAAGTTGATGTGAATTACAGCCGTAAGTCTTCATACATTACGGCCGTAATATCCTTTGCGTAGCGGCCGTAACAGATGTGTGAAAACTGGGCAGTGAGGTCGTGAACACCATTAAGGCCGTAATGATGTTGGTGTTACGGCCGTAATGCTGCCCAGTATAATAAACTGGGCAACGGATTTTTTTTCTTATTTTTCATTTCCTTCACTTTCTTCGCGACAGGAGCGATTTCCTGGCCTAGGGTTCGCCCAATTTTCACCCAACCTCAGTTCAGAAGCGATTTTGGGGCATCTTATCATCACTCTAGCATCAAATCTTCCGTTGTTCATCGTCTAATCGAGGTATATTTCGTTAGAACCCTAGCTTTTGGGGATTTTGGGGTTTTGTTTTGATTTTCACCCTTCTAGTCCGATTTGCCCTTATGATTGTTAGATTTCGATACTATAATCATTATCCTTTACTTCTCTTGCGGTTTTCAGATTGAATTCGATATTTTTCTCCGTTGATAGAGGGGAACCGATTATGACCCTGTATTGTCCGACGAATTGTCCCATTGGGTAGAACTAGGATGGATTCCTACGTTTTCACAATTTTAAGATTAGTTGTGTATCGTTATTGTGTTAGGATCGGATTTGTGAAGATTATCCTGGCTGAAACCTTTCCCTTCACCGTTTTCCTTCACGTCGTGTTATCCAAGGCAAGTACATGTATTACATTTCATGGTGTGTGTACGGTTTTGATGCGAATGATGTAAATTGGGCTATTGAATGAATGTGATTGTTGCTCTTCCACCCAGGGATGGCATATGTGGCCTCTGGGGGCCGATACTAATGGGTACGACCACGGAAGTGGACTTGGGTGCGTGTGTTGATGTTCTTCCACCCGGGGATGGTTCGACGGGACCTCTGGGGGCCGATACTAATGGGTACGGCCGCGAAAGTGGTTTCTCACTCGGGGACGGTCCGACGGGGCCTCTAGGGGTTGATACTAATGGGTACGGCTGCGGGTTACCAAGCGTGGATAGTTGTGATGTGGAAAACTTGAGGACATACTATTTTGGGTGAAATGTGATATTCCGGAATATTGATTGCAAATATTTTCTTAAATGGATTTGCTTGTGTCGAATCGTGTATGTATATAATGTAGCTTAATTGTGTACTTGCACTAGCTATTCGAATGCTAACCCCTTAAATGGGGGAAATGCGTCTTATGCATTTCAGGTACTGGTCGAGCCGATGAGCTGGCACGGGATATGCATGCAAAGGATGGACCGGCATGATGATGAGGCTCGAGTCGTGTTTTATGTTTTACTATTGCATTTATCTTGATGTTGGAGTTAGACTGAGTGTTTTATAAATTGGTTAAAGTCCATTGCGTGGGCAATGGATTCATGTGGAGTTACACTCTTCGATACTTGATTTAAATGTTTTGGCCGAGGCCACGGCCCTATTTTACTATGATGATTGTGTCTTTTGGGATTTCATATTCCGATTGTGTGTTATGTGTTAGCCTGGTAGACCTCATGAAGCTTCTACGACGTCTAAGGTCCCATTTGCAATTCGGGGTGTTACATTTATGGTATCAGAGCCTTTGGTTCTGAATGCCTAGGCTGTCGGTTAATTTTGGGTCTGTCAGTTGTGTCGTTAGAGTCAGTCGTTGAGCCTAATATCATCGTGCTACCGTCTTTTCGTGCAACCCGTGACTGTAAGTCTCCTCGAACTCTTATATTTCTGTAATTCGTTTCCTTGAGTTGTCTGGAATTATGAATTGTGGTGCCAACCTTGCAAATTGTGAATTTTTCTGATCTTGTTCCTTTCATATCTTTCTTCAGTATGTTGAGAGGTCGCGGTAGACCAGCTAGGGGACGCGGCCGAGACCGTGGTCGAGGTGCTATTAATGAGGAAGTCCCACTTTCTCAGTCCTCTGCAGATTCGACCTCTCAGTCAGTGCCGAGCACTCTACCTCTGAGCTCTGACGGGCAGCAGGTTATGTCGGTCAGTCAGAATCTATCGTCGGGTAATAATGCCGACGCCGGGGCTACTGCCGTACTTCAGCAGTTGGTAGCCCAGCTCGCTCAGATAGCTCAAGGTGGACGCCAGAATCCGCCTCCGACTCCAGAGGCTGAAGCTAGTAAATGGCTTCAAAAAGTAATTAAGATGCACCCCCCCTAGTTTCTCTGGTTCTTCCGACTCCCTCGGTTGGGAGAATTGGCTCTTTCAGTTGAGCAGGACTTTCGATGCCGTGGCTTGTCCTGATGACATAAGGGTACATATTGCTCAGTACCTCCTGGATAAGGAAGCTGCGGAATGGTGGGAGGCTGTGGCGCCCAGAGACCGCCGAGCCACTTGGGAGGAATTTAAGGCTGCTATGGAAGCAGAATATTGTCCACCGCGAGTGAGAAAGCGCAGGATTGTGGAATTCTTTACTGCTACATCTCAGGATGTGCCGATTTCTCAGGCCATCATCACTTATAATCAGCAGTTGGGATTCGTGAAAGATCAAGTGAGGACCGAGGCCGATAAGATCCGTTATTTCAATATGCGCATGAAGCCGTGTATCAGGCAGAGTATGGCACCGCTCATGTGTGCCACCTTGAAGAAATATCAGGATCGCGCCCTAGCGATCGAGATGGCTGTCCCGGAATCAGAGTCGGGTCCGAGACTAAGAAGCAGAAGACTACCGGCAGTTTTTCAGCCGGTAAAGGTGGACGGTTTTCGAGGTCGCAGTCTGCTCCGACGTCTGGGAGGAGACCATTTCATCAGGCCGGAGGATCTCAGAGTAACCGTTCGGTCCAGTCTCCTACACCTGGCGGCAGAGTTTGTTCTAATTGCAGTCAGTACGAGCACGTGATGAAAGATTGTCCATTTCCATTGGTTACTTGCTTTACTTGCGGACAAATCAGGCATCGAGCAGTTCATTGCGAGAGGGCCTCCAGGGCCGCCAGGGCTCCGATTTCCACTGCCGTTTAGAAGGAGCACAGTATTGAGCAGAAGACTCCAGTTACTCATGTTCCTCAGGGTTCGGGCCGTGGTAGGGGACGGGGTCAGCCGGATCGCCGTGCAGCATCGAGTTCGGGCTCAGTTCACCCTCAGTTGTACCAGATGAGACGCACGAAGGAGGCAGATGTTCCGGTGGCGTCAGGTACTACTCAGATCCTTTCTCATCCAGTTTCGGTGCTTTTTGATTCGGGTGCTACCCACTCTTTTATTGCTTCGGATTGTGTGAATCTTATTGGTATTGATTGCTTGTTCGAGTGTGAACCGTTTGCAGTGGGTACGCCTAGCGGGGATCGTATGGTTGGGGACCGGGAAGTTAAGGATTGCCCAGTCAGGATCGGGAGCCGAGATTGGCCCTCTAATCTCATTGTTATAGACCTTAAGGGTGAGGATTTGATCCTCGGGGACGATTGGTTGGATCGTCACGGTGCTATCATGAATTATCGGACTCGTACCATCTCGATAGTGGCCGAGGACGGCACCGAGCATACTCTCTTCGGTTGTAAACCGGGTAGATCGGGAAGTGTGATTAGCGCTTTGAAGGCGATGAAACTTCTGAATCAGGGTTGTGTCGGCTATTGGTGTTACGACTTGAAAGCAGAAGATGATGGAATTGACATGTCGTCGATTCCAGTTGTGAACGAGTATCCTGACGTATTTCCGGATGACTTGCTGGGACTACCACCACAGCGGGAAGTTGAGTTTCCTATTGATCTAGAGCCGAATACGGACCTGTTTCTCGAGCGCCGTACCGTATGGCACCGTCGGAGATGTTAGAGCTGAAGAAGCAGTTGGGGGAATTGCAGATAAAGGGTATATCCGACCGAGCGCATCGCTTTGGGGTGCGCCTGTGCTTTTTGTTAAGAAGAAGGATGGGTCGCTTCGTTTATGCATCGATTATCGAGAATTAAACAAGTTGACCATCAAAAACAAGTACCCTTTGCCTCAGATTGACGACCTGTTCGATCAGCTTCAGGGAGCGACAGTCTTTTCGAAGATTGATTTACGATCGGGCTACTACCAATTGAGGATTCGGGACAGTGATGTACCGAAAGCTGTATTTCGGACGAGATATGGCCACTACGAGTTTGTGGTTATGCCTTTCGGGCTAACCAATGCCACAACAGTATTCATGCAGTTAATGAACAAAGTTTTTATAGAGTATCTGGACAAATTCGTAGTCGTATTTATCGGCAACATTCTCATTTATTCCCGGAGTCAGGAGGAGCACGTCTTACATCTCCGTATTGTGTTGGACATTTTGAGAGCTGAGCAGTTATATGTGAAGTTCTCTAAGTGTGAGTTTTGGCTTAAGGAAGTGATATTCCTCGGGCATGTGATCTCAGCGGAGGGAGTTCGGGTAGATCCGCAGAAGATAGAGGCAGTGACGGCGTGGGAATCGCCTAAGAATGTGAAGGAGGTGAGGATTTTTCTGGGACTTGCAGGCTATTACTGTAGATTTGTCGAGGGATTCTCTAAGATCGCTAGACCACTCACTCAGTTACTCCAGAAAACTCAGAAATTCGAGTGGACCGCAGACAGACAGGATAGTTTTGACGAGTTGAAGAGACGATTGACTACCGCACCCGTTTTAGCATTGCCTGAGGGGAACGAGGATTTCGCGGTGTATAGTGACGCTTCGGGCCTCGGGCTCGGATGTGTTTTGATGCAGAGAGATAGAGTTATTGCTTATGCGTCCCGACAGTTGAAACCTTACGAAGCAAATTACCCTACGCATGATTTAGAGATAGCTGCAGTCGTCTTTGCTTTAAAAATCTGGAGGCATTATCTCTACGGGTCGTCGTGTAAGATTTACACGGATCACAAGAATCTGAAGTATATCTTGAGTCAGAAAGAGTCATGAGACAGCGTAGGTGGTTGGAGCTAATTAAAGATTATGACCTCGAGATACTTTACCATCCGGGTAAGGCTAATGTAGTGGCCGATGCGTTGAGTCGGAAGCCAATGGCGTTACAGATATTAGAGGTACTTACACCACAGAGCAGGATCTAGCGGCATTTGATTTGTCAGAATATCGAGGTTTGGGTTCAGAGGGTTCATGGTCAGTTATGTGCGTTGGAAATCACTTCGTCCTTGACTGATGATATCAAGGCGAAACAGTATGATGATCCGTTTTCGGTCCAGTTGAGGGAGGATGTGAGGAAGGGGAAAGCCCCTGGGATTGTGATTCAGGATGATGGAGTTTTGAGATTTCGCGGCAGATTATGTGTACCGAATGACATTGAGTTGAAGCAAAAGATCTTGAGTGAGGCTCATACTACACCTTACTCCATACATCCTGGTACGAGCAAAATGTACAACGATGTAAGGAGTAATTACTGGTGGAGCAATTTGAAGACGAGCGTGAATGAGTTTGTATCGAGGTGTTTAACCTGTCAGCAGGTTAAGATTGAGCATCAGCGACCCGCGGGACTATTGCGTCCACTTCCTATCCCGGAGTGGAAGTGGGAGGACATTTCCATAGATTTCATTACCAGTATGCCTATGACTCGGACTGGAATGAACATGATTTGGGTTATTGTCGATCGACTAATCAAATCAGCTCATTTTCTAGGTATTAAGGATACTTGGGGGCCGGAGAGACTAGCACGGGTATTCATTGCGGAGATCGTGAGGTTGCATGGGACTCCTAAGAGTATTATCTCGGATCGAGATGGCCGATTCATATCACATTTTTGGCAGGCCGTTCATCGAGCTTTGTGTAACACCCCCAGATTTAACCGGAAATGTTACAGCGCCGTGGGCCCCGAGATGTAACCCACAAGGCTAAAGGAAATTTTCGCAAACATTTACAAATGCCCAAGAAGCCAACGACGGTACTATCTTTAAAAATTCACAAAGACTTATAAAATCTATTTAACAAAACCGTCGTAAAAACTCATTTGAAATCGCAAGGCCAAACGGCCGACACTCAAAAGTTTAGAAAACGATTTCCAAAGTAATCTCAGTTACCAGATATCAAAAGAGCATTTTAAAATACTCACGCAACGGAAAAAGACCAACCATAAAGATACTCTAGCAGCGGAATACAAGAACCAATCAAGAAATTCAATGCACAAAACATGTCCTAGCCAGTATCCTCCGGGAAGCTCATCTCTTCACGACTGCTACATGCTCGATACTCCAAGAACCTAAAAAGAAATCTCACGACGGGGTCAGCCATAATATCTAACAATGAAAACCGTCACATTACATTAATAATTACATACCAATGAGAATACAACATAAGAATACGACCAACGTAATCTTACCGCCGTAACATTACTTACTCAAGTAATTCTCATCAGAATAACCATTATCACATTTCACATCTCGTACTCGATTAACCAATAAACTCGAACATAATATCTGTATTGTACCTCAAACAATACTCAAGATTCTCAAACTATAATCATCAACTCATGATACAGAAATATACCAGTTCTGACCAATACGATCCATCGAATAACATCATCAAATACCAAGACGATAACCGATTGTCCATCAAAGATAAATACCAAAGGAAATACGGAACATACCTCGAGATATGAAGTGCCACGACAATCATATCAGTCTAATCTGAGATCAGAACAATACAAAACGGACACGGTCCTAACACAAGACCTACAAATGCGTACTCATATGAACACGTCAATATGATCAAAAACAATAACAATCATGTATACTCAATGTAAATCCATGATCCAGCGCCCTGAGCATAGATCCCCGTGATGATCCTACAAGATCAACATCAGGTGGAAAACCTGTCCAACGATCCAGCGCCCTCAGCATAGATCCCCGTGATGATCCTACAAGATCAAAAGCAGGTGGACGACTTGTCCAACGATCCAGCGCCCTCAGCATAGATCCCCGTGATGATCCTACAAGATCAAAATCAGGTGGACGTTCGATCCAGCGCCCTCAGCATAGATCACATGATCTCACAGGATCAACACAACATAAACAACACAATATGCATACACATATGCAAATCAGTATGTTCATCAACATGAACAACGCAACATGGACGACAATATGCATGATCAATCACTAACTAAATCGACAAAAATACTTGCCCCGAGTCCTTCGGGAGAATTCTCGATGTCAAACCATCACAGACGATTAACGGCAATACTCGGCGATCCAAACGTACTATCGACTACAGATACTCATATCCTCGTCTTCATCGCAACGTATCCTCGATACTCAATTATGCCAATAACCAAAGTAAATCATATACATTATGATTTAACTCCCAGAATCAGAAAATAACATAAAATCCAAATCTCCATAGTTTACAATAATGATCATCGCTATATGCATCATAAATGAAATGAAACTGAAACCATTCATCAAATATTATAACTGAGCAAGTAATAACTTGCCTCGATACCGATGAATCCGTTACCAATTCCTCATCGTCGAGTTCAAGCTTCTCGGCTCCCGGCTCAAAGCGATTCACGAACGCACACGAATACGACCGCAACATACGGTTATAATCA
Source organism: Orobanche coerulescens (assembly GCA_033398695.1). Classification (NCBI taxonomy): domain Eukaryota; kingdom Viridiplantae; phylum Streptophyta; class Magnoliopsida; order Lamiales; family Orobanchaceae; genus Orobanche; species Orobanche coerulescens. The sequence continues at coordinate 220,723,416 of CM065804.1, forward strand.
CCGATCAATAATCTCAACCTATTGAAGTAATCAAATAACACATATCCGATAACAATTAGCAACCGACACGACCAACCAAATCATCTCAACGATTCAAAGATATCTACAATACAAACTACAACTCGATGATCATAATCAATCAACACAACCGATCAATAAACCCCAGCGGTTCCACAATATCTCGATTAGACACAAGTCCGGACAATCCAACTCAAACAATTACGAACTCAAAACCACAACACGATTCATAATCCGATAAATTCGACATACGATCGTCTTGCTATGTTAAATTCATCAAAAGTTCCTCAAGAACACTAAGGGATTCGAACACATGTTCATGACCATTAAAACAACATAACTCGATATCCTTTAACATGAAGATAGTCTTCCAATTCGCAATCCAAGTTATGAATCATCTCCTTCAACATATAATTCATATAATCTCAAGAATCGAAACAACAACATCTTAATCCTCTTCATACGAATCATTTATCAATAACAATATCAAAATCCGAAATGAAAAGGAGGATTATCCAACATACCTCTTAGGAAAACACTAGAAAACACTTCAAGAATCATCCATAGCTCCATATCCAAGCCTCAAGTCCAAGTCCTCAAGCTCAAAATCGACTTAGGAGAGCTAACTCTCTCTCTCTCTCAGTGTTTAGAGTCGAAAAACGAAGTGAGGTGCTGAAGTGAAATGAAAGAACGAACTTCATTTTATAAAGTGCATAACTCATTACGTACGTTATCCTTCATAATTAACGTACGTAATGCTCTTTAGCGTACGCTATTCGTCCCACATAGCGTGCGTAATCATCATCCCAGAACTAACTGAAATGTTTTGTTAACATGCTTACGTACGTAATGTTTCCTTCATAACGTACGTAACATGTGCGTTGACTTGCTACAGTACCACCCACATTACGTACGTAATACGCCATGCATAACGTACGTAATGGCCGAGGTTGACTCGCTGTCCACATCCTCCGCCGAAAGCTGCCGACACAGGGTCCCACCCGCCGACCAAGACTCAATCGTCTGATTCCCATGTTATGTACGTAATGTCCCGGCCATAACGTACGTAACTCTTGTGATTTAGCGTAAGTCTTTAACATTAGCGTACGCTAAGTATTCTATACTTAGCTAATTTCAACTGTTACCGCCTGTCTCGACATACCGAAAACACATATACACTTACTGAATACATATACTAAATCCATATACTGAATCCAATAGTATTCTCATACGATATACCTCATATCAAAAGTGCGATGACCTGATACACGATATCCTCAATTGTAATTGTCGACCAGATACGACAATTATACCGATACTGACATCTCAGTCCTTTATTTATTTTATCCATACTGTACAGATTCCACGCTGTACAATATATCTCGGATAAAATAATATCAAACAACAATAGTAGAAATTCCGGATATTACATTCTACACCACTTAAAATAAGTTTCGGCCTCGAAACTTGCAACCCGTCATAAAAACAAACAAACATACGGTTCAACCAAAATATCCCAAAACCATCACGACAACGATCAATCGTCATCATTCTGAATAACCAAAACCGCATACTTACAAATACGCAGGTCGACGATCTCCTGAGATACTAGCAAGCGATCTCACTGTACAGTCCCAATACGCTTACAATCACAATTCCTTGAGTCTCAACAAAATATATCATCTTCGGATGAAACAATTTGCCCGGATCAAATCTTGTCTGCCTGATTACACAATCAAGTCCCAATTCCGATAAGACGAATAATACACCATACATCTGTGAAACAACTGCTCAAAACAATGGCAACCAATTCTCGAAACATCGAGACAAAATTCGAACACTTATACGATCATCAACAATGATCACCAACAAATTAACTGAGAATACCATTGACATGATAAATTCCAATACGACCAATCCAATGGTTAAAACATAACTGAGAATATCATCAACATGATAAACTCCAATATAACCAACCAGAGGTCAAAGCACAATCGAGTATATCATCAACATGATAAACTCTAATATGACCAACCAGATGTCAAAGCACAATCGAGTATATCATCAACATGATAAACTCTAATATGACCAACGAAGGAGCGATAATAATCGGGAATACCCTCACACGGTAAATTCCAACACGATAAACACAGAACCACATAGACAGATATACGGACGAATAAAGTTCTTAAAACGACACACCAATCACATACCGTGGATCTCAATAAACATACTCGACTGGTGAGCATACTCCTCGGCATACGAACAACCAATCAAGTCGACGAAAATAACCAATCATACCTGGAGTGGAAACGACCGCTCGACATCTAAAACAACCAACATGGGGTCACCATCCCCAAATCTACAAAAGAAATCATTCAAAATCATTATGGTAAAGTCACAATATTACCATACCAATGGAATCACATAGCACATATGTCCCGGTTTCACAAAATCCAAAGTTCCAAAATTATATTATGTGCATGATTCTACAACACACGACATATTTCCCTTATCTGATCAACCAACCGATCATCTCTAGATAACCAAAATACCATACTGAAGTTCGAATCTCTATTCATCGTTCCATAGGAATGTCATAACCAGTTCGCGAGTCACACTCACAACTTCACCATGATATGCACTATGCACCAAATGCGTATGTACATCAATCATACTTTCAAAACCAGTTTGAAATCATATAGTTTCGTCAAGAAGACAAATTTTCAAAAGTTCTTTCAAAATTTTCAAAACTCAAAACATAAATTTTTGGTAAGACCGCAAAATCAATTTTCGAACCAACCGGCTCGCTCGTGTCAAATTCTCGATAAAAATTCTTTTCAAATACACACGATTAAATAAAATGTGATTTATGCAAATGCTTGACCATATCCATACTCCTGTATACCAATTCGGCTCGTCACCAAATTCACTGATATTCCATCGGAAAACCATACGATGAAATTCCAAAATTTCAATATATAGACTCTGATAAAAACTCCTCCTCCACATACTACTCGCAACGTCAATCCTTAATCCATCCTGGATCACCTCCAATATGATATGTCAAAATATTGAAACAAATCAACAAATCAAACACAGCGAAAGACTTCCCGAGAAGTTCCATTTGAACAAGTAAACCAAAGCCTCGAAAGGCGGAAATAACATAGGTAAACGATTGGTAAGGTGTTTTACAAATCTCGGGAGTTTTAGAAAACAAGAAAAAGCCTTTTGAAACATTAGGGTCTCAGCCCGTATCTCGTTCCGCATTACAAGAAGTTTTAAAAAAAGTAGAAAACCCTTCTGGACCTCAAGTCCTGAGTTATAAATCTATTTCAAAATCGATTGGGTCTCGGCCCAAAAATCATTTTCCGTAAAACATCCATAAAATATTCATTTTGAAAAACATCATTTTCAAATGCTCAAAAACAGTTCATATATCACAAAATGAACTAACATGACTACATGTTCTTCTCAACCATGCACAATATTTCTCCCAAATGCACAATTTCGTTCAAAAAACTAACCAACATACTGATTTCCAAAATCATAGTTTCTCAAGATCATCAATCCTATCCCACTCTGACATCTCATACTGTAACGCATGATATCTGCTGAATCTCAAAACGTATCAACTTAGAACGGCAATAAATCTCAATGTAATTCAAAAATCCAAATACTTACAGATCATGAAGCCGACGATTCCTCGTGATACTGGCACATGTCTCGACTCAAGGAAATACTCGACACAGATATTTTCAAAACACACGTTTTGCCAAATCAGTTCAACTCGAGAACACGACACATTTCTATCCGAAGAAACACGTTAATACCATTTGGAAAAGGTTATAACAAGCCCAGTACTATACTGGCAAATCCCATAACGCACAAGCCTGAGTGAACAACAAAAACTCACGGCTCTAATATTTGTCAATCGACAACTCGAATGACGCAACAAAAACACGACCCAACTCGACCTGAATGCCTAGGTTTTCTCAACCTAAGCTCCGATATCATATTCTGTAACACCCCCAGATTTAACCGGAAATGTTACAGCGCCGCCCACAAGGCTGAAGGAAATTTTCGCAAACATTTACAAATGCCCAAGAAGCCAACGACGGTACTATCTTTAAAAATTCACAAAGACTTATAAAATCTATTTAACAAAACCGTCGTAAAAACTCATTTGAAATCGCAAGGCCAAACGGCCGACACTCAAAAGTTTAGAAAACGATTTCCAAAGTAATCTCAGTTACCAGATATCAAAAGAGCATTTTAAAATACTCACGCTGCGGAAAAAGACCAACCATAAAGATACTCTAGCAGCGGAATACAGGAACCAATCAAGAAATTCAATGCACAAAACATGTCCTAGCCAGTATCCTACGGGAAGCTCATCTCTTCACGACCGCTACATGCTCGATACTCCAAGAACCTAAAAAGAAATCCCACGACGGGGTCAACCATAATATCCAACAATGAAAACCGTCACATTGCATTAATAATTACATACCAATGAGAATACAACATAAGAATACGACCAACGTAATCTTACCGCCATAACATTACTTACTCAAGTAATTCTCATCAGAATAACCATTATCACATTTCACATCTCGTACTCGATTAACCAATAAACTTGAACATAATATCTGTATTGTACCTCAAACAATACTCAAGATTCTCAAACTATTATCATCAACTCACGATACAGAAATATACCAGTTCTGACCAATACGATCCATCGAATAACATCATCAAATCCCAAGACGATAACCGATTGTCCATCAAAGACAAATACCAAAGGAAATACGGAACATACCTCGAGATATGAAGTGCCACGACAATCATATCAGTCTAATCCGAGATCAGAACAATACAAAATGGATACGGTCCTAACACAAGACCTACAAATGCATACTCATATGAACACGTCAATATGCTCAAAAACAATAACAATCATGTATACTCAATGTAAATCCATGATCCAGTGCCCTGAGCATAGATCCCCGTGATGATCCTACAAGATCAACATCAGGTGGAAAACCTGTCCAACGATCCAGCGCC